>AZHD01000005.1:429434-444326 GCA_001636815.1 Niveomyces insectorum RCEF 264 | reverse complement strand
CTCGGCGGCCATCCTGTCGGACCGCCGCGCGCACCCGCCGTACGGCCTGCACGGCGGCGCGCCGGGCGCCCTGGGCATCAACCTGTTCATCAAGAAGCTGCCCAACGGCGAGGACCGCGTGATCAACCTGGGGCCCAAGAACTCGATCCAGGCCAGCATCGGCGACCGCATGGTCATCATGACGCCCGGCGGCGGCGGGTGGGGCCTGCCGGCCGACGCCGTCGGCGCGGACACCACGACGCCGCCGCAGAGCAACGGCGAGCCCGTGCTGCTCCCGAAGAAGACGACGACGACGACAGGCAACGGCGCGGCGTACATGCGGGGGACCGGCAGCGTCGCGGCGATCCAGTCGATGCAGAACAGTAACTAGACTAGACCGTGGAGAGGTGCGTGCGCGTTTCGACGGGACTGGGGATTGCATTTGGCGCAACGGACTCAACTTTGGTAATTGTGGCTTGCTTTTTCTCAGGACAGATATCGTGTTAGAGAGTGGTTTTCATAGAAAGAACTGTGCTTGTTCAAACAAACGAGGACGCCGCCGACGTTGTTTTGCATCTCCATCCAACAGACGACCGCAGCCGGTCGCTTGCCAAACAAAACAGATGAGCATCGCTGTGGGCGTGCTCGATGCACATGGATACGAGACAAGCAAAGAGAGATACCCAGTATGAAACAATCGGTAAGCCCCCGTCATCTCTTCTTACACTGGGCAAACGGCACCAGGCCAGAGATTTGGCTTCCCCCCCCCCCCCCCATCGGTTGCGGCTTCAAAGCGTGGTATTGGGCTTCGCTTTTGGTTGGATGACATGCGAAAGGGAGGGGCATGCAGACCATGCACAGAAACTCAGGCAGCCGTCCATGGATTCTTCAAGATGGCCGCGGTACGTGCCCTTTTTTCTTGCGTTGTCGTTCATCTCATCTCTGCCGCGTTCGTCCACGTCCCGTCTGCTCTGCATCCGTACGTGCCTTTTTTATCAAATTCAAGCCACACGTTCTTCAGCCATCTCGCACCGCTCTCATATCCCATTCGTACACACAGCCAGAGCATTTCGACAGCGTCATCATGAGCCAAGACACCGAAAAGCGAGGCAGCGCCCAATCTGCAGACAGCTCGGGAAAATCCACGGCTACCTTTTCTGTCCCGGATTCGGACATCATCGTCTCGTCTGTTGTGGCTCCTAAGCGGACCCATTTGACCGCACCGGAACACAAACAGTCGCCTGCTACAACAATGCAACCGGCTGCTGCAGCTTCGGTTTCTACGGGCCAGGTCGTGACCGACCGTTGGAGCGACGGAACCTTTGGGGTTCACAACCAAGCCGCGACAGAACAAAGCGTCTCGGAGAACAACGATTCTACTTCGTACAGCGGCAAGTCGGCAGAGGCGACCACGGCACAGGCGGCTGTTCCCAAAAAAGTCACCGTTGAAAGGGTGGGAAAAAGGGACGACACGCAGCAGAGCCAGGCTGGGGCGGAGGCAACGAGCGGTGATATGGTCGGCATGTTTGCGGGCGTCGACAGTGCTACGTTACAGGTCATTACGTCGAGCGCGCATCAAGCCCTTGAGAACAGAGGAAGAGGAGGAGAGGCGTGAAGATCATGCCGCAGGTCTTTTGTACGGAACAAAGTGTGCTATAAAAATATCAAGGCAGCAAGGCACACCGCGGTGCAAAGTTTCTTTCATAAACCCAGTAGGGTATACCTTTAAAAAAAAAAAAAAAAAAAAAAAATCCGCAGCAGCGCATCGTCGTCGTTTAGTCTTTGTCTTCCACTGCCTTTTCTGTGGCGGCTGCGGTCGCTGCGTCTCGCGTCTCCGTTTTCCCATGAACTCTGACAAGTTCTGCATCGATCATCTCGGCCGTCACGGCCTCTTTATTTGTTTCCGGCGACGGCGCATCGCGTCCAAACAGCTTTGCAAGGTCCGTCTCATAGGTCGCACGGTCGCCCAGCTTTTGCCGCACGACATCCGCCGGCTTCGGGTCGAACAGACGGTAGAACGCCGCGTAAGGAAGTTTGCCCGCGTAAAAGAGCGGGACCAGCCGACGCCGTACAACGTGGAACATGCCATCGACGGACAAGAGGGCGGAGTAGAACCAGAAGCGGCCGGAAGACCAGCTGGTGTCCATGGCCGCACTCAATGTGGTCCCGCAGAGGGCCTCTTCCAGCGCCCTCGTATCGGCCAGACGTTCTTCTTCCCTAAACACGTCCATAAAGAGGCCCCGCGCCGTGTCGTACGCCTCGTACCTTGCACCAGCCATAACGTCGATGGCGTCCCAGGTCAGCCAGCTGGGTGTGCGAGGCGCGTCGACGGGCGCTGCAATGATCCACTCCAAGTCGAATATGCCCGTCACGTTCCAGTCGTCGTCCACCATGATGTTTCCCGCGTTCTGGTCTGACATGTAAAGGACAAATGGCCCGTCGCGCTGGCGTCCTTTGGTGAAGTGGTGGGCGACGGCACGGACGAACGCCTTTACGCCCATCTGGACGGCGCAGTCGACCGTGTCAAACGCCGCATTCGGCGCTGCCAGGAACCTCTGCTCGTGGAACGTGGCAAGGTCCGAGACGTACTGATCAACGTTCGTATACGTGCGGTCGACGGCCATCGTCCTCGGCGCACCCTCGCTCTCGAGAAGGCACAGATCGCACGTCACGGGCCGGTTATCGAGGGAGATAGTGCCGTCGTAGTTGAAGCGAAAGGCTCCGATCCTCGGCTGCGGGATGCGGGCCACCGCGAGCATAAGGCGCGAGACGTCCCGAAACAGGTTGCGCATCTTGGCTGGTTCCGAGGCGAGCGGTTGGTTCTGGACCACCAAGGGTAGTTGCTTTCCGAACGACGGCCCAAAGAATTCGATAACCATGTAACCCACGTTGACAGGGCAGTCTGGTATCTGCACAGGGAGGTAGTTGGACGGAAGGGGTCGGCGCAGGAATGACGCCCAGGCTTGTCGAATGTATAGGATGGCCCGGCGAAATAGCGAGAAACGGCTGGCGTAGGCAAACTATTTTATTAGATGAAATCGGTATACAAAGAAATGAAACAGAAATGAAAAAAAAGGACAAACAAAAGATAAACAAAAAAAAACGCATACGTGGTGACCGTCAGGGAAGCCAAACCCATACAAATGAGGGATGCGCACTTGGGGACAGTGGCGCTGCATCCACACGTACGACGCCATCTCGCATCGCATCTTCTCGAGGACCGAGCCCGGGTGGAACGTCTCGGCGCACCGCGCGGGCAAAGGACAGCGCAGCAGCACGACCCGGGCGACGTCGTCGTCGATCCGCTCGGCTTCAACCGACGCGGCCGTCTGGTCTTCCGCGCGGCTCGCATCGCCAAAGACAATCATCGGGATCGCCACATTGAACCCCCCCCGGCGCCATTGTTTGGGGTAGCTGATCCGCACGCGGGCGGCATCGACGCCGACGTGGAAAGCCACCAGTCGTTCCAGCGCGCGCTTCTTGTTGAAGTACAGATCCTGGTGGAAGGCCAGCGACTCGTCGAACTGCTGGTGATTCCGAAGGATGTCGGCCTCGCTGTCGAGAGCTTCCTCGTAGCCAATCTGTTTGGCCCCGACGAGGTAAATCTTCTTGTCGGCCTGGCTGGTCATGACGGAAAGTCCAAAAACCGATGAACATGCCGTGAAGAAAGGCGACGGTGGTTTCTTTCGAGCAAAAACGGAGCAGGAAGGACGAGGTCGGAAGAACAATTCTCCTTGCGCCTGGAAGGTGCACTGGCCCCTTGTAACTGATCACCGTCACAACGTATAGCGACACAAGAATCAGAAGCGGCCGAGACACACAACGTCTTACACGGAATGCCCATCTGCAACGATGTGAAAAAGCTGTCAGATCTGTGTCAAGTCAAAGTCGGGACTGGTGGCCCGGATCAACCAGGGCAACTTGCCCAGGGACATCGCACTGTAAACGGACTGGGACGCAGAACCATTTATTTATTTTATTTTATTTTATTTTATTTTATTTTTTTTATCTCCTCATTGTCGGTCTCCTTCTTTTGTCTCGATGCTTCGCCTTCCAATACGCTGCTCCCAACAATGCCCCTCTTGCAGTTGCCTCCCGAGACGCTACACGCCATCTTCGCCTACGTCGGCTCGTCGTTCTTCCATGCGGACCTGCGCCGCCTCACAGTCTCGAAGCAATGGCTGGCATTTGCGCTTCCGCGCTGCCTGGCGTGCATTGGGCTCTCTCAGAGGACCCTGCGCAGCCTCGTCTCGTCTGGGGATCAACAGACGCTCGCTCCCCTCAAAAACACGCTGGAATCCCTCGACCTGACCCTGACGGGGTACCCGGGTCCGGCGGCTGCTCGCTATCTGGACGCATACCCGCTTTCGCTGGAGTTGGATGACGTGCAACCACCCGGCGCCTCTCCAGACCCGCCTCGGTATGAGACTTGGTTCCGTGTCCTACAGCACGACCTAGCGAGGCTGGCTGCCATAGCGCGACAAGCGCGCAAATTGCGTGCCCTGCGCATCCGTGCCTGCTGCCACGCTGCTCTGCCTGTGCCCGCCAGCCAGATGGAGGATTACCTCTCACGGGCCACGCTGCAAAGCTTGCTCTCCATGGACCATCTGCACGTCCTCGTGCTGGACACAACGGTGGGCCTCCGGGCGTCGCCGGGAGAGCGGGACGACCATGGCCATGTCTGCCCTGCGGTCGCTGCGCTTCTTCCGTCTCTCGGGATCCTTCACCTACGCATGTGCCGGATATGCCCGGATGCGCTCGCAGTTCAGGGTCCCGTGCGGAGTCTGCGTCTGCGCGAGGTGATTGTCAACCTGAGTCTATTGGACAACCGGCCAGGAATCACGTCGGCGGCGCATGCCCGACGGTGCGGACCCGCGGGCGCAGGCATGCTGCAACTGCAAGCGGACATACACAAACAGGCAGAAGCCCTCGCGGACCGGATGGCAGCGCCAAAAACCGTACGGATCGTGTCGCATTCGCTCCCCGACTTCCGCGTGCATGCGCTCGACGTCTTGACCGGGACGATGATGGTTCTGGAGGACGGTACGCCGTGGAACGAAGACGGCAAGGTCGTGGAAGACTCGGAGCCGGAATCCGAGTTCTCAGACAGCGCGAGTTCTTCTCGTGCGGATGAAGAATAACGTTTCTCTCGTCACAGAACAGAACGGATGGTTTGCGACACGCCAAGGCCCGATGCACCATACCGATCTTAACCTGCGGTCTTGGGCGCTTTTCTTTTTTTGATCGATTCGGCCTTCAGAAATCTACTTCAGATGTCGTTCAGGTTTCCGTTCAATGTTTCCCTTGGCGTTGCTCTTTCACCGTGTACGATAGTCGGGCGTTCCCACAGTATCATAGAAGCTGCCCACGGTTCTTCGCTGCGATGACGACGGTCTGCATTGTTTTGGCCCGTACGTAATAAAGCAAAACCATTCGTGACGATGTGCACGAGGCAACATCAACGCCAAGTTATGTTATTTTCTTTGAACGGTGCCGCACTTTGGATGGCCGCGAATTGGAAGCTATTTTTCTAAAGAGGAAAAAGAGGGAAAAAACGAATACAAGCAGGTCTCATCTGATTTTATCTAGTACAGTATCGTGCTGATAACAAGAAGGTAGAAAGGGGCCCTCGCTGATGGTGCGTGGGTGAGTCCAAGATGGAAACTGGTCTGGCCAACGGCAAGACCGCCCCAAATCGCCTAGAGGAGAGGCGTGGTCCCATATACCTCCCTCAGCTGTTCCCAGGTCACCGTCTTCCCATACACGAGTTTGGCGACTGTCTTGCCAGCCCAAAGACTGCCTCGCGGCGACGCCATGTAGTGGCGATGGGTGATCTCCGCACTCTTGGAAGCCATATAGGTAGACAACGGTGTGAGCGCCTTGTTCTCTTTCACGCTCCGCTCTGGATCGTCCCATGGTGGCCTCCTCCTTTGTTGGTTTTTCTCCATCGCTCGGAGAGACTCCACAACGAGCTTCTTCAGCTCGACAATGGGTCGGTTCTCGTCTTCGGACCGCCCTGGGAAAGTGACAAATTCCGGACAAACAGACAACTGCTCCAGAGGAGCAGCCTGCGCACTGCTCCAATCAATGATGCCCGTCAAGTTGAATTCGCTGTCAAACAGCATGTTGCCGAAATGCAGATCGAGATGGCATAGCGGAAACGGGCCGCGAATTCGATCCTCGACGATGACGTGGGCCAGAGACGTTTTCAGCACCCAACATGCCGTCTGCCAGTCTGGATCGTTCGGATGCATCGCCATGATGGTTCGGTTGTCACTTTGTCTTTGGGCGTAGAAATACTCAAACGACGTCTCCAGTGGGCCAGGAGACGCGTGCCAGGCCATCGAGATGATTTCGGGGGGTTGGTCAACATGCTCTCCACACCAAAGGCGGCCAATGCGGCTGAACGTCACGTTCTGGAGTTCGGCAAAGACGTTGGCCAGCTGCCCGGCTACTTTGGCGTGGTGCTGGCGAGGAACGGACTCGGCCACCCCATTTGGGAGTGCGCGGCCGCCAAGGTACTCCATGAAGACGTACGGGTAGCCGAACGGTTGGTCCGCCGACATCTCAAAGCCGAAAACCTGAGGGACCGGGACGGTGGTATGCTCGCGAACCAGTTTCAGAGTCGCCATCTCGCTGAGCATCGAGATTCGGCCCCCATCGTCGAGCGCCTGGTGTGGTATTCGAACAATCCAGTACACGTTGTCCGAAAAAGCAAGCTCCAGGACCAGGTGATGACACCCAGATGTGAACTGCTCTACATTCACGCTACACGCGATATCCGGAGCCACGTTCGGTTGCTGTCTCCGCCGCGACTGTACGCCACGAGCCAAGAGATAACGGAAATCCGCCGAAGAGAGAATGTCTTTGATTCGATTGCCTCGGTCTGATCCTGGTTCCAAATCCGCAAATCCCGTCCAGTGATAAAAATAAAAAATAAAAAAATAAATAAATAAATAAATAAATAAAAAATAAAAAAAAATTCAAGCACAACCGAAACGTCGAGACACTACCGAGATAATGGTCAGGGGCCAATCGTGGAAAGTCGACGCGGAGACTCTTGGATAGACCATTTAGACCAGGACTGATTCACCCAGCGACGAACTGCCGGGCGGCGGCTTCGTTGCGCAGGCGGTCTGCAAGGTATTCGGGCACGATCGGTTTGCCATACAAGTCCAGGCCGCGCTCGTCGCGGTGGGTGGTCCGCTTGATCAAGACGTTCTCGTAAAAGTAGTCGGCGGCAAAGTAGACGACCTGTTTCGGCGATGAGCTTGCCGCAGTCCAGTCGTCCCCGGCCGGCTCCGGTGGGTACCGATCCGGAAGGAAGTGGCCACCGGCTTTCTAGGACGGCAATCTCCGCTTTCACGGTCCGCAGGTGCCTGCTCTCCTCGCCGGGCTCCGTCGCGGCGTCCGCGGCAGATGTCATCGCTGCCCGGTGCTCTTTTGTCATTGGCGGTTTGCTGTTGCCAAGGCAAAGACGGGCGGTGCGACAACAACGGTCGCATTCCTCGACTTGCCGACCTCTGAGCAATCTCATGCGTTCGACTGATGTACACAAAGCAGGGGCAGCAGGGTGGTCGCAGACGACGTGCCCCAAAAAACCGTTGGCACAGAACAAGGCGACTAGCTTTTTCTGGCCAGAGGGTCACAAAATGTGACCCGTGTCACCGAAGCATCAAAAGGGCGCAAAAACTGCAAGCCGTCTGGGAACGGGGTTCGCCCTATTCGGGTAACGGCGGGGACCTCACACAATGTGACCCCCTTCGCGAAGGAAATGAGATGCCAACACAACGAATACGTTGATGAAGCGATTCTATATGCATAACGACGTCTAAGACGAATAAGACCTTGTCTTTTTAACTTTGGATGGTAAGGGCCAGCGTCATCGCGGCAACATATCCAGCAAGCATCGCGTAGGGGGCTGACTCTGCCGAAAGAAAGGCGCAAAGCGTATCGAGGTGCGGACAGCGATGCGCAGCTATCCCCCGGGGCCTAGAACCGCACCGGACCGTATTCGTAGTACGGAAGACGAGGGAAGACCGGTGGCACCAGAAAGGGGGCCATCCCTCATGGGTCCGTTCAAGTTTACAATAGCGAGTAGTTCAGATTCTGTCACAAACTGGTGATGCTCACAGTCATCCGTGTGGAGGTGCAAGAAGACTCAGTAATTAGACTTCAATTGAGGAGTTCTCTGAGAAAGCAGCCTTCCTCTGAACGTCTACATCAGCAAGGCCGTTTTGTGTAAGTACCAGGCCAGGAAATCAAGGGTTGTAGTCTCTTCATTATTCGCGTGGGAAAGCTTCGCAGAAGGCAGAAGAATAAAAAGAAAGCAACGCTCAAGAGACAAATGAAGTCCACAGGAAAACAACGCTCAAAAGCCGCCTACAAAACCGCTGGTATGTATGTAGGTAAGATAGGAGAAAAAAGACAGAAATAATAAATAAATCAAATTGCCTCCTTTGTTTCTTCTGTACGGTGGACAGTAGAGGTTTAAATGGAATATTACAAAAAAATGCCTTCAATGTCCGAAGGTGGCAAACGACCATACGCCGTTCGTTCTCGCTCTTCCTTCACGTAAATAAGAACATGTCTAACGCCAGGCCCGTATGCAGTAACCCGGGGAAATGCCGAAAATGCCCTGTCAAATAAAAACCAAGCCGGCCCTCACTGGGCAAATGGCCTCTGTGGCTCGTCGGGTCGTGCCAACCAACCAAAATTCCCTCCCAAAATCTTCCGACAAATAGGAACAGTGAACGAAAAAAATAATATCGTAACGTAAAAAGCCGTCAAGCGGCCCGAAGGGAGGGCGAAAAGAAAGAGAGCGCAATCGCGCGCCACAGCCACTGTTCGTACCGATCACTAACCGATACGGCCCAGCGTGTGTGCGTGCGTCTTGTGCGGCATGTGGTCGTGGCAGTAGATTTTCTGCCCGTTGAAGTTGGCGGTGCTGCGCTTGGCAGCGTCTATGGGGTGCGCGTCCGCCGTCGTCTTCGGTGCCGCCATGGAGTCCTCATAGCACTCCTGCTGGCAGCACTCGATGTTGCGGAACCAGCGCAGATTGGCCACCTGCGCCACGGTGGCACGCCGCGACGGGTCCGGGTTGAGCATCTGCAGCAGGATGCGGCGCAGCACCGGCGGGTTCACAAACGCATCGAACGCCGCTACCGTGGGATACGGGCCTTCCACAATGCTGTTTGCACTCTCTGCGTGGACAGGCACGGCAGGGACCGCCGGTATCAGAGCCGTCGACGCCGGTGTCGGCCCGACCGTTGGAGGGACAGAAGTGGCACCTTCGGAAGTGGGGGCCGCCGCCGCGGCCGCAGCACCAGCGCTACCGTTCGCTTCGGGCTCCTTGCTTGCCTCGTCTTGGCTGTCCGACCACTCCTTCGCCGCGGCGGCTTCGGCGGCTTCGGCGGCTTCGGCGGCCTGCTGCTTCTCCGCGTGCTGCTTCTCTGCCTCCTTCTTCCCAGCCAGGTGCGTGGCGTTCCACTTTTCCCAGCCGCGCAGCAACGCGGCGTACTGCGGGTTTGGCTGATTCGCCTTGATGCGCGCCTCGGCCCACAACGGGGCGCCGAAGATGAGATGCAACATGACCACGGCGGCCGCCCACACGTCCAACTTGCGCGGGTCGTACGGCGTCTTGGCCTCGAGCACCTCGGGCGAGATGTACGGCAAGCTGCCGCAGATGCCCGGCTTGCTCAACCGCACGAGGCCGTCCATACGGCGACCGCATTCGCCACCCGCCTCGCGCAGGCCCGGATGGACGCCGGAAAAGATGTCGGAGGCACCAAAATCCGTAATCTTCAGCTTGCAGTTGTTGGTGATCAAGAGGTTCTCGAGTTTGATGTCGCGGTGGGCGATGCCGTGGGTGTGCAGGTAGTTCAGGCCCTGGATCAGCTGCTTAAACAGGCACTGGCGGTCCTTTTCGCGCTCGGCGGTCGTCAGGTACTTCTTTTCCACCAGGCTGTACAAGTCGCCTTCCTGGCAGTACTCCATGACGTGGTTCCAGCGACCGTGGTCGGTGCAGAGGCGGAAGGTTTCGACAATGTTGGGGTGGTGCAGGCTCTTAGCGATGCTGTACTCGCTCTTCACCTTCTTCTCGTACTCCTCGCGCGTTTCGCTCGACGACTTGCCCCGGAACTCCTTGACGGCGTACAGCTCGTCCACGAACCCCTTGCGGAACATCAGCGTCACTTTGGACGTCGCGCCCTTGCCGAGATGACGCCGGTGACGGCCCAACATGTGCTGGTAATCGAATTCGGCGTGGAGATCACAGACGTCCACAGTGAAATCGTCCGGCAGGCTGAGGCTCATGCGGCGAGCCTTGAGACCGGTGCCGGCCTCGGCCGGCAGAGCCCACAGTTCGCCGCCAAGCTCGAGAGGCGGATTGTGGCTGGCATGCTCGAAGCTGCTGGCGCGGCGGCGGGTCTCGCCCCGCTTGTTCTTGTGTTTGTTCCGGCGGTTGCCCAGCGGATTGGACGCGCCCGTCACAATGTGGATGGCGTGGTGGATGCTCAGGCCGGTGGACGCACGCTGGCGGTGCTTCTTGCTGTCGTTTTGCAAAAAGTCGTCCTGGGTGGGCAGGCCGGTGCGCTGATAGCGTGCACGGGACGCAGCCGAGTCGGATTCGGCCGCCCCAGCAGTAGCATCATCGGTACTAGTATCCGCCGCCGCGTCGGCAGAGGGCCGAGCAGACGGCCCGATAGATGGGTCGGCAGAGGGCCCCGAAGAAGCGGCCGTAGCTGCGGAAGCAGAAGCGCCAGCCGGACCGTGTTTAGCGGCCTGGTCAAACGCCATCTCCAGCGGCGGCGTTCCAGGCGAGGGCGGGGAGTTGGACTGGCTGGTGGCGAGCGAACGGTGCATCGACCAGCGGCGGCTGGGCGTCTTGCGATGGTGGCTGCCGCCGCCCGCAGCCATCGTGACCAGGTTTGTGTCGGAGGCGATGTTGTTGTAGTCTGGCACGCCAAAGGCGACCTTCTCGTTTTGCGAGCTGCTGCGGCGGAAGAGGTTCGACATGGTGCGTTTGAAGCTGTTGGTGGAGGAATTGGTGCGTGACGGCCGGCGCGTAACACTAGGACTCGGGGGCGCTTCGGTGGTCGCAGCGGAGTTGACTGCGGTGATGGCGCTGCTGGCGTCTGTAGCAATACCAGAGCCGCTTGTCGCGTACCCGTTCGGCGGGTTGATCAAGAATGATCCGGCTACGGCAGTCGTAGGACGCGTTGCCGTGGGCGTCTCGGGGTTCCCGTCGACGGAAGTGCGGCTGGACGTCGACAACGAAGGGAGACTGTGCTTGGATGCGTCACCTGCGGGCGCAGAAGCAGCGCAGTCAACGTGGCAGAAACCGTTCGTATCGCCGTGGACAGAACCGTTGCCGGAAGCGTGCTGTTGTTGGTGGGGGTGCCGAGGATGTGGATGGCGGTGGTTGTGGTTGTGGTGGTTGTGATGATTGTGATGATTGTGATGGTTGTTCTGGCCGTGATGTGTCCGTGATGTGTTGTGCGGGTGAGCAAGGGAACGAGTCGGGATGGGAATCGTCAGGGGTACGGCGACAGCGTGGGAACCGGTCTTGAGCTCGGACACAAGTCGTTCGGTCTCGGGCACGGGCTCCGGTTCGGCGGGCGGGAAGCTGTCCCGGGATTGGCGGCCGCTCACTGGCGTGACAGGTTCATCGGGCGTGTCGCAGTCGGTCTCATCGCTCTCTTCGGGAATGGTATCGTGGACCTCGACGTCGGCGGTAGGAAACTGACGGGGAGGGGAAAGAGGCGACGGTGACGAGGACAGAGCCGAGGTGGAGATCGGCGGAAAGGCAATGGACGAGGAAACGGAGGAAGATGAGAGCGAGGATGACGATGAGAAGGAGGAAGGGTGGGCGGGTTTGTTGCTTTCTTGGTGGTGCCGGCCGTCGCTGCTGTCGTCAAAGGCGTCGTCAACGTGCTCGTCGGACAGCTTGTCGGGACATGCGTGGGCGTATTTGTTGATGAATTGGCGCTGCGATTGGTTGCTCGTGGCTTGCTGCGCCGTTTCTTGGCGGGGCGTTGTGCGAGTGCTTTGGCGCAGGTCCGGGGTTTCAAACGGAAAATGTTGCGGCGGTTCGTCGTCTGTTTCGTCGCTACCTACAGGAACTGTGAGAAAACGGGGGAGAAAAACGGAAGAGGAAAATGCCACAGACGGACTCTAAAATAGAAAAAAAGAGAAGAAAAAAAAGAGAGAGAGCAAAAAAAGAAAAAAGGGGGGAAACAGGTGAAGTCCAGAAAAGGAAGGAACTCGCTAAAAAGCCGCAAAGGGAAATATGCAAGAAGCAGCTGATGCAGCCGTGTAAGAGAAGAGACGAGAAAAGGATTACCTGATGGTATGGGCGCAGCTGATTGGGCGATGGCGGGCACCACACCGGTTGCGACCGCCATGGTGGAAAAGTCACGGAAACAGAAAAAAGGGCAAAACGAAAGGGCGAGAAAAACAAGGCACGGAAACGGGCAACAACGTCAGAAGGAAGTCGGCAGGAGCGAATGACGACCACCGACTGGCGCTGAAAGAGGGGGGAATGTGACAAATGCGATCGGCCCGTTGCTATCTTTTTGGTGGTGGTGGTGGTGGTGGTAGTGGTAGTGGCGGCCGACCAAAGTGGCGACAACAGGCCAGCCACGGCAAACGAGGAAGCCACGAGGCAGAGGAAGGCTCCTGCTGTGGATTGTGTGTGGTCAAGGTCAAAAGGGAGACACGCCGCCGTTGCCAGTGGGAATTCCACCTTTCTTAAGTAATCGAAACTCGAAAGTTAGGTGACGTTGATTTTGAGGGTTTTAGCGTGCTGAGAGCTGATGTTTTTTCCTGGTAGCGCCGTCGACGAGGAAATGGAGGACGCTGAAAGGCGAATGAGGAAGAAGTCAAAAGTTGAAGCGAGGGCAGGCGGCTACGCTGTTCCGGGCGGCGCAGGTGGTTTTTGCGTGGAACGGGGGGCAGTAGGCCACTGAAGGAAGCCGCTGGCGTTTGTTAGTTGGCACGGCGGTAGAAAGAACATAGGAACAATCAAAATAAAGAAAACAGAGTGTAAGTGCTGCGTGGTGGGTTTGGGAACTGGCTATAGCGGCAAGGAACGTGGTGTCGGCGGTTAAGTCGGACTTGTGCAGAGCCGGGACTTCCGGGAGAAGGACGGGCATAACCAAGTTCCAAGTTGGATAAAAAAAATAGTGCAGACAAAGAACGATGCGGAGCGATACAGGGAATTTAGGAGGAGATGCAGGATGCAGGTAAATATAGTGTTTCCTTTTGGCAAGTCTGTAGTTTCCCAAACTGGTTTTGTTTCGTTGGTTCGTTCTTTCTTTTCTTTTTTTGTTTTCTTTGTTTGCGTGGTATTCTGAACGATTGACGATCGTGGCTGCCGTGCAAGTGCAATTTCGACGGGGAAAAGAACCATGCCAAGAACCCGAAGAAACGACGAATTGGTCCGAAAAAGGAAACAGCGATCGTTGGGGAGAGGAGTCGCGAATGGGAGACAACGAAGGGGGCAGCACAGAATCATCTCATCCGCAGGGGCAGAGGCGGGCGGGGGGGGGAAGGACAAGGCCTTGGCGATGCCTTTGTGCGAGGGCAAAGCCTTGGCGGGCAGTGAACGTACCTGGTGGAAGAAGTGAAAGAAGGGGAAAAAGAAAAGAAAGAGACGAGGAGGCCGGGCGAATCGAAGTGAGAAGGAAGTCGCCAAGAGAATGAGGACGACTTACACGCTGAGAGGGGAAGGAGCAGCAGAGGAAGGCACAGGGGGAGAAACAAAGGATTTAAGAAGAAGGGCAAGAACGAGGAAAGAAAAAAAAGGGAAAGCAAGAGAGAAGAAAGAGGACTGAGAATAGAGTGACAAAAAAGAAGATGGGGAAAAGAGAAAGAGAAGAAAATAAGAAAGAGGCGAGCCGGGATGTTATGAATTGAGACGTGCTTGTGAATGTATTCGTATTGCTCCGTCTGGGGTATTCTTGGTCGTCTTTTCACTTTTGCCCGCCAATCTTCAACAGGAAGGAACCAACGGAGCAACGGTGAATAATCGAAAAAAAGCAAAAAAGGAAAGGAAAATGAAGAATAAGAAGAGTCTTTGAAACGAAACAAAAAGAGGAGCCCCAGACGAGGGAAATCGCAATAATAATACGTGGTAGTGCAGTTTTACATTGGGAAACGACACATAGATTCGCGGCGGCAAGCCAATTCGCGAAATAAAAAAAGGTTAAAAAAAACTGGACTCGAAAAAAAATCCAATTTTCCATTTTGTCCATTTTGGGGCGTTTGTGTGTGTGGATTGGGATGCGTCGTTTTCTGTTACAACTAATACAAGGAGGCAAAACTGGAGATGCACTACCACTGCTCGGGACGAAACACTGTACTCTGTCTGCTGTGCGAGTAATCGAAGCTGGAACAGGAAGCTGCAGCCATGGGATGCATTGTAATGCATAGGTACGCGTACCTGCCGTGACGAGGCGTACAATTACAAGTACAATTGCGTACGCCGTAGTCGTGTTACAGGATCTCTTCAACAGTGCGACCGGCGCCCACCAACAAAAAAAAACAAGCGGTCTTTTTCTGCTGCAGACATCTCCTCGGCCGGCAGGAAATGCAAGACCCCATGCCGTTCGTCAGCCAAGTCTTTCCCTTCCTATTCCCCAGCTTCCCATATATAGCGCAGCAGTTCCGTCTTCGCTCTGAGGGTGGGTGTTCGTTTCGTTGGGCGGGGAACGGAGATGAACGAGGAGGAGGATGCATGAAGCGGTTTGTGTGCATCGTGCGAGGAAGCATTTTGTATGAGGGATATTGGTAACGTTGAACAATCGCGAAGAACTGGTGAAATGTACTTTACTTCGTAACTCGGAGAGGATTCCTCCAACGAGCCACTGTGTAGCACACTGTCCGATAATGGCGGGAATTCGTTCGTCCGCC
>AZHD01000005.1:400148-420334 GCA_001636815.1 Niveomyces insectorum RCEF 264 | reverse complement strand
CCCCTCCTCGAGGCTCTCGCGGGCGATCTGCACCGTGTCCGCGGGCCGGGCGTTGCCGGTCCAGCCGCTCCCCGCGTCGACGGTGGTCCGCCGGTTGAGCGGCACGATGCCGACGGCCCGGGCCTTGCGCAGCACCTGTGCCGGCAGCTGCAGGCGCTCGACGCACGCGCGCAGCGTCGTCTCGGCGAGGTCGAGCAGCTCGGCGACGTCGGCGGCGGGCCACGCCTTCATGGCGTCGGGCATCCACACGGCCGGGTCGATGGGCGCCAGCAAGGGTGCGGGGGCCGCCGAGGCGCTGTAGGCAAAGACGAAGCTGGCCTCGCCGCCGACGACGAGCAGGCTGTGCTTTTGCGTGTCGGTGAGGTCGGTGGCGGCGTGCACGGCCTGCAGCAGGCCGTGGAGCCGCTCGTAGTACTTGTCGGCGGCGTCGTAGCCGGCGGCGGTGACGATGCCGACCTTGATGTCGCGCTGGAGAAGAGCTGGTGGTGATCGTTAGCGGGCTGGCCGGTCGTTTCTCACGTATGTTTGTTTACAAATCTCATGCCAGACCGGTTCATACCCAAAATTCGCGGAATTAGAGGGCTGTCCGGCACCAGGTTCTGGCCGTCCTCGTACAGCGTGAGGTCGCCGTCGAACGTGACGAGCTGCAGGCGGTCCGTGCGGTGGATTGCCGGCGGCGCGCCGGCCGCCGCCGTCTCCGCAACCGTCGCCCGTCCGGCCAACGCCAGCAGCTGCGCCGTATTCAGTGTCAGCCGCACATCGTTAAACGACGGCGCGACGAGCCGCCGCGACGAGATGTGCCGGCGCCCGTCCTGGTACACAAAAGCGGCCTCGAGGGGCAGCGGCGTGAAAAATGGTCCCACGGTGGGCACGAGCAGCTGCAGGCGGGACGGCCGCGGGTCCTGTGCGGTCTGCAGGAGACGGTGCTCCTCGATCATGGCCTCGATGTCGCGCATGATCTCGGCATACCGGCGACGGACCTCAGCCGTGTTGCTGGCGAAGACGGCGTCGACGGCCTCAAAGTCGCCGGCCGGCTGAGAGAAGGGGGGGGGGTCAGCGATGAAATAGCACGCTCGAAAAGAAAGCTGACCACGTTGCTTACCTATGAACTGGTCCCGCCGGTGGGATTTCAATGCGTCTAACGAAGTAAACAATCCACAGTCAGCAAGATCGTCATATTTCAGCTGCAGAAAACAGAGATTTGGGCTCACATTCGACGCGGTATCTGGACGTCATTGCCGAAACGAGCGGAGGAAGCAGAATCCGGAAAGAGAGTCCAAACAAAAGGCAAAAAAGCAATAAACCAAAAATGCAATGAAGAGAAAAAAACCGGCGCCGTCCACAACGATAAAACGACAAAAAGGCTGTATCGGATCGTGCGGGCTTGGGATTCGGTGTGGAGCAGGTGAAGTCCTGAAGGCCCATGAAGTCGTTTGTGTGGTCGGGTAGGCCGCTGTGGGTGCTAGCGGCGCGTACAGTGGACAAGTGCAACCGTGAAGCTAGGCCGCTGCCCGCCGGACCTGCCCTGTGCCTGGGGCGTGCTTTCGGTGAGGTCCGTCACTGCCCTGGAGCGCTAACGCGCTAAACCTGCAGGGGAAACGGCCTCGTGACGCATTGCCTAGACCGCTCGGGTTAGGCACAGGAGCGACATGTGCATGTAAAGGTGTGGAGACTTATGAAACCCCTCATTGGCTGAAATCTGTGACTCTGGGAGTTTTACAGGACATAACGTACCAGCGGTGAGGGACGACGAACTATGGTAGAACTAATGAACAGAGGCTGAGTGATTCAGCTGCCACCTGTAAGGGGGCACACTTTTAAATATCCCATCCTGTTGCCGCAAAGATTCAGAGGGGCAAGACTGATTCTTGCCCATCGTGCGCACGGAATATGCAGGGGTCGAGAACTTTTGGGAAAACGAAAACGAAAACGAAAAATAGAAAAATAAAAAGGTGAGGTTTCGAGGGCAGCACACCGGGTTCTTCCCCATGCAAAGGCTGCTAACCTGATTGAGCCTTACTCGTATGCCGCAAGTAGAACCGTTTAATCCAGCGTGTTGTGCGAAGCAATACATGGTGGTTTTTTTTGGGAGCGTGCTTCTTGCGGCCAAATAAGAAAGGAAGACACCAAAAAGCCGCCTCTTTACGTTTCCCCTATTCTCGTTTCGTACCACCTTTTCTTCTTTCCCTTAATGGATGTAGTGTCTTTCCTAAACCTCCTTTTACCTCCTCTCGACCTCGTCAGCCATACGGCGATATTCGTGCTTCCTCTTTTCCGCTGTTTTCTAGCCTGCTCCAAGAATCGACCTGCTTGAACGTTCTACATTTTTAGCCTCCCGCTTTTTACGAGCTTTGCTATTCAGATGTCTCGAGAGCAGCTTACACAGCCCGCGAAACCGAAAACCTCACGACTGGTGAAGAATGCCGTGTGTTCCGCGCAGATGAGGTATTCGCCGACGCCGAACTATTTACAGGATCTCACCATTGTTGAATTCACAACCCTCCTCTATAAGTGTACTTGGCACCAAACGAAACAATTCTCCAAAACCGGCGTTCCAGATCGTGTAAAAAGAACTCTTCAAAGTCGTTCCTTGCCCTATCCGATTTGGACGAGGTACCTCAACCATCTTCTTTCGAAAAATGGACGACTTGGCTACATGTTTCTTTTAGGTGTGTATCTGCCTTTCAACTAGTTATCGTTGCGAAAGACAAAGCATTCGAAAACTAAAACCAAAAAAGAACTAGTCTTTTTCTACAAGACCGGCGATTTGGCATCGGATGTCCAGAAGTTAATAGACAACAACGGAAAGATTGGCTCTCTCTGTTTAGAACAAAACGCTGTCGAACCGAACCACGCACCATTGGCAAGTTTGCCATCCAACGCTCTTGGTGATATCCATGCGACCACGAACAACATCCAGGACCCCATGTCTGTTGCTGTGCCGGAATCCACTGCATCAACGCCTTGCTCGGAGTCCGACGGCGAGCACGATGAACAGGACAGAGTCAATCAGTCGATGCCGGGGGCTATTCCATTTACATCTTCAGATTCCGGCTGGACTCACATGGGAACCGCAATGCCCTTGCAAGGTAAAAGAAAACCATCATTTCTGTGATTTGTTAAAGCTTGGTTCTGACAGAAGTATCTCCAAATAGCGTTAAACCGCGAAGACGGTCATTCAACGCCGAGAACCTACGGGTCAGATAATAGCCTCGAAGACCACAGTGGTTACACCTCTAATAATTTTCCTCCGCCCGCCTATCCTTCATTCAACAAAATCATTCACGGCAAAATTCGTACCGGTGAGAGACGGCCATCAGTCGACAGTACGTAGCCTTTGGAAAGCATTTACAGTCGCTGAACAGTTACTTTTTTCTTCACAGGTTCGGCGCAGTGCGCTCTACAGGCTGACCAGGTCCAAGATCCGCCTGGTGGCGGCACCCCTATCTGGCCTGAACCCTGCAATCTCCAGGCCACGCTTGTTGCCCCCAATTTTCTCGTTCAGCCACCGTCAACGATGCGACAGATGGATCCCATCCTGCATGCCGCCAATGATGTGGCTTGCACACCACCTCTATCCAGCATGTTGACGCGGTTTCATCTTCAGCCTGATGTCGGATTCTGGCAATCCTCGGTCAATCGTCCAGGTATGTTAAATCGTGCGCACTACAGGCGAATCCCCCCCCTCTCACCTTCGCTTTCTTTGCATCCTTTGCCAAAGCTAAACATATGTGTTCCGGTTAGACGCGCTTCACCCTCATCCCTCTTTTGTTTCCAACTTGTCCTCTACGACGACTTCTGCGGCTCCTTCACCCCCTTACGTCGGGAAAGCGTTTGAACTTTGGTATACCTTCGGTGAACTAAGCACAAAATACAACCTCCGAGAGCGAGAATTCATCCAGTGCGGTGAATACTTCTTCTGCAAAACGGAACACTTTACACTGAAAGTCCTTTCAGATGGGGATATACAACGAGTCTTTCGAATATGCTGGAACGACGGAGTGCAGACCACATTTGTCATGGTACGTGCCAAGGAAGGTGTTGTTCGCGAAACTCACTGCAAGCATTTTGATATTCACTGGTATACACCGGAGTCGGTGTGTCGTTTTGCAGGTGGCCTAAATCGTCGCATTACCCAATGTAATATATTATAGGATATCCGCTGGGAACAAGCACATTCACATCTTCGGCTAGGTGCATCTCATTATTTACCATGCGCAAACCGTCCTCAAGCAGAATCAGCCCTTCCCGATCAGTGAAGTCTATAAGAACGGCACAAGCCTCTGGCTTCGACACCCATTCAACAGGCCTGCCAACCTAAGACATTGATCAGCATGGTGTTTCTTGAAGAGATCTAAACAGCGTTCTTACCCAGTCTTGGACCTGCTGTAAAATTGCCTTGTTGGACCAGCCAGTCACCTCTATACTCCTTGACATCCTTCTCCGTGGCTTCGTCGTCTCCTCTTGTTGGGCGGCCGCTTGTGTTTATGCAGCGCAGTGGTGATAGTTCCCGTTTTGGTCTGGTTTAAGAGATATCTGTCGGCGGAAGCTGCAAATGCATGGAAAAGATGCCCCAAGTCTCTGCTTCATCCGTAGCGAGTTATGCCCCGCCGCCCGTCGTATCATGTGGGCCGATAATAGCTTCCATAAACCACTAGTCGCATCGTTGTTCAAAAAGCGACGCCGCTATCGCAAACCTGTGGCAGAACGAAATTCGTCGTTCTTTATCCAGACCATTGCTGGCAGGGTGCAGCCACTGTGGCTGTGTATAATTAATAAGCGAGAAGACCTGGCGTTTGACTAGTTATGTTATTATCCGGTTCTCGTTCGGCGGCAATAAATGGGCAGCTATCGTCGGCGATCGTTGCCCATTATCTTAAAATGCCCGATTCTCCGTGCCTTCGCCTTTCTACCTTTTTTTTTAGAATGCGGTCGCTCGCAATTCTGAGTACGAGTTAGTTCGATATTGCCGCCGTCCTCTTTGGACATGACAGATCAAAACGTGATTATTGTCGGCGCCGGAATTTGGGGATCGGCCGCTGTAGAGGCATTCGAGACGTCTGGCCGGTCTGTCGTGTGGATCGATGACAATGACGACGAGCACCCGACGGCCGCGTCTGCTGATGTTGTCCGGATCATTCGAGCGGAGTATTCTGATCCCGCGTACCGTACACTGGCGGGACAGGCTGTCGAAGCATTTAAGACACAGGCGCCCTACTCGGCGCATTTCCACAAGACGGGCTGGTTTGTCGTCCAGAGCGAGCAACAGGCCCGGTCCGGCAGCATCTCAGGCGGCGACCAGCGTGTCTTAGTAGAAGAGTTCCGGGAGACATTCCCGGCTGCCAGCATCGGAGACGAAGACGATGTGATTATCACTAAAACGGACAACGTGGGCTGGGCCGAGGCAAACGAGCTCCAGGGCGCGTTAAACCGCAAACTGCGCACCAAAAAGCGGAAGGGGACTGTGACGGCACTGATCTTTGAGGGACCAGTTTGTCGCGGAGTACGATTGGGTGCGGATGTTGTACTCGGGGAGATGGTCGTGCTGGCGACCGGTTGGCAGACGAACTGCCTCCTGGCGTCGCAGAACCTCCCCCTGGTCGACTACCAGATCGTCGGCGTTCCTGTGTTGGGGATCCAGCTCAACGACGAAGACTATCAAAAATATGCACATATGCCGATTATCTGCCAGCCTGGGAAGGGTAAGCGTTTCCCCCCGCCTCTCTTGACAGACCAGAGTAACTCCTAGACGTCTCTAACTACCACCTCTCAGGCGAGATCCTCCCTCCGACCGCACAGCGGATTCTACGAGTCAACAACCCCCGATCCTACGCCTTTTCCCTCGACTCACAATTACTAGCAGGCCTGGCACCCACACACCCCTGCTTCAAGGAAAGCTGGGATTTCTTGGCGACGTATTTCCCAGACTTGCTGGGACGCCCGGTTGCGATGTCGAGAATTTGCCGGTATGGTGCCTCCTCCGCCTAAGTCGACCGCATTGGAAAATGCCAACTAAAATGGTCTCTATAGGGATGCGTTTACGGAGAGCCAGTCCTTCTACGTCGTGCCGGTCGAGGGAAGGACAAACGTCTGCTGCGTTGGGGGTGGATCGTTTCATTCTTGGAAGTTCCGTCCGGTGCTTCCCAACCTGCTTGCCATCCAGCTCGGCCTGCAAAAGGACGACCACGGCGGCGGGGAGTTGTGGCAGTCGCTCACGCAAGAGAGCAAGAAGCATGGTGACCTCAAGCCCGAACGGCATTGGGAAGATGATCAGTGCTGAAACGGAGGATTGGATTTCTACGCGCTATCCGAATTCTACACTTTATTTTTTGTCTACCCCTCCCCGTCTTTTAGTGGCATGCATAGGGCAGCTTGCCGTCCAACTATTCTAACCAAGGCTGACATTATGATGCTGTTCGGGAAGGTCCCTTAACATTGCCTCAAACCATCCATGCTTAACGTCAGACTGGATATTGTTGGTTTGCCATTGCAAAACCCAGGCGAGTAGATTCGGTACCTTGTGGACATTCTGCAACTAAGTTAGCAGAGACGACGTTGGATTCACGGCCAGGATGGGGTCGACATGCGTTTGTGTGTTGTGTCTGGATCTTGTTCAAGCGATCCAGAATTATTAGCGCGTCCGCCGGCTCACAGAGCATCGCGCACACGACCATACTGAAAAGCGGATCTATGGCCCGGTACAGCTCACTATCATGCCGTGGGAGGTCCATGATACATTCTGCGAGAATCCGCGCCGTGGAACGCACTTGCGCATGTTGGCGTGTGTACCTGGACATGTAGAGTTAGGACAGAAAGTTCTCTGAAGTGTGCGGGATACCGCTTACCCAAAAAGACGGCAGAGCAACATGAGCGCTGCAGCATGTTTGTACGACGCGGCAACTGTCTCCACGACGCGCTTCGCCTCGTCCTTAATGCCAGATACGTGTTGATCTGCTCCGTGGACCATTCTCAGAAGCGACTCACGCTCTGATTGAGTGGTAGTGTCGCTTCTTGCCATCTCCGTGCTACGCCCAATGAAATACAAGAGGCGACACGACAAGCCCAAATCGAGAACGTTGTCGGCCAATTCCTGCGTACGTAGCCAGGAAATATCCAACCCCCCGTGGCTCGATTCGTTAGAATAAGGGTGGAATATGTTTAGGATAACTTGGTATGCGATAAATCGTGCCGTAGGATACTCGTAGAACGGAATATCCTGCCTTTGCATCGCGACCAGCACCTTGCTTGACTGAAACCAAGCACTGTCTCCGGTGACCACTTGATAATGAACGAGGAGCATTGTCGCTGTAACCACCGTCTCAACAGACGCTTTCAAGTTTGCACAAAGTCCCAAAAGGTCTTGAGCTAGACGGCGTCCACAGCGTATCGGTAGCCGAGCTGAGTGGGGTATGTGCCCGGCGTACGCCGACGCCACGTAAATGGCAGCATTTCTGACTTCAGTGGAATACTCGGCCATCGCAAGCGGGATCCCGTAGGAATTTGTTTGTAGAAGCGTGCGGCTTTGATAAACTAAAGAGCGAACTAACAGAGTTGGCAAAACAGAACTATCGCAAACCAGCCACAAACCAATAGAACCAACACATCATAGATTGTACGTACAGATGTCAAGCAGATGTGCTTCGTCAGTGGTGAACTGTCCTAAAGGAAATCTACTTGGCCGGCTGCCGAGTACGGGCCGACAGCGCGGAGCGGAATTCACGAGCGCATGGGCATTTGAATTCCGGGGCATAGATCGGACACTGCGAGGTGCCGTGCCAACTCCCAGCGTAGCGGCCACCGACGCAGACGATGGTGTCGACGTTGCCGGATACGCAAAAGCAGAAACCGAATTGTGTAAAGCGACTGTCTTCTTGGGTGGGCCACTTGTCAGCTGCCGCGCGCTTTCCATGATATCGGTCTGAACAACAGTGCCGTGCAAAGACGGAAACGACGAGACAACGTCGGACGCTTCGGCGTTGTCTTGTAGCAGGGTCTCTGCGTCGTCTGTGTTGCCGTGTACGGGTTCGGTCAGGGCGACGAGGCTGGGGTTTGCCAGGAGCTTGACTGAAGTGCCTGGCTCAGCGAGGCTAGCCAGTGCAGGCGCCGCACGACCCGATGACTTTCCGCCGCGCTTGACTGGAACGATCCAAGCGGGGCCTTTAGATTGGAACTGCTGAACAAATCTTCGTTCTGTGTTGTGTATATGGGTTTTTGCAGTCGATCTGTAACCGCATACGACACAGCACCAAAATTCGCGCACTGGCAAATCTTCAGACGGCTCAGAGCCATCAGCGAGAGGCGGCCGTGTTGTTGGACTCGGAAGGTCGTAGCATCCGAAGGTCTTGTCAAACTCCGCCCTGGTTGGTCTCTTGACCTGGGGGTGATTGTGGCGGAAATGATCATAATACTTTTTATAACTAGGTTTCATCGGGTACGCTGGACGGGGGCAAAGAGCACAGAAGACGCATCGTATGGAATTCAAACGAAGGCCGAAATCCTCAAAACTTTGGCTTTGCGGCATTTTCCCTACTAAATTGAGTGGAATGGGATAGCAGAGAAAGTGAAAACGTAAAAAGCCACTCTGTAGTGGGTAAGAAAGAAGTGAAGATGAAAAAAGGTGGATACAAAAACTAGTAATACTGAGTATGGAGCAGGCCGGAACAATAAATATAAACAAACTTGCTTCGTAGAATCGGCGCAAAATGAAGGCATATAAAAGCTAGGAAGAAGGAAACGTAAAAGGCACCAAGGTAAGGAGGAAATGACAAGGCTGAGACGAAGTGACAAAAAGACAAAAAAGTGAAAACGTAAATAAAAGGTGGGTCAGAAGGGAGGGATAAGAATACGCGTATTACGAGTACATTGTATCCTACAGAGAAAGCAAGGGGAGAAAGATTTAGCAAAAAGAAAGAAAAAAAAACGTAAAATATACAAATAAAAAGGGGCAAGTTGGCGAGTTTATTTTTTGGGGGGGGGGGGGGAAGGAAAATGAAATAACACTAACCATAAAAAAAGACAGACGAGAACATACCAATAAAGGATGGAAGCACTTTGGCCCCCCTCGCGTGGTAGGATATACATGGCGAACATCTATCAGAGTTCGTCGAGAACCTACCTTCGACTTGACTCCCTTTTCTCTTTGTTTCCGTTTCTCGAAAAGATATACACAAACCACCCAATCTTTGTTTTTTCCCCACTGCTCGACGACCATTATTCTCCTTGATGCCATTTCTTCAAAATA
Source organism: Niveomyces insectorum RCEF 264 (assembly GCA_001636815.1). Taxonomy (NCBI): domain Eukaryota; kingdom Fungi; phylum Ascomycota; class Sordariomycetes; order Hypocreales; family Cordycipitaceae; genus Niveomyces; species Niveomyces insectorum. Next base: position 411,093 of record AZHD01000005.1, on the reverse strand, counting down.
CCTCGATACGAGGAGCTGCTTGTCGTCCAGGACTGCCAAACGTTGACTCTGAGAAGATTTCTATGGTGTGCTCGGCGACTCACCAGCTCGCCCGCTCGTTTCACCTCCCTCCCGGAGGTCTACATTCTGTTTGGTATTACCTGCGCATACTGGAGTCTCCTGAAACGAATTTAGACTGGGCCCTCGGGTATATGACAAAAGACATCCTCACGCTCGTGGAATCTCGGCTCTGCCTGCAGACTATGCCCGCCGCGCCCGACAAAGTCCGTGTGACCGCCGTGGAAAATATCCTATCTCGGCGTGTGGCGGACGAGGGGGTTGACGAAACCGACATCAAGGAGCGGTACCTCAGCAGCAAGTTTGACAGCGCCTCGGTGACCACCGAGCGTCTCTTCGGGATCTGCCAGTCTCTCTTACCGTGCGGTTTCTTTAGCTGCCAGCACAAGCCTATCAAGTGTTTGATGGCTATTTGTGCCATCTCCCTCGGCTGGGCTGCCGGCAGGAGGGGGTTTCGGCTGCCGCACGACATCACTGGCAGACAGATCATCAGCATCCTGCTTTCTTTTGGAGATGACATACGCCTGGTGATGATGCCGGCGATGCCAGCGATGCCAGCGATGCCGGCGATGCCAGCGGCTCGCAGCTCCGGTTACTGGCACCAGCCTTTCAAGTCACGGGGCGACAGCGACAGCGACAGCGACAGCGACACCGACACCGACACTAAACCTACGGCTGGCAAAGCGAAACCCGTATCAGGCTTTTTCCCTCGCATGTTTACTTGGTTCGGCGGGCGAAACAAAAGCTTGACAGGCATCAAAGAGGTCAAAAATTAAGACATCGAGACAAATCACGATTACTTCCGGATGTGGTGGTTGGGGCGGTTGCACGGACAATGTTGGCTCGGGGTTGGTAAGGATTAAAGCGCACTAAAGGCAGCTCTTCCCTCGTTCGGAGTTGTAGCTAGAGTAGTGAATAGAATAGTGAATAAAATTCTTACGGCGCGGCTGCTAACCTTCACTTTCTGTCGACACCGCTTAGGTGCTGTTGAGTTGCATGAGGAACTGTCACAGTTGCTATTCTTTAAGTATAAAAGTAATCAGACAGTAAAGATTTCCTCCCGCACCGCCAATAACGCCCGACCTTTTATTATCTCAAGCTGCATTTTGTGCTTGTCGTAATGTTAACTCGCAAATTTATAAAAAATCTTGGACAAAAACTCTTACACTTGTCCCTTCTCTGTGTCGAATATATGTAGGCCGGAGTGGTACATGCGACTTAAGGCAAGCTGGTGTATAAAGTAGGGCGCGTTGTTTTTATTGTGCAAATGCTTTCCTAATACTCGAGGACAAAGCAAACGTATACGGAACATGTTTCTTACTTATAAAAAAAACAACAGAGGAACAGGAATACGGAAAACCTATACTATGTATGATAAGAGAATCCCCCTCCCCAGCCAAATAGCCAAACTTCCAGGAGGGCAGTAAAAGCCAGCCCAGAACCCATAGATTCACGGCGGGATTTCTCAACCACTGCATCCACCCGCTCCACGTACATCTTCGGCAACTTCAGCGGTAATACCTTTCGGCCAGACCAACTTACTCACCATGGACGAACCCCTTCGGATGCATAAGGACTTAGATCGCCTAGTGTATTAAGCCAAGCGGCATCCGCTAATGCGTGAAATGCTGCGGCATCTTCGATTTGAGTGTTGAAGGCTGCTGTCGTTGTGTCATTGCTGTAGAAGCCATTACTGTCTTGAGTAGCCAGGAACTCGAAGGGCAGGAGCTCGAAGGGCGGAGTAGGTAGCGCTTGGTTCTGGTTTGATTGATCGTTGCCGGCATGGGCAGCGACGGACGACAAAGACGCGACGGTGCTCTGTGCGCTGGCGCTCGCGCTGGCGCTGGCGGGGGAGTCGGTCTCGTCCGTCATGCGCACGCTGCCGTCCGCGCGCCGGTCTCGGTCGAGCGGGTGGGTCGAGGAATCCCGGCGCTGCTGTGGTTGCTGCAGCAGCGGTGACGGACTCCACAGAGACGACGTGCCTGTAGACGACGTGCTTGTAGTCGTCGCGGCCGTCGCGGCCGTCGCGGCCGTCGCGGCGCTCGCCGCACCGTTGTGTTGTTGTTGTTGTTGTTGTTGCTGCTGCTGCGGCGGAGAAGGTAGAAAACAGTACGGGTCGCCGGCGCCTCGTCCAGGGCCAGTGGCTGCGGCGACGACGGCGGCGGCCGTGGCCGCGCCGCCCTGTGCCGCTGTTGCTGCTGTGGCCGCCGCCGCTGCCGCCGCCGCAAGCATGTCTTCCTCGCGTAAGGACATCGTCCGAGTCCGCAGCCGGCGCCCGTCTTCAAGATACGCCTCGTCCTCGGCGGCGGCGGGCGGGATCTCTAGTCCGGCCTCGCTCAGCTTCTGCTCGAGGAAGCCGATGCGCCGGACTAGGGCATGCACCTGGGCCTTGGTGACGGGTCTATGTCTGCGGGTTAGCATGCACTAGCGGGGTTCGCACCGTCCACTGCACCACCGCACTCGCCTCTCCCTCCTCCCCCCCGTGCTCGGCACGGCGGCCCTGCCGTCTTGGCCTTACCTCTTTCGCTCGTCGTGGTCGCGTAAAACGCACGTCCGGAATAGTCGAAGACACTGGTCGCAGGCGGTCTGGCCCTCGCCGATAATACACTGAGAAGAAAACACACGATTAGTAGAGGCTCCGGTGGGCACGGGGCGGGGAAGGGGGCGCCGCCATCGCCGCCGGGAAAAGCAAACGGAACGGAACGGAACGGAACGGAGCGGAGCGGAGCGGAACGTACCTTAATCCGCCGGGCGCGGCATCCGGTGCACGCAATCAACGCGCGGGACCGCGGCTTAGACGACTGCCCGAGCATCTTCAAGGCGCAATCTGTCCCGAAAAAAAAAAACAAGAAGGGTGCTTATCGTCCCCTTCCTCAGGCCGGATCGCACGATCGAAATGTCGGCGCACACAGAGAGCTTCTTCCCGCCGTCCCGCGGGCACGCATTCCTTCGCACAGCGTACAAAAGGGCTATGCACGCACAGAGAGCCGCCCGCTAATAACGTCGCAAGATCACCAGCCAGGTCGGACTCAAACCTCGTGCCAAGCGTGCCGAAGTAGAAAAAGTCGGAAAATCCACGAGAGGAGCGGAAATGGCTGCGGCGGTCAGAGCGGTGTACGAAGGTATGGGGTGCTAAAATCGATGGAAAGAAAGAAAAACAAATCACAAATGCGGATGAAAGGGTGGAGGAGTGTTGAGACGCATAATCGAAAGGAGAAGGCGTCAGGTTGGGGCGGGAGAGGATTGCAGGAGTGGCAGGAGTGACAATATCTAAACGAAATGGGAGAGGACGCTAGAAGTAACTAATATCTGAATGCGAAGGCGAGAGAGGATGGATACGTGCACGCCTGGTGGGCAAGTCGAGGTGGTCCGTTGGAGGCGGTACGAGGTTGTGAAAGTGGTCGGTTCGAGGCGGTACCGATCTTGCATCCAGCGGAAGCGAGAAGCTACTCCGCACAAAGGGAGCAATAATGTATCTATACTAGCCATCTTGAGACGCCTAGATCCTGTCCTCTTGCCGCCCGCTCATTGGGTTGAGCGGACGCTGCCAGCCGCTCGACAAAGACGCGGCGGCGACACCGGTGCAGGGATAGTGTTCCTATCCCTGTGACTAAATCACCCTCACCGGGGTTGCCTGTCGCTAGGACAGCATCACACAAATAATCCCACGGTAGCTTTGCTGTATCTGTGCCATGTATAAACCCGAGGATCGCGGAAAAGAAATCCAAGAAAAGTTGATAAAAAGGGGGACGAGAAACGGGACGCTTGACCTAGATAGGACGAGAAACGAGACGCTTGACCTAGATAGGACGAGAAACGGGACGCTGAAGGTGTATGAGGCTTGTGATTAGTCAGTGGGCGGAGCCATATGCCCGAGGTGTAAGTTCCGTGGTCTGGGAACTAGAAGCTGGTCTTAAAAAAGATTATGGATTCTTCCATTGACGAATGCTAGGTTCCCTTATTCTCGGTGCTTGAAAAAGCGGAGGACTCGCACTAACGCAAGGCGCGACTTACATAAACCAGGGAGCTGGCCGCAATGGCCAACGTCGTGTTTATTACGTAGATCTATTTTGAAAAGGTACAAAGGAAAGTAATATATGCATGGCGTCTTTAGCTGCATGGCCTTGGCGAGTGGCCTGCACACCTGGCTAGATGTAACACACTTGTCTAGATGCAAGAATTCAAGCATCGTATTACCCCTGTGGGGTGCCCACACAAATTGACATGTTTGGGAAAGGTGCAGGCTCCAAATGTGTACAGCCTAAGAATCCGGTGAACATATTCAAGGATTCGCTGGCAGGAGTGGCTTCTGAACACTGAGGCTATGAGAGGTAATTCGACATTTGTCAAAGTAAGCGAGATCTATGGTTTTCCTACTGTCAGGATATCTTGCACTAATCACGGCTTATCATTTCGCTCGCAATCGAGCAGGTTCAACCCACGGTCCTGCCCTAAACCAAGGGATCTTTCGGGTCGGCAACAACTGAATCGATATTCGTAAAAGAAACCTGGGGGTGGGGTGTTCTACCGATGACAATATATAATATGGGATGCCCGTATATTCACCCTAAACTCTTACTCTCGTTCTTTTCTCGTCTTTAAACCCATCACCGGTACAATCTCACACACATACCCACGCCCTAAAATGAACGCCGCGCAGAGCGAGACCGCTGACTTCTCTCAGCCTCCCGAGGATGGCTTGCTACATACTATGTATTCCTTTGCCGCCTTTCTTCCCGTGGGCATACCATTCCCCATCATCCAGGCCATCGCCAGGCTCGCCAACGCCCGTGGTATTAGCAGCCTTGTTTATGGCGTGGTTGTGATTTCTCTTATCTGGAAGCTTCGACGTCACTTTATCTGCACTATCGTGGTTCGAGATGCGTCTTGCCAAAAGTTCTTGGATGCGCTTGCCAACACACACTGGACGAGGAAACTCGGGCTAGCAGGCGTGGAAATCACAACACCCATTCCCCCTGATACGAAACTCTCACTCAACACGCGTCCAACGTACCAATCAGCCCGCATGTTCTGGTATGGATGGGTCCCGCTTTATGTCAGTGTCAACGCATACGATGAGCGCAAGCAGGATCTCTTTGTCAACATCTCATGTCTCTTCTGGGCCTGTAAGTTCATCGCCCCCTGCTGCCTTTGCATGCTCAACTCAAGCTGATTGTTTAGGGCCCATCTACCGCTTCTTGAAACGGTACCTGGACATCCATACGCAGCAAGAGTTGTGGCTGGTTGACTGGTTTAGGCTTGATAGGGGCTATTTGAACTCCTGGATTCGCCGACAGACCCCACAAAGGCCGTTCAAGAGCATTGCAACCACCGAGCGTCAAAGAGAAATTATACAAGCAGTTACGAAGTTTTTTGCCCTCGCACTCTTTTATCAAAATAAGGGTGTACCATTTCGCAAAGGTTTTCTTTTTTACGGTCCGCCAGGAACAGGCAAGTCGTCAATGGCGACTGCATTGGCTAGCCACTTTGGCCTCCCGATTTACACCGTTCCCCTCTCTGGTGAGGTGACGGATATGAAATTCCAGAACCTGATGAGCAGCATTCCATCCCGTTGTCTAGTCCTTTTTGAGGACATCGACGCGGCTGGGCTTAGCCGCGGGGAAGGCTCGACAAAGGGCATTTCGCTATCGATGTTCCTGAATGCTCTGGACAGAATACGTGGAGGCTCTCTCATAATCATGACAGCAAACTTCCCGGACAAACTAGACGGTGCGATCATACGGAAGGGAAGAGTGGACCACAAGGTTGAGTTTTCCTACGCCACAAAGGACCAAGCGGCACAGCTTTTCCGTTGGCTTATGTTTGGTCATGAGGACGTCGATGAGACAGAGGAGCAAGGAAATCTGGTGAAAACGTTTTCCAATGGAATACCAGATGGCACGTTGACCACGGCACAAATAGAAGATTATTTGATGGGGTACCATGAAAACCCCGTTGAAGCCGTAAGACACGTCGGCGAATGGGTTCAAAAGGAGGCAGCTAAGTCAAAGTAATGTCTACAGATGTGTTGATATCGTGCTGTTCAGTTAGTAAAACGAAAGAAAAAATCGAGTTGAACTTATCGTTGGCGGGATAAATCAGACGTGGATGAATGTAAGAGATAACTTAGTGAGCTAAAAAATTGAGAAGTACGAGAGGAAAGAAAATACACAGAACAGAGAAGAGAAGGGGGGGAGAAACCTCTGCATTTAAAAGCGTGTTTATTGTCTTCATAGGCGAGGCTAAGCTAACTGTATAAAAGAGTTAAGCATTTTACATTCCTGTTTCGGTACTAATCTTCGGCCCATATTATGCATGCTCTTTTATTTATTTTCCTTCTCCAATTCCGATAGAAGCCAAATCTTCCAACGCCGCGACTCTCGCGCCCTCAACTCCCAGGTCCGCCAAAAGCGTCAGTAGTCGGTCCTAGCATGTTAGCTATTGCGGATTGCAGTTGGTAACCGGTGTGCCGAACGTACAAGAGCTTCTTCTACTTTTGAGATATCGTGGTCGGTAACGATTCTACTAAAGCATTCGCTTCGTAGGGAGGATATTTTTAATGCATTGAGTGTGTCTTCCCTCGATGGAAGCGGGACCGATATTGCCCAGCTAAACCGTACAACCATTGATATTTCTTCGTCGGTCATGTGCACAAGGACAATCTGCTCCGGGAGAAGAAAGACAAGAAGAAGCTCTCGAAAAGCTTGTTTCTCGACTACACTGCCAGTAATGGTTGTTCTCCTTGGGGCGGCTCTGATACGTCCTCCCAAATCTTTCTTGTGCTCTTCTCCTTCCATGGCTATATGCTGCTGCGCGTTCTGTCTTGTTGTGTCTTGTTATGTTTTGTGTTTTGTTGTAAACAAATGGCAGGACACGCAGTCTTGAAAAAGTGTGCCGTCGCAGTCTTTAAATATTGTCAAGTGTGCGGTTTACAAGTCGCTCTCTTTCTTAACCCCCAGCTCTCACGCCCCCGAACGGTCATAAATATAGATCGAAAAAATCGATGACCAGTTAAATAGCGAAAAAGGTCTGATCAGCAGGTTGCTCCAGCGTGGCAGCAGCAACAATAACAGGAACCAATACATACCTAAGAGGTGAGTTTCTTGTTTTATTCAGGTATCGCGCACGGCCACTCACCCTGCCAGCGGCCGGTCCACTTTGTGTCTCACACCCTCTTCTTATCTAGAGGGCACTTGGCCCTCTGGTCTTCTCGGTATGTGATAGCTTTTCTTCACGCACTTCGATAAACTCGCGCACCTGCAGGGAACTAGCTAATTCGTTGAGGCCGTGCCGGAATGCCCGCTGTCAGCCATAGCTAATGGAAAGGGAGTGCTTGACCGAAACAGGATACGGGACGCTTGACCTAGACAGGACGGAAAACGGGACGCTTAACCTAAACAGGACGATGCTAGCGGGAAGAGTTGCGCCGCTGGCCCTTGATGGCGTGGGGGAACTCGATATACGATCAACTCGCCCCCGACGTGTGCGGGATCTAGCTTGACAGCCTTCCCGTATGCTGTCCATAGTATTCAGGAACACCGACAGCGCAAAAAATCTTTGGCCTGGAGTATGGCCGTCGTTACCATTGATGCAGGGGAATGCATATGACCAAGGGGCTGGAGAAACACAACAAATGGTTTCCGTTCTAAGACCGTAGAATATTATATATTCGAAGAAAGGGAATAAACCACTAAAGTGCCACACGTTACTTAGATCTCCTATTTATCCTTCCTGATTTACACCATTGTCTGTGATGTAGCAGCCGTGGTTGTCGCTGTTGTCTCTCGTAATCTCGTCCGGCTGGTTATTGTTCACATGTATAATGGTCTTTACCGTACAAAACACCGCCGAGGCGAGGCAGGGATAGTTGTATTGATAGTGGCCGGAGAAAATCGAGACGACAACGCTGGTAGCGATCATCGCGGAATACACCACTGTTGAGCTAAAATGAAAGATGGCCATAGCTCTGTCTTTCGAGCTCACCTGCCGTTTGTACCTGTATATAATTTACATTTTTGGAACTGCAGGACAAGATTGCGGCGCTAGAGAGTCCGAGGACGCTCTTTGATGGTTGGGTGCGAGAAGGCACACGGTGGATCGCCTCCAATCACAGCCAAGACGGTGAGGCAAACGTGCAATTACCTGCATCATGTACGCCCTGCATACGTCTTTTGCCAGGTATGGGTAAGTTGCCACCAGTGACAGTGAATCGATCCATTTGGGACATTTTGCCCAGTGAAAGTGTAATATTACTCATAATACCCAGCCTCGACTCATTACGCCCTTTCCTACATTCTTATTTATATATGCCTTCAACTCCCTTCTTCTTCAACTTCCTAGCATCATAATCGCGAAGACGAAAAGCCTACGGAAGACGGCACTAATTTTATCCGATCCGGCACTTTGAAAATGATTGATTTTACCCCTCGCCACGCGATTCCAACACGACAGAGGGGCTTCGGTCAAAATGGGCGCTTTACGTCATACGCGACACCACAACCTGAACCTGCAGCTGTTCTTCACTGCCTCGACCCGAAGATGACTCAGAGACAAAGCTTGTCCCACACGAAATCGGACTTTCAGAGCGATAACGCAGCATCCCGGGCGACCTGGACGACGGTGTTTGGAGAAAGCGCAATAGACGCTTCGGTTATCTCTTCCTGGGAGATAAAGATCAAAGGGCGCCCATCTCCGCCAACCAACCATCGACATACGAGGTCGCAAATCCTCACGGCGGAGTAGATCGCTACACTAAGAAGTCGATCGCCTTGCATGCCATGTTTTTCAATGTTGAAAAATGGACCGATCAGGAGGTCCTCTCAGAGGTAGCGTCGTGGGTAAGATCTCCGGGACGACAGACGATGTTCAGAAGACGGTTATATTGTTTTGTGCCATACACGAGACTAATGAGAAATTTGGTAGTTTCGCGGAAAACGTCCAAGCGACTTCGAATTCGGCGCCCAAGACGAGATGGCTTCAGTCGCACTCACCCTGGATAATACGAAGCGGGGGGGCGGCAGCGTGTTGTTAGATGAGAATTGGACCTCGCTGGATGACGAAGGAGTCTGGTTGATGTCAATGGATACATATAACCAGCAAATTTGGTTCCATACGAGTAATATTGATTTGCGTTTCATCAACAGCAAGTAACGAAACGAACAATACTCATTTTAACATTAAGTCTAACAAATGTAAGCCTTGGTACGCGCGGCATTTGCGTATAAAGACTAAAATACACGGATTCTTCCAAATTATAAAGATATCCTTATTGACCACCACAGTGCATCCGACATTGCGTAAAAAAATAGACCGTGGCCTGCCAGTTCGAAACGCGTTCTCGAGCGGTAAAGCAGCGATCATAAATCGATCACCATCCAAGGTAGTCGCTTCCAGGCGCTGCACCATATTTCTCGACAAGATGAGCTCGTATCTGCCGTAGAGGTCATGTGACATCTCATATTTGTAGTATCCGTCGCGGCCCGCGTGATTGAATACAGCGATGGTGGGTGGTTTGGGTAAGAACGGTAGTAGGTGCTGGTTGGAACAAGTTACAATGTAAACTTTCTCCAATCCCGAAGGTGTTATGTCGAAGTTAGGCCTTTCGCCGTGTGATGTTGGTCCATTGATTAGACCAAAGGCCGGCACGCTGGCGGAAGTACTACTAAGAGACAGAGCCGATGGCGGTGGTAAGATAATCGGCGGTAGGGTGCGGTCGAGATACGAACAAGTGTCTGTTATAGCTGGCACAGAAGTTGGCGGTGTAATGTGCTGTAAAAACACGGTCTTAATGTCCATGCGATTGCTAGGCATCGGCCCAGCCGGACTGGTTTGGATGGGAATGGGTCCATTAGCCTCGAACTTATCCTTGAACCCTAGACGTAATATATTAATATGAATTTGTGCGATGTTCATTCCGGTCGAAGAAGCAGGGTGAGGCTTCTATACCTTGACAGACGGACGTGACTGCGCTCTCTTCAAAGACGGCCTGGCAGCATGCATCGCTCCCCAGCACTCGTGCCACGGTGAGAAGAACGGCCAGGCGCTGCTGGCCGTAATCGCCTAGGTCGGTCTGCGTCAAGCACAGTCCAAGAAGGACAAGGGTCTTTGCATCCTGCTTGACGAGCTCGGCTTGATTGCGAGCCCAGCTAGAAGCGCGCCGTTGAGTGCCGAAACGCTGGGCGCTAGCAGCCTCGTCCGCAAAGAGCACCTTCAAGAACAGAAGGAGCCGTGCGGCTTGTTTGGGTGGGACGCCATTGCGCGTTCGGAGCATATTCACAACGGGCTCCAACTGACATAATGCGCGAAAGTGAAGAAAGTCATACTCTGATCCTTGAATGATGGACGCGGCTGTGATCTGACACATGGTGACCCAGAAACCGTAATGGATAAATAAACAAAGAAAAAAGAAAGGGAAATGTAGGAAAAATAACGAGACGCTTCGCGGGACCTTGACGGGACGAGGAAGAGTGGCGAAAGGGTTGAACGAAACGAAGCGCCTACTAACCTTCTTCCCTGCAATGCAACAGCACCCTCTTTTGGCCAAATCTCCACAGAGGATTTCAAGTTTCATTTCATTTCAGCTCATCGCGTTCTAACTCCCCACCCATGCGTGGGAGATCATATTTTGCACCACTAATCCAAGGGAGCAGCGACGGCGGGTGCAGCTTTACGAGGTAAGTGACCCCCCCCTATATGGAACACCCTCCCTTATGGAACACCTTTTTGAGTTCCTTGTACTTATAGTGTACATTTAAATTAATGTAGTAGCCTAATAAAGCCATGTATTAAAAAGTATACGGTACTAATAAGCCTAGAATATCTACTTAAGTAAAAATATATAAAATATTTTAAAAATAGTTTTATATAGTTTATTACTTTTATTTATTAA
>AZHD01000005.1:385834-399866 GCA_001636815.1 Niveomyces insectorum RCEF 264 | reverse complement strand
ATATATATAAGTAATAAATATATTACGTTATTATATAGATAAAACACGAAAATTCTACTAATATTATAGTATTTATTTTATATTTTTAGTTATGTTCTATAATAATTATAAGTGATATTAAGTTAGTTATATATACTTTTAGGGTACTTCTATTTTATAGTATACCACACATATAATGAGGTACCATATAAGTACAAGGCACTAAAAAAGGTGTTCCATAAGGGAGGGTGTTCCATATGGGGGGGCCACTGGACGGCAGATCCAAAAAGAAGCGATATTATTATGTAAAACTAGAAAGGCGACCAACGAATTGGTAATAGTCTAGAATTTTCCATCTCTGCTCTGTGGCCACACTGCACAGCAAGCTGCGTGCTCGCTGCAACTCCGACCAGAAACGCCTCGCGCAAGATGCTTGTCTGGCGCGTATTACTCCTTACTCCGTAAGGTGTGGGTAGCCTAGCCTAAGGCCCTCCTACGCAAACGTCAGCCACTGTGGCCTTTGCGCGACCTGTCTCGCGCTCTATATGCGTATTAATTACAGGCGTATTATGCGCGCTACCGTCTACTGGACAGGGCCTGAAGATACCTGACAGGGTGCTGCTTTTTGCCGTATGATGTTGTAGAGTGGCTAGTGCTGTGGCTGAATAAAATTGCTTAGTACTAGTCCCTTGGGGTGAGTCAGCACTATTGCGCACTACTTCTAAAGACGCAACAGACACACAACGACACAAGAATGCCTCGTTCTTTCTACCAATGAGTTTAGTGATGCACAGCCATCATGGCAGAGTTACGACAAAACGACGATGGCAGCCCTAACAGTACGGGCAAAACAACAGCCGATGGTGTTCGTCTTTCCCAAGAGAACTCTCGTAACATCTTTGCACGCAGTTTCTCCTTGTGGTCTCAACACCCTCCACCCCAACCGCAATATGTCGATTTCTTTGACGCCTTCGCCAATGCGCCTACATTTCCGAAGCGGGACATGCAACTGTTTCAAAAGACGCCAAAGAAAAATAACAGTGTTCGGCGCGTCTACGCCCAAGGAGCTACGATATGGAGGTCGCCGCCATCGCGGTGTGCGATGCATGAAATCCCTCCCCTGATACGATCGATCGAGCTTGAGGTGGCAGCAAAGACGCCAGCTTCTATCGCACTAGTGGGCGATTTAGATAACAAGGACCACGAGCATGCCCACGTCGCAGTTCTTTTTTTGGCATGGTGCTACGTGCTGTCAGCGCGATGGGCCGAGGCGATGAGACCTGCCGCGTGCTCACTCGAATACTATCAAGAGCCTAGCGATGGCAACGAACCACCAATTCGAGCGGGCAGCACGCCCACGATTGTCGTCGACATCGGTTCGCCAACAATAGATGAACGGCGGTGGTGGGCGTCTGTGCTTGCAGACAACGGACCAGGCTGGCGCGCCACGTTGACTTTGAACGACGAGACATTCATATCCCCGTGGTCCGTTCGCCGATCAACCTCCCACACGTTTATCCTGCCCGGGCCGATCCAACGACAGACAAACTCGCCAGCGGTAAAAACACAGCCGCCATCATACAAGGAAGCCCGTCGGTATTTACACGCGTTTTGTGTGCGCCATGGTCTGGCGTACCAGAGCTACACTGCGCTTGCTGCTGTCGTCCTGCTCCCAAGCATGCGCCATAGCCAGACCGTCAAGGTGCCTGTGTCGTTTCTAAAGGCTATTCACGCACCAGTCCCTTCACAACATGCCCTCGACCGCCTCGTGGATCGTTTACTCACAGTCAGCTGTCACGCGCTTGGTCTACGGTCGGTGCTCCTCAATGTCTTCTACGACCCAAGCATTGACTGCCGCGAAGCCTGGGCCTGGTTACAGGGTGCATTTACCGCCGTTGACGAAATCGATAATGACGAGACACTGCTCCAAGTTCTCATTCAACATTCGGCAAATACCAGCGTGGCTTTCTTATGGTTGGGTGCCACTTTGCTCGGCAGCCTATCGGCTCTGTTGCGTCAGGCGCGCTGGGGCTTTCTCCCAATTGATCTCCATGCCGCCGCATGGTCCAGCACGACGCAGACTTTTTTCCAGCAGCCTGCCAACGGCGTTAGTGGTGGTCCGTCTCGTGGAATGTCAATGTCCCGTGCGGACGAGTGCCGGCTGCTTTTTCTTAGCCAAGCCGACGCACTACATACCCGGATGCCCGTGGTTCCATGGAAGCCGTTTGGGGCTACACCGCTGGCCGACCTTGATATCGACGTGCGTAAGCACGCGAGCTGCACGGGACATCAGCTCCTTCACGAGGGTTTTCAATGGGTAGCACCGAGAGACTTTATTGCCTGGCGGGACACGAACAGAAGAACGACGCTATTCAGGCCCGTTCGGTTACTAGTTTCTTGCCTTTCTAACACTCGTCGTTTCAAACCTGAAGTCAACGTCGCCTCTAACAACGTTGCCACTGAAGCTAACTGGATGTATATTCCATACGACGCAGTGGACCCGAGCAAAGAGGTTATTTCTGAGAATGCTACGCGCAACATTTTTACGTGGCTACGCTCTGACGGGTGGGCGCAGAACGAAAGGCCAATCTGGGAGCATGCGTGGTTTAATAAGCATAGCGAGGACGGGGAGGCAGACCAAGGGAGCATTCATATCATGGACAAAGGCGTTGACCTTATAGAAGCATGGCTTGCGAAGCTACTCAAACCCGAATCCAAATGCTTTCCATATCCATCGCGTTACACGAGTAAGGATGGTCAACACACCACCAGCAAAGCACATATTCTCTATTTCCTGCTTCTTCGTGGTCTCCTGCTTGGCAAATTACAAACTTCTCCTCACAGCGCTTCACGTCGCAGGTGAAAAAGCTGTGCTCATTATTGTAGTGACTGCATTTGCCACACCAGCCATCAACGCCCGAACTAGCCGACATGGTGCATCCACTTGCTCTTGCTGTCACTATTAATTACGGGCAAAAATATACAGCGAGTTTGAGATTGTCGGACTTACTTTATTAGAAAAGGGGCAGAGCTGCGTGCCAGCGTTTGTTTGTGCTTGCAAAGCCTGAAAATCGGGGTGATAAAACTCAGACGGGAATCGCGCTGTGTAAGACAGCAAGTCGTAACGGTCGTAATAGAATAACAAAGCAAAGCAGCGTTAATAATCGACGAGAGATGGAGTGGTAATTTATCAACCAACTAATAATATAAGAGAAAAAAGAAACGGAGAGAAGTGCCGTAGCATTTATTTATATGCCACAGTCCCGACGTGCTGCGCATGTGCGGAAAGGACAGAAAGAAAAGAAAGGAGCTGAAAAGGAAGGTAATGGGTAAGAAATGGTTTTGGCAATAAGCACCACGCCTTCGGACGCCACGATTCGGGCGGGCCGGTGCGGGTGGCGTTTTGCCAGAAGCAGATATTTCCGAGAAGTTTTTCTATGGTCGGTAAGGAAGCTACTATGCTGGCGTGGCCCTGTACCTCAAGTCACGAGCGAATGTACAATCGTTTCCTTGACATAACTGTGCGGCAGTTAAATGTACTTCACGCTTATCTACAAGTACTTTATGATGTACTTAAAGTACCTCCTATTGTATTTTACTGATTGGCTAGAGGCTACAAATATATTGCCGCACTGTCACCTGCGCACACCCACACAACCACAAGCCAGTGGCCGTCGTCGTGGATCAGTACAATATTATACTTGGCTGTAAAAAAAACTTTAAACCGTGCTTATCGAGGTTTTTCATAGGGTTTTGGAGATGAGTTGAACCATTGTTATGCGCGAGGAAGTCGAGATATCAAATTATTGCGGCATACTTTGTAAGAGCTTAGTCGGAACTAGTCTACCACCAAAGTAGGCTACGTTAATCTTTAGCTATAATGGCTTAATTAGCGTGTAACAACTGGTAGCAACATACAAAGTTACGACCAGGGAACTAGGAGGGATAGGCGTAAGTCCGACGCCCGTAGGGTCGTAAGTTCGAACCCTCGTTCTTGCGATTTTTACGATGGGCCCTTTCGGCTGTTGAAGAGGCCAACCTAAAACGGTCCCGGGTGGGCTAAAGTAGGGTCGCCCACTACTCCCGTCCTGCTGCGGTACAAGATTCGCTCTTGGGGATTCACGATTAAGGGGATTTTAATCGGGACGATTAAGTCTTTTCGAAGCGTGCGGCATTTGTTGCGGCATGCTTTGTAGTCTTGTCATGAATACAGACCTATCTTCGCCCTGATTCCATCACTCATCGTGATCGTCTTATTATTAACTACCTATTCCAACCTACTTTTTTACAGATATAAATAAATTTTTACGTACCCTCGACGCCTCTACTATTATTAAGAAGAATTAGTTATTATTAGAGTTAAAAGCATGTACTATTTTAATAGATAGTTGGAGTATAAAAAACTCTTTTAAAAAGTTATACTTTTTACTATTAATTAAAGTATATAAATATATCTTATCATTAAATAAGGAATAAAATAAATTAAGGTTTATTAACTAGCTTACGTACTTAATAAATTATAGTTAGTAGGCTCTCTTATTAAGCCGATAGTAGTTAATAAGCTTAAATGGCTTATAGAAGTAACTAAATTTAAAAATTAAAACACTATAAAGTTTTAAAGTTAAAGGCTCTTTAAATATTAAAGGGTACTTCGAATTAGGTGACAGTTTAGTAGCACGGCAAGTATCTTGGACCAAAGGTAGGTTCGGTATTGAATCAAGATTAAAACGTAGTTCTTTTCTATTCGGAACTACGTTTAATAGACCTTTTATAGTATTATCTATATACCCGTATAGGCTCCTAATTAGTCTACTAGGTTATACGTCCGACTAACCCCTTATCCGTCTACGATAAGGGTTAATAACTCTAACTAAGGTACGGTTTTAACCTCTTTACCAAATACGCTCTTCCTACTAAAATATAAGGGCGGAATCCGGGTAGATTCCAAGGTACTTATAGTTAGATAGAGAGTAGCAGGTATCACAAGTACTATACAATAGTAGGGTAGGTAAAGGGGTAAGACTAATTCTTACCCTTCGTTTAATTTAAAAGGAAGTGGGTAGACGCCTATATATATAATAGATAGACACAGTATAGAATAGAAAGGTGCGGTTGTAATAGGGTTTGGTAGAGTAGGTAGTCGATAGCGTAGCGAATGCGTTACGTTAATGGTACGTATATAAGGGCGAAGGTAGGTCTATATTTATAATAAGACTAAGTCTTATCCCCTTCCTAATTCGTACGAAAAGAAGAACTAAATAAAGGATATCCTACGGTACACTAGGCCCGGCATGACTTTGTTACGGGCCCTAAGCCCTAGCCTCGGGTACGTCCCGTCACCTAACCCGTTACGCCGCCCGTCATATAGGCTATTACGTAGAACGGGGCTTACGGTACGCCTACGGCTCGCCGTCGACTTTCCGTCGACTATGGGTATACGTACCGAAAGTTATGACAATTATCCTCCCCCCTTAACGAACTGGTCCCTTAGTTCGTATTCATCCTACTAGTCTCTCTATTTATAGAGAGTATTAGGAGAACGTCCTAGTACTTCTTTATTTAACGGTAGAAGTATAGCGGCCGGCGACGACGCGCCGACGGTCCGTCTTGGACTCTTTGGCTATATTTACGGAGTGCGGGCTTCTCGTTTCTCTAAATATATTTATATTTAGCCGGTTACCCTATACCTCCTTTATCTCTTCTAATATCTACCTTTATTACGGCTCGCCCGTAGTACGTAGGCGCTTTGTACTCGTATTAAATAAGTATCTTTTAAAAGCCGGTCGCTTCTTCCTTCGTTTATTTATTTGTTTGTTTACTTTCTACGAGTAGCCGTCGGCCTTATATATAAACGCGGTCGTCCCCTCTACTTTGGGGAGAATTTTTCCTTTTTCGTCTCTATAAGTTTTCCTAAGTCTATATTCTAAAAGCAAAAGTTCGTTATTTAATCTTTAATTTAGATTTTCGTTTTTTACTAAGATGGGTAAGCTTTCGAAAGAGGCTCGGCGTAAACGCCGTAAGGAGGATCGCTAACGAAGTACTAGCGACTCGGTGTCGGTCCCGGGGCCCTTACCTACTTTGGCTACTACGAATACGCCGTCCGCGCCTATAACGGTCACTTCCGAGACGCCTATTATACCTTCTATTTAGCGATACGCCGTTATTGAATTTATTAAGGCGGCTAGCCCAACGGTGGCTCGTCGTCGATACGTTAACGGCTCTACGTCGGCTCCGGGTCCGCTACCTTCTTTGTCCGCTACGGCTATACCTTCTACGCTTATAACGACGATATCCGCGGTACTAGTTACGCCTTCTCTTTAACGGTACGTCTCGGTTATTCTTATAGAGCCTTCTAACCCGACGGCGGCCCGCCTTCGGACCATTACCGGTACGCCTTCTATTCGAACGCCTCCTTCTATAGGGTCGCGGTCTTCTATACGTCCGAATATATCTACTCGGAATAAAATTACGGTACTACTCGCCGTACGTCTTACTATTAAAGCTACGGCTAGTACGCCTAGTCCCGCGCCTACGCCTACTCGTCTTCGCGCTACGGTAAGTCTCTCTAAGCGTACCTATCCCGCCGAATAGACGGCGCCCTCTAAACGGGTAGCGGGTAGTACTTAGCCCGTCCGTTCTTCTTCCGCAGCTTTCGCCGCGCGAGTTTAGGTCGAGCTAGCTACTCGGCCCGCCGTCGACGTTCTAGAGGGCGACAATAGAGACGATATAGTCGACGAAGACATCTACCGCGCTAGTGATATCAACGCTAACGACGGCGGTGGCAACGACGATGGCGGTAGAGATACCGACGGTAACGAAGACAATAATGTCGGAGGCGGAGAGGATAATAATAACCAAAGTAACAACAACTAAGACAATAACGCTAGCAACGATAACGACGAAGGTTCGGCTACTTCGCGCGACCCTAAACTAGATGTTATAATTGATCCGTAAATCTACGCCTACGAAATCTATATATCCCGTACTATAGGCCGTTGCCGGGGCGCTAACGCCTACTAGGCGTTACGTTATAAACTTAGTCCGGCGTTTCGTTATATTATTTATATAACGTCTAAACGGCCGTACGAGCCCTAACCGGCTCTTATAGCCGGAAATATCTAGGCGGTGTTATATTCGATAGCGCGGTACGTTAAGCTCGAATAGTCCTTCGAACGTAAAAATAGAGCGCCGCTAACTTTCCTCCTTTTTAAGGGGGAGTTGGCTAATACTATACTTAAAATTTAACGCCGCTATAAAGTATTATATAGCCTTCGGAGTAGCCCTAGCGGTACCGTCGCCTACGCGCGTTACGATACGCTAATTTAGAAAGCTAGGGCCGGTCGCGAGCGCCGCCTATTCGCCTCTAGCCGAAACACCGTCGATACGGCGGCGCGACTTCTACGCCTCGAGCCGGGTGACCGGCTCTACGATGTTTGGACGGAGCGCGTAGTTACCTTCGTTACGGATATACGCTCTATATCTACCGCCGAAGGTCTCTCGGCCCAGCGGGTCGAACGCCGCGTCGCCTATTTGACTCCGATGTTAGAGTAGTTCCTTTTGTTTTATTCTTTATTTCTCTCCTTTATTTTCTTTGTTTACGCGACTCTTTATCGCGGAGATATAGGTACCTTTTCGGTATACGTTCTCTTTGTTTTCTATTTTAATTTTTTATTTACGCGACTCGCCGTCGCGGAAAGGTAGTTACCCTATCGGTATACGCTAGATAGTTTTATTTAAATTCAACTATTTCTTTTCTTTGGCTTTTGACTTTATACGCTTTTAGTAGTCCCGTATCGCCTCTTGGGCGTTTGCTATATCTTCTTCGAGTACCTATTAATTATACTCTACGGGCCATCCTACCCATTTAACTAAGTAGTAAACTTCTCCTCTACGAGTCGTCTTATCTTTCACTACTTCGACCTCCTATTCATCGAAGTCGTTATCTAAGTCCGATATACGTATCGCCGTCGCTTCGTTGGCGTCTCTCATTCGCTACGGCTCCAGTAGCGTAACCGGAAAAACATTATATAGTCTTTGGTATTACTACGGTAGTACTAATCGGTACGCCTACTTTTCTATTTTCTCTAATACTTTAAACGGACCAATAAATTTTGGTGCTAGCTTCTTTTAAGGGACCTATAGATAGTATTACCAAATCTTTAACTTTGAATTCTATAAGCTTATATTTTTTATTATAGTACTTCGCTTACGACTCTTACGCGGTACGTAGATAGTCCGCTACCTTCTTACGTAGATCTTGTAGCTTTTGAATTCTATCACCGACTACCGGTACCTCCCCTTCGTATACGTCGACCTCGACGTCATTAATAATACGGGGATCGTATTCCATTAAAAGACGAAAAGGGGTCTCTCCTATAGAGGCGTTTTATATATTATTGTAGGCGAACTCCGTCTATAGTAGGAGCGATACCTAGTTGGTCTACTCGGCGTTGACGAAGGCGCGTAGATAGTACTCTAACACTTGGTTTATACGCTCGGTTTGGCTATCGGTTTATAGATAGTGTACGGTGGAGAGCTACCGGCGTATCACTAGGATGACGTAAAATTCTCGCTAAAATACGTAGGTAAAAACGCTCCCTCTATCGATGACGATACCGTCTAGTATCCTATAGCGTATTCCGACTTCTCGCTTAAATACGGCGGCCAATTTCTCCGCCGTAATCTACGAAGACATTAGAATAAAGCGTATTGCCTTCGTATATCTATCGACCACTACTAGGATCGTATTAACGAGCTATCCTTAGTACTATACGGCGGGTAGTCCAATAATAAAATCTATAGATATCTCTTACTACGGACGCTTCGGGGGTAGTAGTGGTTATAACTAGCCGTACGGCTTATACCTTCGTAAAGATACTTTTTAGTATACTGGGTACGAAGCTATATATATATTAATATCCTTTTATATCGTTGGCTAATAGAATTTTCTCTTAATGATTTTACTAGTTCTTACTCTACCAAAATATTCTATCTACGGGTCGTCGTAGTACCGACGGATAATCTTAGTTCTAAGCGTAGTATCTTCTAGAACGTAAACGTAGTATCGGTATCGTAACAATCCCTCCGTCGTAGTGCGCTAGCGGGAGTCCCGCGTATCGTCGGCGTCTTTCTTCTTAATATAGAATGGGTTACTTACTTACAGTACCAACAGCGCTCCTTAGAGCGGTTCTTTGATTTCTACCGACGTTATATCCTCCCGTACGGTCACCGACTATGCCAGGGTACGATAGAAAAATTATTTTAAAATGGGCGACTACTTTACAAGTCGGCCCTCTTCCTTACCGCGGGTACGTCGCCGGCGCTTCTTTAGCGGTATTCGTACCTTAATGGCTTAAATCCAAATAGGCTTAACGTTCTTTGGCCTTAGGCCCTCCGTAGCCTACCCTTTTCCTATATATAGGGTTAAGATTAACACTTTTTAAATAGAGACTAGCCGTTACCCTAGATCGAGTAATAAGCTCTAATCGATACGCTCCTCCTACGACGTCCAATAGTCGGAGCGGCGCGACGGAGCGTCTATCGAGTTACGTTTATCCGCCTAATATTTGATTTTAAAGTCAAATGGTATTAAGAATATCACCCACCGCGCTTAGCGACCGTTAAGTTTTTACTAGCTTATAAAGGACCGTAAATTAGTATAGTCCGATAAGACTTCGACTCGCTATCGGCTTCTTTCCAAGTATTAGCGCCAATATTTAAAGCTCTCTACTATAGCTATCATCTCCTAGTCTAAAGTACTATAGTTTAGCTCTAGCCTCTTCCACTTCTTTAACCAAAAGGCGATAGAGTGGTACCGCTCTTCGTCGTCTAACTATAATAGTATATCCGCTCCTACTTCCTTAGATATATCGGTCTCGAACCGAAGTAGGCGAACGGGATCGAAGTACCTTAATAGTAGCGCTTCCTAAAATTTTTGCTTCAATACCTCGAAGGCTTACCGCTAGCGAGGCGATAGCGTAACTTTATCTAGCTTCTTACTATTCTTTATCCCTTTCATTATTTCGTTAAAGGGCGCTATTAACGCTAAATACTTCTCGATGAATCTACGGTAAAAATTATAAAAGCCGAAGAATACTTAGACTTCTCTATATAACTCTAGCTCGGGCCACTTCGTTACGGTAGCGACTCTACTTTCGTCCATTCTAACGCCTTCCGTAGATAGTATAAAGCTAAGGAATTCTACTTCCTTCTCGTAGAAGCTATACTTACCTAGGTTGGTATATAGTTAGGCTCGACGTAGACGCGATAGGACTTCGTAGAGGTGCCGCGTATATTTCTCTCTAATCTTAAAAAATACTAATACGTCGTCGATATAAGCGATATACGTAACGTTAACTAGTCCTCTAAAGGCGATATAGATATAATACTAAAATGTAGCCGGGGCGTTGGTTAAGCTAAAAGGTAATACCAAATATTTAAAATAGCCGTACCGCGTACGAAACGCCGTTTTCTACTTATCGCCGCCCTTGATACGGATCCGATAGTAGGTATCTTTAATATTTAATTTAGAAAAGAATTATATACTATTAATCCGGTCTAGAATCTCCGAGATTAACGGTAAAGCGTACCGGTTCTTTACGGTAACTTTATTAAGCCTCCGGTAATTTATATATAGATAGAGAGTTCCGTCCTTCTTTAGTATAAATAAAATTGGAGCCTCTATAAAGCTTTTAGACGGCCTAATACGGCCGTTCGCTAGGTTCTCGTCAATATACCGCCGGAGTTCCGATAGTTCTCGCTCGGAGAGTAGATAGATAGATCCGTACGGCGGCTGACCCCCTTCTACCAAATCGATAGTATGGTCGGTCTCTTTTCGCGCCGAGAATATAGTCGCCTTAGACGTATCGAATATATCTTAAAAGTCTCGTAGCTCGGGAGGAAGCTCGGCTCTCTAACGACTCTCTAGCGCCTCGTTAACGGAGAGGAGATTATCCTCTCTATTAGACTCTAGTCCCCGAGGCGGCATCGCGTAAACGAGTACCGTAAATACTATAGCCTTATTACGGATAGTCTTCGCGAACTTCTTAGCGGATTTAATTTATAACTCTTAATCGCTATAGGCAAAGCGCTACTAGGCTCGTACGGGTATATTAATATTTAGGGCGTTAAGCCCGGTCACTACCAATAAGACTAGGCTAACACCTAGTACCTCTAACCTATCGACCGCGATATACTAGCGAGTCGCCTTTTTTGACCGACCGCGGAAATCTATTAATATAAACGAAACTTTCTATACGCCGTATAGTTTTATCGTTTATAGATTGGCTAATCCGAGTATTAATCCGGAGTGTTTGGCTTTGTAAAGCTATATACGTCTAGCGAATTGGACGCTAACGATGTCTATTTCTACTTCCGTATCGAAATTAATCGTCGATTCGACGTCGGCTTACCCGTAGTATACTACCGTAGTATAACGCCGCGTCTCGATTTTAACGTATAGCTCTTCGCCGTTAGGACTAGAGCGAAGGCTATCTAGTTTTTTAACGATAGAGTTAACTCTCTAACCTCTATCGACGTACTTTATACTTTAAGATTACTTCGATAATCGTTCGAGTAGTGCCCTTTCCTATAATACTTATAGTACGTTACTTCTAACAATGGTCGGTCCGTAGGCCTTGCGCTATCGGCTCGTCGAAGCGGCCGATGGCCGCCTTCTAACTTTCGCCAATAGCTTTTCTAATAGCGGCGCTTAGACTTACGCGGGAAAGAAGCCTTAGAGTCCCTAGTACCCTTACCTTCGTCGGGCCGCGATTAGGGAAATCCCTTTAACTAGGTTCTCTCTTCGGACTAAAGATAGAAGTTCTCGGCCTTGGTGGCCACCTTTCGAAGCGACGTCGACTTAATATCGATTAACGCGTTAAGTAATTTTTGGATTAGCTTTATAAGCCCTAAGAAAAAGGTCTTTTTTCGGAAACTCTCTATTAACGGATCTATCTATACCTTTAGCGACTTAAGGTAGTTAAGGAAGTTAGACGGGGCTTGGCCGTACCGCTAGCGGGTCCTTCTATATACCTTATAAGCCTATAGACTTAGGTCGCCCGCCGTAGGCTTTAGAGTGTCCGTCCACTTCTTAAACTCTATCTAGGAGGCTTCGGCCTAATCGCGCTCCTCTTACGTTTTAAACAATATAATATACTATTACTAGCGTCTCTATAGCCCTTATTCTATATTATATATACGATAGTAACCTTACGCCTCTTCGAAGTATACGTCTACGGTACGACGTCGAATAACACTTCCAATTCTTTAATCTAGAATTCTTTATCTTAGAAAGTAGACTTTAGTATTAACTTAGAAGGCTTAAACTTAATATCGTAGCTCTTCCCGCTAGACTCGTTTATATCGAGAGTAGACGGCGCGGGCGTAATAGCCGTTGACCGAATTACCTCCCCGTCTAGAGCCGCTTACGTTTCGCGGGCGATTAGACGGCGTAGCCGATTTTTACGACGGGCGGCTATAAGCTAAGCCGCGAGCCTCTATTCTTCTTTATCTTCGAAAACCGGAGTGGCCGTCGGCTCGTCTTTATCCTCCGTCGACTCTAGAACGTAACGTTTATCTTCGGCCGCCGCTTCTATTGCTTCGTCTACTTCGTCCTCCGCATTTTCCGGTGGATTCGAGGACGCGACCGTAATAGTGCCCGCCGTTTAGTCGAAGGCTTCTTCCGTCGTTGGTCCGTCGACTTTCCGTCGACTATGGGTGTACGTACCGAGGGTTATAACAGCGGTGCCCTCCTTAAAATGGGCTAGGAGTCTCCTAGGACTCCGTAGCTAATTAGATGGCTCCCTTCCAATTCCCCTCCAAATTAGGCTAATAAAGAGTCTTATAAGAGACCCGTAGGAATTTAGTTAACCGTAGGCTTGGGCCTAGAGCCCCGTAGTTGCTAACCTTACTTGGTGGGAGGTTAGTCCTTTGACTATAATATAAAAGGCCCCTTTAGCTTAGCTCTTATATTAAAATACTAGTTATTATCTTAAGCTTATTAGGTTTAAAGGTACTCGTAGTAAGAAGGCTAAAAAGTAATTTTTAAATATATTATTAATTAATAATACCAAAACTTTACTCTCCGTTATTATACTTTATAAAATTATTATTTAATTTTATACTCTTTTAATTATTAAATTAACTTAAATATACTTTAATTAAGCGGGATACGAGTAGTACGGCGTCGCGTTATATAATAATAAAAAAAGCGATTATTAAGATTAGTAGTTTTATATTATATAAGTTAAAATTAAAAGGTTAAATTAATTATATTACTTTTTTAAAAAAGTAATAATTTAATAGTTAAAGGAGAACACTTATTAACTTACGAAGTCTTTTAACTTTTCTAGTTTTTAATCTTTTTTATACTTTTTTACAATATTGAATTTAATTTAATTTAATTTAATCAACTTTTTATTAAATTTTATAATATTCTCCGTATTAAAACCGTTTACGTTTTGTAAGGGGTGCGGCCCTTATATACGTTAGTTGTAGGGAATCTTATCGCGAAGCGATAAGATTAGTGATCTTTTTACAAGGTTATTGGCCGAGTAGTAAACCCTACACCCATTCGTAACAATTATCTTATCGCTTCGCGGGTGGTCTGGTCTTAACTCCGAAGGACGAGGGTTCGAATCCCGCTTCGAGTAAGGCTTACGTTTCTACTCACAGGCATACGTACGCGTTTTCTTATAATGTGGTCATTTACTCGGGTTGACACCCCGGGGATACGAGGTTCGATTCCTTAATAAGATAAATAAATACGTAGATGCTTAGGGGTTAACTAATGTATACTTCCCTCTAGAGGTGCACCTGGCTTACCGGCGCGCTGGCTTAACGATTCGGGACGAATCTATTAAGAAGGGGGGATAGTTGTAAGGGGTGCGGCCCTTATATACGTTAGTTGTAGGGAATCTTATCGCGAAGCGATAAGATTAGTGATCTTTTTACAAGGTTATTGGCCGAGTGGTAAACCCTACACCCATTCGTAACAATTATCTTATCGCTTCGCGGGTGGTCTGGTCTTAACTCCGAAGGACGAGGGTTCGAA
>AZHD01000005.1:246515-379811 GCA_001636815.1 Niveomyces insectorum RCEF 264 | reverse complement strand
CTTCCTGCCGCTGCCGCGCGCGCTCGCGGTCGCGCGCCAGCGACCGTTCGTAGGCGTCGTCCTGCTCGGCGCGGATGGAGCGGCTGGTCTCGTTGGCGACGCGCACCGCGCGCACGGCCGCCAGGTCATCGGCGTACTTGCGCACGGCGCCCCGCAGGTGCGCGGCGTAGAGCTGCGGCGGCATGGGGCCCAGCATGCGCTTGACGGTGCCCATGCGCGTGTTGACCGAACCACCGCCACCACCGATCTCCTTGGGCGTGATGCACACGAGCGCCGAAAAGGGAAACTTGGTGCACTGGAACTCGGCGGCCACCTGGTACGCCTCGGTGTCACGCACGTTGCCGCCCCACAGGATGATGCGGTGGGCCGGGTCGTTGATGACGTCGAGCACCTCGGGCGCGAGCAGCGTCTCGCGGACGAAGCTGTGCGTGTCGTCGTGCTCGGGCGACAGCAGCACCACGAGCAGGTACGTGGGCTCCGTCTTGGCGCGGTCGTACGCTTGAGCGTAGCTCGATTCGGCAAACGGCAGGACCTTGTCGGCGTCGTAGGTCTCCTCGAACTCGCGCTTGAAGCGCACGGCGGCGTCGCGCGGGTTCAGCTGCCGACGGCGGTCGTAGTAGCGGCGGCTGTGCGCAGCGGTGTTGTGGCTGCTGGTGCCGCCGTTACCACTACCCAGGCCGATGGCGGCGGCGACCCGCGGCCACACAGACGACGACCCAGGCACGAACCCAAAGAGGTACTGCAGCACCCGCCACAGCGCGGCCAAGAGGCGGTAGCCAAGGTGGAACGGCGACAGCAGCACGGCGAGCAGAAAGGGCGGCCGCCAGACGGGCGCGGGGGGTGTGGGCACGACGCGGCGGGCCGGCGCGGTCCGCTCGACGGCCACCATGGCCCGGTGGAAGGTGTTGACGATCGTCGGCTGGGCGAAGGTGTTGTTGACGGGTGGGGAGTCCCGCGGCGGTCGTGGCGGCCGTTCGAGTTCGGGTTGAAGAGGGGCATCTTCGCCGTCGAAAAACTTGGCAATGGCAACCTAGATGGGGAAAAAACGCCTTTGGTCAGCACGAAAAAAAAAACAAAAAGGAATTTCGTGCCAGCAGCTCATCCTCGTCGTACCGGAACACTCCAATTTGACCTCCGCAGGATGGCGACGGATGCGGTCTGGTCTTGGTTGGTCACGGCCATGAACTGCTCCAGGGCTTGCTGCTGGTCCGGCGAAAGCGGCGGTGCCGCCTCGCTGGCCGCCGGTGTTGCCATGGGATGCTGCTTGCGCTCCCGCTCTTGAGGGGGAAAGACGAGTTGGCTTTGAAATAAGAACTCGATAGGCGAGAACACAAGTTCTTGATCGAGACGGAAAAGCGCGAGGATCCAGGCTCCAGAGAAGGAAAGTCGCTATCGACAAAAGTTGACAGAAGCGATCGAAGGACGATCCACAAAAGAAATCCTGTGCGGCACGAGAGATGTCGTTGACGTCTTCCACGCGTAAACGATTCTCCCTTGGCTGTTCTCTGCGTATCCGATATCTCTGACGGTGGTGTTTCTGTGGGCGCGGCTGACTTCTGGCGGTTCAAATTATCTCTCACGGCAATCGGCGAGAAAAGGGAAGGAATGAGAAGGCACGACAGCATGGGGACCAGTATCTCCTCTGACTGCCGCGTCCAGAGTTGTTCTTTCCCGTATTTTGCTGTGCTGCTTGGTCGGTTCTAGTCCTGTTTGGGACGCATCTGGCAACTTGGCTGGGAGGGCACAATAGACGGCGCTGATTGGTGGAGACGGGGATGGGGGGAGCTAGAAGCTTTCCTTGCGTGGTTACATAATGGATTTGGAAGCTTTTTGCCAATAGGCGGGCAAGGCTGCGGACGGGAGAGTGCATCAAGGCCGGAGAGTGCATCCAACACGGGAGAGCGCAGACAAAACGTACGACACGGGTAGGGGAAACGGAAACCTAGGTTGGTGTCTCTTGTTGTTGCAAGCGCTGTGCAACCCAGTGGGATCATTTACTCGTGCACAAAAGGTTGTTTCTGGCGGACATGTCTACGGGCATTTCGTGAAAAAAAAAAAAAAAAGAAAAAGAAAAAGAAAAAGAAAAAGAAGACACGCATCGTGTTAATTGAACGAGAAAGAAAGAGGTAGACGTTTCTATCACTACATAGTCTGTGTTTCTTATTCGCGAGCCGGTTCGGTGCCGCCTCGGAAACTCGCATCCTCCAGACTGCTCTTGAGGGCGCTCATCTCGTCCGCCAGCTCCTGCGGCGAGCAGTCCCGCGTCGCCGTCTCAAAATCGACCAAGACCACGTCGTGACCCTCCCGCACGAGGAAATTGTGCTTGTTGATGTCGCCCAGCTTGATCCCGAGCGCGTGCAACCGGCCCAATGCCTCCGCGCAGCCGGCGAGGTCCCCCGGTCCGGCGGCTCGCGCGCCCTCCACCCACTCGGCGGCGAAGCCGACCACGCGGCCGTCTTTGCCCTCGGTGACATGGCCCAGAAACGCGGGGCCGACACCGGGCACCGTCCGGATCCATTCGTAGGCGGTCGTCTCCGTGTCCACAAAGGGCACCTCCCACGGCCAGACGGCGAGCTTCAGGAGCACGGGAGTCTTGCCGTCGAGGACGCGGGGATGCGTGGCGACGTGCACGCGCTGCCGCACGCGGTCGCGTCGCGTGAAATCCAGCTCGTTGAGCGTCACGGGATGCCAGCGGTTCGTCACCCCAGCCAACTGCATCGTCTCGGTCCGGACAAACGCCGGTTTGCCCGTTTCGGGGTCCCTGGCTACGCGGCCCTTGTTCCAGTGGCCGGCTGGAAAGGGTGGAAGCAGCTCGCCGAGCAGGATGGGCGCAAAGGTGCGGTCGTCCTCGGCCCCGCGAAACGTGCCCGGCGCCGTGGTGACATACTTCACATGCTGCCCGTCGACCAGAAACCGGTAGTCGCTGTCGTCCGCGTCATCGTCGTCGACGAGACATGCAAGAAGGTGAACATTGGCGTTTTTTGGTTGAAGGTCCGTCATGGCAGAGGAGAGGTGCTGGGGCAATAGAAAACGGGCGTGTGAAAAGACAACCGCTCTAGACGCAAACGGCCTGCTGCGCAGCCCGACCGACGTCTTCAGATTGTGTTCAAGAAAATCTTATAAGAGCTACGGAAATAAAATGCCTTCGCCAGGAGAGCGTGGGAAAGGCCTGGAATGCTGAAACGCAAACGATGGGAGCAGGTTCTCAGCCATGTCGTGCCTTGGTTGGGTAATCTCTGCGTGTGTGTGGGTGTCGGTGTGGACCTGTGACGGCCTATAGCTACCTCAAAAACGTTGCATCCCAGCAGCTTGTCCTACAAGCCGCCAAAACAGCTTGGCACACGCTGATCCGCTGTGGGCACACATCTCTTCTTCCCATTTCAAACCGTAAACTGCCGCTGATGGCCAACGAAATTTTGACATATAAATTTATACGGTAGCAGGATCACGTTTCAACAAGCCTTGCACAGCCAGGGCGCGACTGGCGCGTAACGCCTGTTCTGGGGAACAAGTGTACCATACTCTTAAAAGACCCGATCTTTCCACGTCAGGGTCGGCGTCATGGAGCGCGAATACGCGAACGTCAAACGCCATCGCTCAGCCTCCAGAGTAGATTCAGGGGCATGGCCATTGATTGCCGCGCGCGATTACAGCAGAAAATGCAGCCTAGTTTAGAAGATCGAGAGATATATAAGTGCCGTGGAAATCATGGCCTCGCCTACATACCGGTGAGCGACGCCTACTTTGAAACACAAGCATCTAGTCCCTACTTTTTTTTCATATACTAGTACTGCCTGGCCTCTAAGCATTTTTTGAAGTTCCCCAGAGTGCAACGGTAGGTTGCCTGCCTCGTTTTGCTGGCCGGACTCTGATCTGGTTGAATCTTTGGGATGGGGGAGTTGACCGCTAACATTTTCGGCTTAGACCTTTTCTTCCCATAGTTCCCGAACCCAATTCACAGCAACCGCATCAATAACGCGACGCAACGCCTCAAACGCCATGTGTTCTCAGACGTACCGCAAAGTACACCTGTGGATGCATAAAGCCGGAAGAGTTCAAGCAGTGCGAGGCCCGCCTGGGAACCAACGTCAAATGCGCTTCTATAGCGAAAGTTTTCCTGCCCGATTCGGCGCATATGGTGAAGGAAGGGAAAGACGAGATGCACCGTTGAGATGCGTCGAAGCGAAGTCGTGAGAGAAATTGCTCTTGCTTTGTTTTTTTTTTTTTTTTTTTTTTTTTTTTTTTTTTTTTTTTTTTTTTTTTTTTTTTTTTTTTTTTTTTTTTTTTTTTTTTTTTTTTTTTTTTTTTTTTTTTTTTTTTTTTTTTTTTTTTTTTTTTTTTTTTTTTTTTTTTTTTTTTTTTTTTTTTTTTTTTTTTTTTTTTTTTTTTTTTTTTTTTTTTTTTTTTTTTTTTTTTTTTTTTTTTTTTTTTTTTTTTTTTTTTTTTTTTTTTTTTTTTTTTTTTTTTTTTTTTTTTTTTTTTTTTTTTTTTTTTTTTTTTTTTTTTTTTTTTTTTTTTTTTTTTTTTTTTTTTTTTTTTTTTTTTTTTTTTTTTTTTTTTTTTTTTTTTTTTTTTTTTTTTTTTTTTTTTTTTTTTTTTTTTTTTTTTTTTTTTTTTTTTTTTTTTTTTTTTTTTTTTTTTTTTTTTTTTTTTTTTTTTTTTTTTTTTTTTTTTTTTTTTTTTTTTTTTTTTTTTTTTTTTTTTTTTTTTTTTTTTGTTTTTGTTTTTTTTGTTTTGTTTTGTTTTTGTTTTGTTTTTTTTGGCGGCCGCGTTGGGTGAGCGCCTGGGCGAGGGCGCTGAGACGGCATGTTATGAGCATCAGGGGACAAAGGAAGTACACGTGTAGGCACGAGGGATGGTGTTGAACAAATAAATGGAGGTTTAGTTTAGTGTTCTTTTTTCGATTTTTGTTTGTTGGAGACAGAAGCAACAGGTTCTACCTAGGATTTAAAACCTCGCCGTAAGATGGAAGAAAAGCCCGACCTCTTCGTCAGGCTTGAGCAACGTGCATGTACCTGCCTGGTATTCTTGGCGTTTCCTTCACAGGTCCATATCTTGCCATGTGCTTCAAGACCTCTTCTTTTGTGTATTTGATCCTGAAGTGCTTCGTTTCCTCCTCCTTCTCCTCCGAGCAACCGAGGCAGAAGTAGCCCCAGTCGGCCTGCCGGCCGTGATCAAATAGATGTGGTGCGGTCACAATGGCCATGAACCGCCGCGGTTCTCTGGTGGTCTTGTCTGCCTTTGGAAGACAAGAACGCGCCAGATCGTGGACCACTGCACGCCGGTCGATGAGGCGAAGCCGCCTCCGCACCAGATAGCCCCCATTACTAGTCCATTCGCCACAGTACCGCCCAGGGAGGCTCAGAACACTGGGGGGGTTGGCCTCACGTAGGCGTTGGCGACCGCTGCTGCCGGTGGCGGCAGCACTGCGCCGCTGCGCCCCGGTAGAGCGGGGGAGGAAACAACGCAATATGTCGCCCATTGTGAGGGGAAGGTATTCCAGCCGCTGGGTGAAGCAGAAGTAGCAGACCCGGCGGCAGTCGATGAGGTAGAGATGGTCGCCAAAGCGCTCGCACGTGGAGCAGCGCGTTGTACAGAGGGTTGCGTACAACACGCCGCAGCCGAATGCGTCCGCCTGGATGCTGAGAATGGCACGGACGATCGTAGGACAATGCCTGATGATGGCGGCGTATTGGGGGACCGAGTCGACGAGCTCCATGGCGCGGCGGCTGACGCGCCGGAAACGGGTCAGCGACGGGAGGTCCGTGTAGAGAAGGACCTGGGTAAGGAGTTCGGGGGGGAGCCGGTCGAGCTGACCGGCAGAAGAACAAGACGCGCGGATGGACGCGTCGAAGCATCGCCCGTTGTCGAGCGGGCAACGTCTCGCCAGCTGCGCATCGTCCAACGTGTTGTCGCAAATGTTTTGCTTGGTATACGTCGCTAAATCAGGTAGCGAGTCAACGTGTGTGCTTTCCATCTGTGCAGTGCCATGTATGGTCAAGCTTTTTTGACAGCTGTAGAGTCGATGCGGGCAGGGGGATGTAAGAAGATATGATGTGTGTATCCAACTGAAAGACTGGGTTTTAGTGTGCGGGTTCTTCGGCCAATCCCGTTACACCGCCGCGGCGGTTTGTTTTCCCAACGTTCAAGAATGACACAGCAACCGCCATGAGCTTGTTCCAGGGCCGATGCGTATGTGCCGCTCACTGTATTGCTCCGCGCCGCGTGTGTGAGCGAAGCCGCAGAAGTTGCGTGTTGGCGAGTTGCGTGCGACTCTTTCCGCGCGCCCCTACCTAGCACCTTTTCATACGAACAGGACACGAGAGGTGTTGGTATTTCAAAACCTCATCCCTCGTAGGCGAGTCGGGGAAGAGCTGCGTCAGGCTGAAAACAAAAATAAAATAAAATCAAATAAAAAAATAGAATCCTGCCGGTGCCGTCGTATGGGGTCCCCCAGAAGAGCAAAAGAACAAGATCAGAAGCCACCTCAACTTGGACATAAGAGAAGAACAGAAAGGCTCCCTCTTCTCTCTTTCGTTTTTTGCCTTTAGCTTTTTGAAGCCGTTGTTTTTTTATGTTGTTCTCTTCCGTTGAACGAACTGGCATTTTGCGATGTCTGGCCCCAACTGCAGAAGATAAACGACGATGGCAGACACTGGCGTGGCACATGTACACTCAGTAAATCGGCCAAAAGGTACCAGGAGCACACTAGCAGTTGTGAAACACGAAACAACAGGCCTGCAGGAAACTGGCTGTCCTTGTCTTGCCCAAGCAGTCTTGTTTTTCCTCAATGCGCCCCCATCCAAACTGGTGCTGGATCCTCCCAGCCTTGACATCTTTCTTCTTGCCTGCAGGTGGTTGCCTAGCGAGAGCGTGGGGGATGGTTGGGGGCACGGGGCGCTTGTCTTCTTCACTATACAGTGTTTGAGTGACGGTTATTAACCCAATTCATACCGTCTTTCCAACGATAGTCAAGGGGCTTTTTGGCACAGATTTGAGACGCATTTTGTTGAAAGAACAACAATGCCAACACCCTCGAGTATGCCGCAACACCCTCCAGTTTTCGGCAAGCACAACGACACCAATCATGGAAGGATTATGTCGGGAGGATTTTCCTAGAGAGGAGATGTTTGATATGCTGGTAAGCATTGAACGGCTTTCTTTTCAGCGATCTACCATGGGGTCACGCGTTGCCACAGCTTTTTGCTTTTCTCTAGAACGCCATGACCGGCATAGGCCAGACGGGCATTGTCATGCCGCTGCCGGACGGCCACCGCGTGCGCAAGGCGCCGTATCCGTGGCACGGCGCGTATGACCAACGCGTGCAACGGACCCAGTTGCGTCGCGAGATCGATGTCTACCATGCCCTGCCGGCGGGACACCGGCGCCTGGTGCGCCTGCTCGAGTGCACCGACGATGGCCAGGACGACGTCTCGCTCGTCCTCGAGCGCATGCCGCAGGGCACGCTACACCACTACCTGGTGGGCGGCTGCACGCACACCAAGCCGTCCGCCGACGAGCTGGCACGCGGCCGCGCCATCGCGCGGCGGCAGCGCGCCAGCTGGGCGCTCGAGGCCGCCGACGCGCTCGTGCTGCTGCACGCGCACGGCGTCGTGCACGCCGACGTCAAGCCGGAGAACATGGTGCTCGACGCCCAGCTGCGCCTGCGCCTCATTGATTTTTCGGGCTGCTCACTGCGCGGTGCGCCCGCGCTCTCGCTTGAGAGCGCACCCTTTTACATGCCGCGCACGCCCGCAGCGCGTGTCGTCGGCGACATGGGCTGCAGCGTGACGACAGATCTGTTTGCCCTCGGCAGCAGCCTCTTCCAGATCGTGGCGGGCCGGCCGCCGTGGCACCCGCTGCAGCATAGGGCAGTCGAGGAGCGCTACGAACGCGGCGAGTTCCCGGACCTGGCGACGGCGGGGCCGGACGGCACGCCGCTGCCACTGTTTGCCGACATCATCCACCAATGTTGGCACGCTCGGATGGCGTCCGCAGAGGACGTGCTAGAGGCAATAAAACGAACCACCCGCGAGGCGTTTGGACCGGAGGACCGAGCCTGGATTGAACAGCAGAGTGGTGTTGCGCTGGCTCGAAATGTGACCGGGCAGGAAAATCAGGCAGACACCCCTCCCACACTGGACATCCACCAAAAACCACAACGAGAGCAGGGCTTGCGTGCCGTCTCATAAACAAGACGCAAGCCTCCAACTCGCCCCCCCTCCCTTCCCTCCCTCAAAATGAGAAAAGAAATAGAATGCAATACGTCGATGCTTCACCGTTCATATCCAGCACCGTCAGGGTAGTTCAACAAGCTTCATGTCTAGTTCTGTCCGACCCCAGCTCGTCTGTAGCGCCACAACCGCATCGACGTTCACGACAGCTGCTTCGTTGTCTCCTGCGTGACCAGCACAATCCCTTTTTTTTGAGAACT
Source organism: Niveomyces insectorum RCEF 264 (assembly GCA_001636815.1). Lineage (NCBI taxonomy): Eukaryota > Fungi > Ascomycota > Sordariomycetes > Hypocreales > Cordycipitaceae > Niveomyces > Niveomyces insectorum. The sequence goes on along the minus strand of AZHD01000005.1, from coordinate 371,377 downwards.
CCTACGCCCTCGGCCACACCCCGTATTTTATGGCTCGTGACGATGTCGACGGGTTCCTGAGGGCGATCACCATGGCTCTTTATAACGCTAGATACGGCACCCGAACGTTCCGGTACGGGAGCACGATGTCCATGGGCAACGAGGCCAATGATAAGTAGTAGGGACTGTGCCAAACCTAAGACGGAAGTTGGGCTTGGCAAGAAAAATTAAGAAATAAATAAAGCATCAAAAATAAAAAATAAAAAATTAAGAGGAGCCAGGAGAGTATGTCAGGTAGCCATCCCACACTTTTTACGGAGTCATCGATATGTATGCATATAAATAAATCTGTATATATATATATATATATATAGTGTTTTACTTGAGCTTCCAGCAGGCGACAAAAATTGGAAAGCAAAGACTTTAGAAGACGGTTCCAAGTATCTCGGGTCTTCACAGGCCACAAGGATGACAGAATCGGCCATGCAAGAGTGGATTTTACTCCACACCGGAAGTTCAGTGGTATCCTTCAATTCGTTTCGTTTGACATCAAATCCATTTCGACAGCCGTTTCCCCCGTCAAGCCAATCGAAATAACAGCTCCATGAGTGCCTCCCTGGCCTTGCCGTTAATTCCGTTGGCCTTTTTTATCTAGATCCTATGGCGAGATCCCTAAAACAAACATCTCAATAGAATCTGAGGCTGACGACAGCTCGACGTCTACGTAAATGAAGTGTAGCAAGTCTCGACGACCGGTCAACGGCTTATCTCATACTGAGTAAAACAGCTTGTCCAGTTGCACAAGAAGGAAGGAAAAGGAAACAAACAGCACCACAGCCGTTTCCTCGCCTTTGCCGGCCGTGGCTGGCCACGTACAGCACGACCGGGAACACCGAAGGGCCGCCGTTTCGGCTGCTTGCAGCGTCGAGCCACCTCATTCCCCGGCGCCCGGGGTCTCACTTTTTCCAGCGACACAGTTGTCGAGTACGAGACTTCCTGTTGCATTTTCGCGTGGCTCGCCGCTGTCGTGCCACGCTCTTCGGTTTTTACACCGTCGGTCGTCCAACCTGAAGATGGGTGTTCGTCGGCGATGCCGTCGTCCATGAATTTTGCGCTTGTGACTGTCAATAAGCGTTCGATAACGCGCTGATTACGTGTACGAAGTACATCTGTAGCCGCTAACTGCGAGGGTACTTACTCCGTGCGTACGACGTGCTACACCAATAATGTCTTCCCCTCTCCCCTGCTTCTGCGGTCAGCGGGGTATGGTTATCGCCAGGACTCCGTGCGCAGAAAGACAAACGTCGTGCGCGGAAAGCGCAACCATGCCGTGTCCTGCCCGGCCTAGTCCCATTTTCCCCCATTCCCACCTTCCCTCCCCAAGAAACCCATGTTCTTCCGGCTCCGCTCATCGCTCTCCGCCCTTTCTCTCTTGGGCCTTTAATACGACCGACCTCATCCACTTCCGACGAGCTTCCTGACCGAGATCTGACTTCGACCCGCAAACTTCCTCACAACCTATCCATCATTGCCGCAGCTTCGCTTTTTCTACACACTCTCGCACTTGGTCGCCTTGATCTGCCATCAATTGTCTCCTCGTCTTTCGTTTGGCAGCGGGATTTGCTCATCATTACAGCATCCTTAATTTTTCCCCATAAAAATTGTCGCGATCAACGCGTTTTTTGCCTTTTTCGCGCTCAACGTCCACCAAGACCTTGGCGGCAACGGCATTTTGTCTTCGCACTCTGCTTCGATTCGATCGTTGGCCGGCAACAACTACACGGCGCTCGCGCTCGTGCTCGCAAAAGCAAAGACTGAATGCGCTATGGATGCCCAGGTCTGGAACCACCGAGTAAGATTCACCTCGACACGCACCCCGGCATAGGCATAGTCTACCTCTTTTGCATTCCTTTTTTTTTCCACTTGGCAATCATCGCCTTCTTGTCGCGCTGTCACCTTTGGCTCACACTCTCCCCCAACGACCACAGAACCTCTAGAACGGGTCCTCGGACGTCAGAACGACCGTTTTCCAGCCCAGTGCATCGGCAGGGAAGAATAGTAGCGCGCCCTATCACCACGTCAATGGCAATGGTATGTGGGACGAAGCCACCTCTCTGGAAGAAAGACGCTTTCCTTTTTTTTGGTTGACCCAGCATCTGCTCACGCGCGAACCGATATCTCAATTGCTAGACAACGACGAAGCTCCAGCCTCCTCCCAATCCGCCACCCATATATCCCGAGTATTGCTGCTCAGAGCCATGATACATCAACCACCGAGGTCATGGCATCCAGAGATTCGTACGTATTATTGCCTGAGTTCACTTTTCTCTGCCAAAAGATGACCACGTTAACTAAATGAACAACGCAAAGACCGCATCGCCTAGGAAGACACGATAAGCTGACAGGGCGCAGATCCGCAAAAAAGGCGCTGAACGGAGACTCTCCGGCTTTCACGCCCGGGCCGGGGAACTCGCCCCTTAGGAAGTCGTCAGCACTCCCTCTCCAAGCGGCCAATGCCGCTCCCTTCACCCCCCGCGGCACAAGTGGTATGTGGTTTTCTTTTTTTCTTCCTTTTCCCTTTTTTTGGTTACAATTTCGCCGCTACACCCGCCGATGCGAGACGAACGCACCTGGGACTGACATTGTGGTCTCCCACAGTTGTGTCGACGAGCAATGCCTCTTCCTCCGCCTCCCCGCGCGAGCAGCTGCGCGATCCCGTTACCTACAAAGAGCCCAGCCAGACGGTGCCGCGCGCCGACGCGTCGTCGTCCGCCTTCAACCTTGCGACTGTCCGCGAGTTTGTCCCCCGGGCTTCCGAGACGACAGGAAATTCGTACAATTTAGCTTCGGCCAAGGAGTTCCAGCCTCGAGGCGGCGACCGGTCGCCGTTCAACGTGGCCAAGGCCGTCGAATTCCGGCCGCAGTCGCAAACCGCCCTCCCCCCGTCCGCAACGCCCACCTCGACCTCCTCTCTTCCCAGCCAGGCACATTCGTCGCCGCCACAGACATCGCACCAACAACAACACCACCTTCACCTCCAGCAAGCGCAGATGCTGGCTCAGCCACAGCAACAGCCAGTGTCTTCACAAACCGCGCATCTTGGTATCCCTACCGGACCGGCGCAGAGCTCACAGATGGCGATCCCAACTGGTCCCTCGCGGGGTTCAAACCATGCTAGCAACACGATCGACCATGCAAATAGTAACAGAACGAACAGTGCGGCCGCAATGGGTATGGGCGGCATCGGAGGCATGGGCAGTATCGCCTACGGTCTGTCTCCAGGCAGTGAAGGCCAGATGGGCCACGCCGGCGGTCTCTACGACTCCTTCGGCGTGGGCCCGCCAGGCGGCCCGGCTTCCGCCTTAACCACATCCCCGTACGATCTATATGCCAGCACCAGCCAGGCTGGCGCCGGCCGCGAAGGAGCAGCCTATTTTCAGGGACAAACGCCGTTCGCAACAACCCAACACCAACCCGTAAGTTTCTTGTATACTACTCGCGCCAGGTTTTTTTTTTATTTTATTTTGGCCGGGTCGCTTGCTGACAGTGTGCTCAGTTAGCGGAACATCTCTATTTCCCTCAAGGCCCCCACCGCCAAGATCTCCTCCCCCGGCAGCGGGCGGTCCACGACTTCTTCCTGCCTGAGAAGCTCCGCCAGGACATCCATATGAAGGCGCGGGCTGGCAATCAGGCTGCTCTCACGTGTAAGCCTTTTTCCAATTCTTTGCTGTGATCGATTAATGCCGAATTTCAGCTCGCTGACTCCCTCACAGTGTCCGTCAACGTCGAAAGCTACCACTCGCTCACGCCGCTCGACACAAACAGCCATAAGGTGGCTGGCGCCTTTGGTCGCATCACGTGGCTGTACAAGGCCGTCGCCAGCAAGAACGGCAAGCACTACTGCTTGCGGCGCGTGGAGAACTTCCGCGTTAGCAACGAAAACGCCCTGCGGGCGGCCCGCGACTGGCGCCGCGTCAACAGCGGGAGCGTCGTGACGGTCCACGAGGCGTTCACCACGCGGGCCTTTGGCGACAGCTCCGTCGTCTTTGCCATGGACTACTTCCCGCTGTCGGTCACGCTCATGCAGTACCACTTCCCGACGTTTGGCCAGAGCCGGCCGCGTGGCAACGTCACGATCCAGGAGACCATTCTGTGGGGCTACTTTGTGCAGATCGCCAACGCGCTCCGCGCCATCCACGCGACGGGGCTGGCCGCCCGCTCCGTGGACCTCACCAAGATCATCCGCACGGGGAAAAACCGCATCCGCCTCAGCGGCTGCGCCGTGCAGGACGTGATCAACTACGACCCGGCGCGCCGCGTGCTCGACCTGCAGCAGGAGGATTTCATCCACTTTGGTGAAGTCATGTACGCGCTGGCCACCTACACGCCGCCCAACGAGCTCAAGCGTCCCCTGGCACCCGCAGAGCGGCTGCCCGAGATCTACTCGCACGAGCTCCGGTCGGTCATCGTCTGGCTGCTGACGCCAGCGCCGCCGCCGCCGCCGTCGTCGGCCGCCGGCTCGGCGGGGGCGAACCCGGCCGCCACCAAGAACATCGACACCCTCATCAACGGCATCTCCACGCAGATGGCCAAGTTTTTCGACATGTCGCTGCAGGAGAACGACGGCCTGACATCGATGGTGTTCCGCGAGGTGGAAAACGGCCGTGTGGCCCGGATGCTGCTCAAGCTGGGCACGATCAACGAGCGCGAGAGCTACCAGCGCGACGCAACCTGGGCCGAGCACGGGCCGCGCTACCCGCTCAAGCTGTTCCGCGACTACGTGTTTCACCAGGTCGACGAGGCGGGCCGACCCGTCGTCGACGCGTGGCACATGCTCTCGTGCCTGAACAAGCTGGATGCGGCGTCCAACGACGTGGTGCGGTTGTCGAGCCGCGACGGCCGCACGAACCTGTTTGTCACGTACAAGGAGTTGAACAAGATGGTGCAGCGCTCCTTCAACGACCTCATCCGGGCGGGGCGGCGCCACAACTAGGCGGTCCTCGTTCTCACTTCATTGATTTGTCACATCATACGTCCACCCTTTCTCGGCCCAACTGCACAATAGAGTCCGCAACTTTTGGCATATGCGGCGAAACATGCTGAAATAACAAAAATGAAAGAAAGAAAAGTCGACGCCAAACAGCGGATATCTTCCACGACGCCCATCTTATTTTTTCAACATTATTCTTTTTTTCTACCACCTACAGAAGACATCTACAGCCACTTTGGCTCCCAATTTGAGGATGCGTCGGTCTATGCAGAAAGCCAAACCGGCAAATGCAGGGCGAGAACTTTCATTCTACCATGAATCTACGAGCGGGAGGGAAAGCGCGTTGGAAGGAGTCGGTATGCGTCGCAACGGATATGCGAGAGACTCGGTTCTTGAGCGCGGAGTTGGTGACGCTGGGTAGGCTTGTACCAACGTTCTTTGTACCAACGTCTTGTTCTGTGCTTTGTTTGCTCTTCCGTCTTGCTGTCCATTTTTTTTTTTCATTGAGATTCTTTTTTTACCGTTTGTTTTGCGCGTATAAGGGCTATGTTGGCTCGCAAGGGGGGGCTTGCTATTTAGGTTGTCTTCGCTGACGGATGGCGGGATCAAGGAAACAAAAGGCAAGATAGCAACAAGTAGAGACAGCGCAGAAAAAAAATGTTAAAATCTTTTCATATATTAGATTTTCTTTTCCATTCTTGCCAACGGGCCCATGCCATTCGTGTGAGCGGTTGGTTATCACCAAAGGCATAGTGTTCTTCCCAGGCCATTCGACAATTCTGTCCCCGGGCGCTCCGCTAGGCACCCCCGACAGATTTCTGGCCATTTTGAACAACCGCGTTGCCTTGTTCCCCTTTGGAAAAAATAGCAGGCCGGACTAGAGAAGCAAAAAGGTAAGGACAAGATGCGATACGCCAGGCGCCCGGCTCCCTCCCCTGTCCTCCGCGGCCGTCCCACCGTTTTTGCCTGCACTCGCTCTGTGGGCACGCACTAATTTCCGCGTTGTGGTTGTAGCCCTTTTTTTCGGTAGCTACTCCGGCGTTCAGCGACCCTCTATTCGCCATGGTATCTTTCTCGGTTCTTTCTTTTTTTGGCCTGTCTTCCTTTGTACCACCCATTGACCTTTCCTACTTTTCTCCTCTCAGTCGCTCTCCTCCTCCTCCGCTTTCGGCGTGTACTGGTATGCCGGCGTCACCTTGCCGTCCGCGCCGCCGTTCGCCGCCCCTGCCGTTGTGGACGACGCCGCCTCCGTCGCCGCCGCCAGGTACGGGTTCGCTATGCTCTCGCTGCCCTCGACCGGGTGCAGCGTCGTGATGTGCGTGCCGCGCACGACCGCCAGGCCGAGCGGGCGCGCCTTGACTTCGCCCTCGGCGTCTAGACCGTTAGCAAAAACAAGACACAAATACACCGTCGAGAGAGACGAGAGGGGGACAACGTCAAGGGGAGGGAAAGCGTACTGCGCATCTGTTCTTGGGCGTCGTCGAGCACCATGTTGAGCAGCGGGTCGAAGCCTTTGAGCGTGCCGGTGACTTTGTGCAGTGTTGTTAGCTGCGGAAATCGAGAAGGGGGGGGGGAGCAACAGCGAGCAACAGCGAGCAACAGCACAACCTACCCTCCCGTCCTCCGTTGAACTTGACGTAGATCGCCCGGTTCATGTACTGGCCCAGATCCAGGATGTTCTCCTTGCGCGGCGCCTCCTTGTTGTCGCCGCGCCGCGTCCACCACCGCGCCCGTACGAGCCACGCCCACCGCCACGGCCCCCACGGTAGTCGCCGCCGCGTCCGCCACCACCACCGGCAGCACCGCCTCCTCGAGAGGCCGGGCTGTACCGGCCGCGGAATGGTGTAGACATGGTTGTTGGGCTGTGTTTGTGTTGTGGAAGGTCGGGCTGGAAGGGAGGGAGGAAAGAATTCGCAGAACTAGTCGCCTTGTGCTTTTCAATCTGCCTCCGTATGAATTGACTTGCTTTGGATCAAAAATCGTGTGTATGTTCTCGATTCAAACACTGCGGGTCTGGTCGCGTGGGAACGCCGGTCGATCGTGGGAGGGGATAGCAAAGAAAGAAAGCGAAGCTCTGTCGGTTCACAGACGAATCGAAAACAGGACCAATCACTGGTGGCCTACCCGTCCGATGGGTTGTTGGCAGAAAAAAAAAGGCGGTAGTGGGGCAGGGCCCGCCAGGCTGCTTGGGTTACATTCTGTGTGGGGAAACGAGGTACTTGTAAAAGGTACTCCGTATTACCTCATCCATGGGACGTTTTTTATTTTCTATTGCTTTTCTTTCTTTGGTTTGGCCCACCATCCCTTTTTTGTTTATGTTCCTCGAGGTCCTTTTCATTCGCCCATTTTTGCCTGTCGTTTGAGGCCCCTCGATTGGGCGACCGTTTTCTTCTGAGCACGACACACAACCTGTGAGCAGCACACACTACCATCTTCGAAGTCGGTGAATGGTTTTCTGCCTGTCTTTGCTTTTGTTCTCTTTCTTGCGCGTGATTTTCTTCTGCTTGAATTAGTATGTGTGTTTCGTAACTCGGGGCTCTGTTACGAAGGCAACCACCACAATGTATTTTTTTTTCGTCTGTGACAGCTTTGTCCGCCGTCGCATTATGGCGAGCATTTCTTGAAAGCACGATGCTCGCGTAGTTACCACGGCGCTCTTCCGTGGTTGTCTACGCAAATCTTGCGGTATTTCCTGCGTCCTGCAAAGCGAAGGCAACCCGGGTTTCGGTTTGCCGCCGCGGAAGGTTTTTATGGATAAAACTTGTGGTCAGGTACATTCGCCCTTTTTCAATCGTAAAACGGATAGAATACGCTGTTGAATTATGTTATTTATGTTGCGGATGCTTCATTTTTTTTGCTGGTGGAGTTTCAACCTCGTCCACGCGTTACTATCGTGAAGTTGCGGCAGTGCTGCCTATAGTCGTGGAGAACGACGTTGTACTTTGTCTTCAACAGAAAGGAACAAGAAAAATGGCGAGGGATCAATATTGGGCACTTTCTGTAGCTTCTACATTTTTTCTGCTTGCCTGGCATTTTTCCATGATTTTGTGCTCTACGAAGGGTGGCTGGCAGTGTTGGAGGACCAGCAAATATATCGACTTCGACGATTTTCTGCTTATTATAACAATATCAGATTGTGAAAAAAGCACTTCTCCATGAATGTTCCACCCAAAAATATAACTTGGAGATTTGGTGTCGAAGACGAATGCATTCGTTTTACTCGTCGCTTGCCTCCACGTCGATCGACAATTTTCTCGGGATGAGGGCGCTTAACGGAACCGGGGAGGTCAAAATGACGACTGTTTTCTGCACCAGCATCCATTTCTGAGGTCGTCATCAGCAGTGCCAGTGTCTCTCTGTTACGCCTGCTGTTTTGATTCAAACCAAATGTCTGTTCTACGAGATGGAAGAAATGGCAAAATACTAGTGTTCTTACCCTGCCATTTGTGACGATGTTGTGCCCCTGGGAGAAAGTCCAGAATACTTGAAGACACTCGCATCTGGGCCTGAAAACAGGCCACATCTCGTGGAATACGCATCGTCGTTGCATATCGCACGTTTCTTGTCTCATACGATTTTAATCTCATGCAACAGGGCAGTTCGTTCGTTTTTCGCGGGAGGGCTTTTCTTCGCACGAGTGAAACGGATTACAAAAAAAGACACACAAACGAGAGATAAACGCCACAACAGAAGTGGAAATGTCCACGAGACCGCCATACTTGGGAAAGCATCATTTTTCTTTCCTTTTCTTTCCTTTCCACACGGGTGAATTCTGAGGAAAATGATATTCTCCTCGACCAGTCCCATCGTGTATTTTGACGGCGCCTAATGACGTGTGCCGGATGGCATCTCGGATATGTCATGGCCATTGACGAAACCTCGCAGCCAAGCTGAACCATGCAGATATTTCCAACAACGAAAAAAGAACGAGAAAAACAAAATAAACCCCGTCGTGCTCCAACCTCGTTTATTTTTCCCCTGCGTTTTGGAGCGGATGTTTTGGCAATAACCGTGCGTTAATCGAAAATGTCCTCCTGTTGTCACTCACGATCAAGAAGAACAAGGATGCTCGACCGACGTATGACTGCTCGTTTTACAAGAGAGACACGAAGATTTTTTTTTTTTTTTTTTTTTTTTTTTTTTTTTTTTTTTTTTTTTTTTTTTTGCCTACATCGAGTGGGCTTTTTTGAACTTGTTACGTCTTCTTGTGTGCTTCATGTCTTTGAATTTTTGTCGTTGGACGTAGCTGTGTTAGGGTTAATGAAGCACCATAAAGAAAAAACAGGACACAACATTCATATTTGCCTCGATCGTCGAGAATGTTAGAAAAACAGACATATCAGTGTCCTAGCAAGGCGGACACCACAGCTTCGTTCCCCGACGTGCGGTGACCAGAACGAGGGTGCAACATTGCATGTGCCTGGCTGGTCTCCTCAGCCTGGACCGTGAGGACAACACAAAAAGAAAAATACGTACTGCTGCAATGTGACAGGTCTCAATTGGCTGTGGCCACCGTTTTTTTTTTTTAGGTCAAAACCAGAAACGTCACGCAGCTGGACAACAGAACAGCTGGGACAACAGAATGACAAGGTTGGCATCAGAAGAGAAAAAAGAAAAATAATTAAAATAAATAAAACAGAAACAACATCCTGAGAATAACCCAAACCTCAGGAACCATTTTGATATTCCGTCCGAATTGTCTACAAATTTCACGAAACGAAGCCCACACTGCTTTCACGTATCCTCTGCTTTCGTGCTGGGTTTCTCAATGTTGTTTGCTTGTCCAATGTCTCGCCGTCCTTGTCCCTCCTTTCGTACCCTCACAATATTACCCTCGTCCTGCCCCCGTGCGTCCCGCCCGAGCTAAGCGGCCCGCAGCCCTCCCCCCTTTTTTGCCCTTTTTCTCGCTTGCTCCTTTGTTGGCAAGCCCTCATCGCCAGCTTGATTCCTTTTTTCCCTTCCCACAAACCGCACCCGCACTCATCCCCAACCCTCCACAAACAATCACGACAAACCGACTACTCTGGACTACCTTTTTGCTTGCCTCGTCTCGGTCTATCGCAATCCGGTGGCTTGTTCGTCTTCGTATATCGATCGATTTGTCGCGCCGCTTCAATCGCCCTGCCTCGGGCATATCAGCCATCAAACAAACCACGATTGTGTCTAGAGCTTCTTTTTTTTGGGCCCTTCATTTCATTCATCAATCTTTCCCATGCTGGTGCGATCTTGCATTCGTCCAACCTTCATCTCCCGTCTCACGCCTCTTTCTCATCGCGTCGACGTCGTCTCGGCTTACGCCTCGCTCCTTAGTGGAACAGCCTTGTCTCGTTCCTAGTGCTTGCTTGCCTACAGTAAGTCACAAAGACTTTCCCCCCTTCTTTATTTTTCCAGTCTCTTTGACTCTTCTCCCTTATTTCTCTTTCTTTCCTCCACTCCTTTGCTTCACTGCAGCAGACAACCGCAAACAATTTGAGCACATCCAGGCGATCCAGGCGAATCAACGCACGCGCACGCATTTGAACCTATTTTTATCTTCTTTATTTCTACTCTTCTTTCCCTCTGACCGCTTTCTTCCTTTCTCCCTTCCCTCCCTTCCATACTGACGCCGGCATCCCGCAAACCCTTCGTGGGCTGTCCGTGATTTGAGGGTATGGAGTAATGAACGACACCGAAGAAAGCGTGCACTAGTCTCCACGCGTCGAACGTCGGTCGTCGTTGTTTTTTTCGTCCCTCCCTTCCCTGCAATTGATTTTTTTTCCTCGTCACAAAGCCTCGTTCTTGTTGTGTGTGGCCTTTCCCTTTCCGTTCAAGCCACATCCATCCTGCCTGCCCTTCCCAATACGATAATACCCAACGCAACCAGAACGCAAAACGTCTTTTCCCCCCTCAACCCCCCCCTTCCTTCTTTCCTTCCCAAGCTGACAACGCACAAGCCACAGTTCTCGCGATTGCACCTTCCACCGGTTCCTGTTTTTGCTGACAGACGAGAAAGAGGTATGTATATACACTCCCAATTTCAAGCATTGCTCCGTTAGGCGCGCGAGTCTATCGCTCCTTCCACTTTGCCCGGTCCCGGGTTCCCCCCTTCTTATTGTTGATGCGACCCGGATTGTCGTTCTTCCTTCCCTCGCCCAACTCTCTCTATCACACACACACACTCTCTCTCTCTCCCTGCCACCCATTCTCTTTTCCTTTTCCGTTCTCTTCCTTTCTTTTTATTTACCCTTCCACTGTTTCTCCCACACCCCTCCCTTTTTTTTTCTTCTTTTTTATTTTGTAATTTTTTCTTGTCTTCTCCATTCCTCTCTTAACTTTTCTTTTTTCCTCAGTTTTTGAAATTGGGTTGTTTCTTTCGACAGCCTTCGCCAACTCTACCGGCGACCTTTGCTGCTATGTATGTGCCATTGTTTTTCTATTTTCCATGTTTCTGTCAATTCTCTCTCTTTGCGTTTCTGTTATTTTGCCTGCCTGTCCTGAACGCGTGTTTTGCGTCCCATGTTGTCATATTCCCTCCCCCCCCCAGTCGCGACTAAAAATGCTGCACGGCCTTAAAACGCGTCGATTTGCGGCCAAACCGCGCGGAACCCACTCTCCATATAAACGAAAAGAAATGAAATAAAAAGAAAAAACCTCCAAATAAAACAGAAAAACGTGGCAATTAAGGCGGAACAAAGGAATTCAACAATATTTCGAAGAAGCAGAAAACGGGCAATCCGGGGGAAACACATTTTGAAACCAACCTTTCCTCTTTCTCTTTCACATTTGTCTTGCAACACTCCCCTCTTCTCTTTTTTTTTGATGCCTCGACCGTCGCTTCTATGGCTTTCGCGTCGATTGCGCATGTACTGACGCGTCGTTGCAGAATGCCGGCCGATACGCTTCCTCTGAAAGAGGAGAGCCCGGCTGATACCGGCATATCGGACGTGCCGGTCTTTTCGGGAACGCGCGACTCGGCCCAGTCCACGCCCGCGTCCACGCTCACCAATGGCTCGCACGGTACCAAGCCCGAAGGCGACGGCATCTTCTTGTCACCGTCTGCTGCGGCAGCCACCGTCGCGTCGGTCACGGTTCTCTCCGATGCTTTTCCCGCGACGCTGTTCTCCCTCCCCGCAACACCGCCACCGCATTTTCCCGAGCCGGCGCAGCCACGCTCTAACCACGCCGCCGAGAGCGCGGCTATGACGCTGGCCGCCGACCTCGCCGGTGATGTCGCGAGTCGAACGTCCGACGGCGGACCACCAAACGGGCGGCACGGCGAAGCGGAGCTTTCGCCTGCGTCGGCGACGCGGTCTGTGTCTCCTACACGCGTCGAATCCCACGGGGAAAAGTCAGCCCGCGGCTCCGCCCATGCAGAGCACGGATCCATAGAAGCCGTCCCACTTGCAGAGCCGGTTGCATTTCCAGACGCGTCGTTTGCCAGCTCTGATTCCAACGCAAACGAAGTCGAACCAACAAACGCTGCCGCTCCCCTGTTGACCCCCAGCGCGTCATCCCCCGAATCGCACGATGCAGCACGCAACTTCGAACCGTCCTCAGAACCGCTTGCCTCGCGCCGTCCGCTCAGAATGGTGCGCCAACGTCGGTCAGCGGTGCAGGAACTGCAAAGGATGGCACAGTCCAAACCCAGCACACCCGTGAAAGCGGCAGGCCGGGTAGCAGGCAAGGCATCACCTACCGCGAAGCAGGCCACGCCGGCCATCAAAGCGACTGCAAAATCGGGTGCGGCATCGATCGAGAGACGCGTGACCCGCTTGTCGGGGCTGGGCTTGCCAACCGGTAGTACCGCGACCGCAACGCCGCAAACCTCCCTGGGAAAACGCAAACGGAGAGATTCCCGCAAACCATCGACACCCGACATCCCCCGCGAGCTTCGGCGATTGCAAGACACCAAAGAATTCGCGCACGTGGACGACAACCCGGTTGTATACACAGTTTGGAGCAACGGAAAGTACGTGCCTGCAAACGCCGCGGGCGAGCCCTTGCCGGACAAAAAGGCAGCGGCAAAGACGGCCAAAAATGCGTCGGACTCAGGTGCCGGCGAGACCATCGGGGACGGAGCCGCTGGTCAACCCCCGAGAAAGAAGCTCAAGGGGGAATTTGGTGCGGTTGGTGCTGGCGCACCACAAGTCGCTGGCGGAGACGGAGAGCCTGGTGCTTCCAAACCACCCGTACTCAAACGGGTGAAAAAGTGGTTGAACAAGGGTCTTTATGCTGGCCAGCCAATGCCAGAGAAGCTGTTTCATGGATTGACTGCGGCCGAAAGGAAAGCCATGGCGAAACTGCCCGAGTTGACGAAGGAGTACCCTGCGAACAAAACTTTGCCCCAGCCCATCTACAATGGCTTGCGCCTGCTGCTGCAGGGCCGGGACTTCAAGCTGCCGTTTGACGTCTTTCACCCACTGCCACCGGGCCAGCCAAAACCGGTCAAATACGGCCGATTCAGCAAAAGTAGGTGTCTCGCCAGTCCGTTGTACGCCCTGACGTGCCAAGGATTTTCAGCACTGCCATTGTTAGCATCTGCAAAACAAACACTAACGATTCCCTCCCTTCTTCTCAACTAGACCGTTTCGTCGGCGAGGCCCATTCCATCTGGCGGAAGAACCCACACTATGACGATTTCCTGTCGAAGTGTGTGTGCAAGCCTGAGACGGGCTGCGACGAAGACTGCCAGAACCGCATCATGCTCTACGAATGCAACGATATGATTTGCAACGTTGGCCCGGAGCTGTGCCACAACCGCGAGTTTCAGCGGCTTGCCGAACGAACCGCGTCGAAGAACCCGTACAACATTGGTGTGGAGGTATTCAAGACACCCAACCGGGGACATGGCATTCGTGCCAGCCGAAGTTTCCGGCCCGGGCAAATCATCATGGAATACATCGGCGAAATTATCACCGAAGAGGAGTCTGATCGGCGGATGAATGAGCTATACAAAGACAACGAGGTAGGTTTGCTCTTTTGTTTTTTTTTTTTTTTTTTTTTTTTTTTTTTTTTTTTGTTGTCTTCTTCTCCTTCGTCGCTATTTGCTTACACGTGGTTCTAGTGCTACTACTTGATGTCTTTTGACCAATCTCTCATTATCGACGGAACAAGCGGTAGCATCGCTCGTTTTGTCAACCATTCGTGCTTGCCGAACTGCCGCATGATCAAGTGGATTGTTTCTGGCCAGCCTCGGATTGCCTTGTTCGCTGGCGATAGGCCCATCATGACCGGCGAGGAGTTGACATACGACTACAACTTCGACCCATACTCGTCAAAAAATGTGCAGACGTGCCTATGTGGCAGCGAGAATTGCCGCGGTGTCCTGGGTCCCCGGAAGAGCGAGAAGGCGGTGTCCAAGGCCGCTGCGGACAAGTTGGCTGCGGCGAAGGCGAAAGAAGCCTTGAGCTCGAAGAAGAACGAAACCGCAGCAGCCAAGAACGCAAAACGAACGAAAAATGTGAAGCTGGGGAAGCGGAGCCACGATGCATACAGCATGGACGACGACGAGCACGGAGCAAACAAGACTGCGCACGCCACAAAGAAAGCGCGTATCCACGTGGATCAGAAGAGGGGCCCGGGCCGGCCGCGGAACGACGAGCCCAGCAAGGAACCGCAAACGAAAGCAAGCAAGTCGTCCGCAGCGAGAAAAGTAACGACAACCAAGGCCGCCCTAGAAGCACTAGCCGCCAGCGCAGCAATGAAAGCTAGGGTCACCAAGGCTGCCATGGCAGCAAAGGCAGCAAGGGCCGCCAAAGCGGCGCAGGCCGCGAGGGCTGCGAAAGCCGAAAAGGCTCGCAAGGCTGGGAAGCCAACAAGCGTGGCGAGCAACGCGAAGAACGGCAAGGCTGCAAGCGGTTCGAAAGCGCCCGGCTCAGCCAACGTGGTGAAAGCGGGAAAGACCGTGAAAGCAGGTGCTGCCGCCGCCAAAGCGACCAAGGCCACCAAGGCTGTGAAGGTTGTAAAGGCTGCCAAGACTGTCAAGGTAACCAGGACAGCCAAGGGCCTGAGAGCAGCAAAAACGACGAAGACGGCGAAGGCGGCTAGCGCCCAAACTACGCCCCAACCTCCTCTTGCTAAGCGGGCCTCGTCTGCGCGGAGTGCTGCCAAGGCTGCAACGTCACCCAAAGCAGGTCGTGGGCGGCCGACGAAAGCCACCGCCGAACAGCTGAGGGCCGCCGCACAGCTTGCGCCGGGCCAAACTGCAGGCGGAACCAAGTCCCATGCTACTCCGATGGCCAAGGCACTGGCCAAGGCTGCGAAGGAGGCGGCAAAAACCACCCCCAAACCTCCTGCCCGATTGGCGCAAGGCAAAAAGCCTACGGCGACTGCGACGGCTGTGGTGGTTCGACCCGTCGGCAGACCCAAAGGATCGGTGGCAAAGAACAAGAGAACGTCCAATTTTACGTCTAAAGTAGCGGCAAAGACGGCGCCTAAGGTGGTCACGCATGCTGCTGCAAGGATCGGGGCGCACTTTACGGCGAAGACGACGACTGCAGCCAGTATGGCGCAAGAAGAGAAAGAATTGGCAGCGCAGCTATGGCGAGAGGCCCTCGCGAAAACCGTCCCAGAAGCTACACCAACGGCTAAAACCAAAATCAACGGCCACAAGACGGGACAGGCCGGCGGCTCGGCTTCCTCTTCGCACCTCGTTCAGCAGAAGCTCATGTTTCCGGTTGTCGATCCGCCTCGCCGGGGACGAGGCCGCCCGAGAAAAGTGCCGCTTGCGGATGCACCCAGCGCCAGCACTTCTGGCCCACCTCTTGGTCTCGATGGCGCCACGCCCCAGTCAGCGGACGAGCAACCGAAATCTGGCCGTAGCGCTATCAGCTCCGCCGAGGACGTGATCCATGTTGCATCAACTTAGCTGAATAAAAACGAAATCGACGAGGGGTCTTTGGTTTTTGGGGCGTTTTGGTGTCTTTTGTTGGGAGGATTTTGAACGGCAGCGCTGAACTAGAAAGGCTGGCGACGTGACCATCATACTTCGGTTATTTTTGGAATTTTTTTTTCTTTATTTGTTTTTGTCACGTTGGGCCGGCATACTCCGATTGTCTTCCATACATACGCGTATTTCTGGTTCGACGGGTTGGTTTTGAGGCTACCTTGTTTATTCGCTGTTTTTCTGTTCAACACGGGGTTGTATTTTTGTTCATTGCAAACTAGACGAAGAAAATTTTGGGGCATGAGATAGACGGTTTTTGTCGAACTGGCGTCTATTGTTCAAAAGCCCATCACCATTTGTTTCGAGCTCTTTTGGTGCTCAACTTTCTCTACCATGCGTTGCTTTCGTTGGTTTTGGTGGCAAAAAGGTTGGTGGTAGACGGGCGAGTCGTCCGAATAGAAACGCACCATGGCTGAAGAACGAGACAATGGAAATGCGAGCGGACCTTTTCAAACAAGAGATAGCAACGAAAAAATGACTGGCATCCCCTACGTGCTGCTGCTATCGTCTGCCTGGAAAGCTATGGTACCTGTAACATCGGGCATTGGTACTCTATCCTGCAACAGTTATCAACTGGGTGAAAAGGCAGCTAAGATTGTAGATGTATGCAAAAAAACAAAACAAAACAAAAACCCTATAGCTCCTCCCCTTAACACATCTTGTTAAAACCCCTGAATAACGAATCCCATATACAAAAACCTACTTTTATTGTGCGCCAAATACAACCAACGCCTTCACCTGTGCACCTTTTTTTTTATGCCTGCATTTTGTTTTGCGGCTGCTCCCCCACCCGCTTTCGTCTGACTGCTCCGATGAACAAAGATTCACCGGCCCTGTCCTGTCTTTTCCCCAACTTGCAAACCGTCTGGGTATCATGTTGTTCCAATGCGTCGTGCTCTCTCTCCCCTTGCCCCACGTCCCCTCCCCCGGACCACACTACGTCTCCAACCCCTTTACTTCCCGTACACCGGCGTCTCAAACGGGAACGCCTCCTCAATCATCCGGTTCGCCGCCATCGACATCCGGCTCTTCTCCTCCAGCGACGCGTACTGCAGGTCGTTGAGCGACGTCGGTGGCGGCAGCGCCTCGTTGTCGTCCGCCTCGCTGAACACAATCGTCTCGAGCACGGCAAAGTTCGTCCAGTCGATGCGCGCCAGCTCCTCCTTCTCGACGTCCTTGGCGTGCGCCTCCTTCTTGCGCTGCGTCTCGGCCCACTGGGCGTACGCGATGCGCTGCTTGGCGCGCAGCAGAATGGAGAAGCGGTCGTCGGCGTTGCGGCGGAGGGTAGCCAGGCGGGCGGCGGAGGCATCGGCGGCGTTGGCGGCTGCGTCGGCGGTGGCGGCTGTGTCGGGCGTGGTGCCGTTGGCGGCGTTGCCATTGGCGGCGGTAGCAGGAGACACCGCAGCACCGTTGGCGTCACCGTTCGTGCTGCCGTCGCCATGGGCGCTTGCGCCGTTGGCATCGACACCGTTCGTGCCGTCGCCGTCGCCGTCGCCGTTGCCGTCGCCGTCTACTGCCATCCCCTCGCCTTCGACCTCACCCTCGCCCTCCTTCTCGCCCTCGCCCTCACCCGGCACCGCCACGCCCAAATCCTTGTTGATGAGCGTGTACTGGTCCACCATGCGCTGGAAGTAGTTGTGCAGCGAGTGGTTCGGCAGCAAGAACTGGTACTGCGGGTTGTTCACCTCGCGCTGCACCAGGTTCGTCAGAAACCGCCGCCCGTGCACGGCCGCAAACGACGCCGTCAGCCGCAACATGTCAACGTCCCGGGCGTTCATGATAGGCAGCCGCGCCGAAAATTCGAAGTCGGGTGGCTTCTCGGGGCCCACCGGTCCTTCTGCGCCAGCAGCATCGGCCGGCCCCCCCGCCGCCGCCGCCGCTGCACCGCTTCCTTCGCCCACGCGGCCGGCCGCGACGGCCGTCACCCGCCCCGCCCGGTATTCCTCTTTGCGCCATTCGTAGTAGGCGTGGAACGCATCGTCGGGGTTCGTCACGAAGCTGAATTTGGGGTTGTTGCTGTGGTGCTCGCGCAGGCGCGCCTCGATGCCGGCGCCGCCGCGCACGGCGTAGCCGGCCGTCTTCTCGATGACTTCGCGCATTTCGCCCGGCGGCGGCACAATCACGCCGGGGGGGGGCTTGATGCGGTCAAGCGTCGCCGTGGCGGCGGCCACGGCGGCCGCCAGCGCGGCGTTGTTCGCTTCGGCCGCAGCCATTTTCCGGCGGAGCGTGGAAGGGAAAGGGGGGGAGGGGGGTCGAGAGGAGAACGGTGCCTCGGTCGAAGGAAAAGCCAAGCGACACTCCGAGTAATACGGATGCAACGGTACACCACCAAAAGGGCGAGAAAAACAATGGCGTTGTTGTGCAAAAGAATGTGGCCGCCTTTTTGCCAATGGCGTCGCTGTAAATGATGAGAAAAAAAAACGAGTCCTCCGACAAAATTCGCGAAACCAAGCTGAGGTCTCAACGGGGATTGCCACATGCGGCTAGCGCGCAAACGATTCAGCTCTTGTGCCTGTCATGTGATGTGGACGCACTGTGTGAAACGGCTCTTGAATGATGCGCCTTTGCACAGTACAGATCCCCCGAGGTTTCGTCACAACAGATCACCTTACACGACAGAGGCTGCGGGATCTGAATACTGCTTTATATGTACGCCGTAACTTTGTTTCACGCAGGGCTTGAATTTTGTTTTGTTTTGGTTTTTTTTTTTTTTCGTTCATGAGGCCGTTCTTGGATTCCGTTCTCACGGCTTTTACGCGTGAGTGCACCGCCACTTGACGCCACATCCCCCCGAAGACCTTGGCGGGACGCCAGAGCACAGGCAGGCAACGCAGGCACCTTTACCGCCTACCCAGGTACTGGATACGCAGCCTGTGCCCCGCCATTTGGTGCAACAACTAAAAGGACGCTGAGCGACCCTTTTGAACCTTTGGGCATTAGCGCTGATAGGGAAGCCACCTTCTAGGGGTTCCCCGCGGTGGAATGCCCCTTCCGTTTTTGTTGATTCGCAAGGGAAAAGGATTAAATTTTTTCACGCTTTCCTTTTTCTTATTTATTTTATTCATATTTTTTTTTATATGTGTCGCCGAACCGGTCTCGCGATACCACAAAAACACTGGACAGACATACCGGCCACCACACACACAAATCGCTTTTCAACCTGCGGGCAGCGACGCGACTCGACAAGAGGAAAAGAGAGGGAAAGAAAGGACGGCGCTAGTTCGCAGCAGCAGCCCAGACGCGGCAGAAACACAGTGAAGAGGGACAAAGAAAAACGGCCACCAAAAAAAAAAAGAAAAAGAAAAAGAAATAAAGAAAGGAAAGAAAATCGAAGACGACGCAAAGGCGACCGCGCAACTCCGCTTGACGAGGACAAAAAAAAACAAAGGCGAAGACAGCACGAGTCCCACCGGATTCGTATTTTGTATTTTCTTGTCTCTTTATTGACTTTGTTGCGACCCTTTTGGTTACCCTTTTCCTCGGCGTTTCTCCCCTCCTTCGAGTTTTTGTTGTTTATTTTATTTTTTTTTTCCTTTTCCCCCCCAATTTTATTTCCATTTTTGCGGTTTCGTTTCCTTTTTGTCCTCTCTCATTTCGCTCCTTTCATTTTAATCCTCTCTTCGCATTGTCTTTCGGCCACCGTGTCTATAACGCACGTCGCTCGCGCGACACACGTTTCCATCGACGAACATGTCGCTGGACTTCGAAAGCATCAAGAGCTGGATTGTCGCAACGCTTGACCCGGATGGCGGCATCCGGCAGGCGGCCGAGGCCCAGCTGAAAAACGTGCGTCTCTTACGGATTCCTGCCCTCTTTGTCGCTTCTTTTGGCTAACTGTTTTGCGCTTGTCTAGGCCGAGAAGCATGAGGGCTTCACCGACATCCTTTTGACGATCCTCGAGACCGAACAGAGCCAGAATGTCAAGCTTTCTGGTACGCATGATACGCTCTTTTGCCCTTTGTTTTGTTGCGGGACACCAATTGGGGCACGGCGCGGCGCAGCGCAGCGCAGCTGCTCTCTGTTGGGGGGGAGTGTTCTTCGGCGGACAGCAGGAAAACATTGATTTGAAAAGAAGGCTTACCTGTTTGGTTTTGGGGATTTTTCTGCAGCTGCCATCTACGTCAAGAACCGCGTGAACCGCGCGTGGACCCTTGTCGACGTCTACCCCGACGAACGCCTCCTGACCGAAGACGAAAAGGCCCAGGTGCGGAACCGCCTGCTGCCCATCCTGGGCGCGTCCCCCGGACTCGTGCGCCAACAACTCGTGCCGCTCCTGCAGCGCATCCTCCACTGGGACTACCCGGCGCGATGGCCGACCTACATGGAGTACACGATGCAGCTTCTGTCGACCAACGACGCCCAGGGCGTCCTGGCGGGTATCCAGTGCCTTTTGGCCGTCTGCCGCACCTACCGCTTCAAGGCGTCGGCCGGCGTCAGCCGCGACGAGCTGAACGCCATTGTCGACGCCTCCTTCGCCCAGCTCCTGCACCTCTGCCAACAGCTGCTCGACCTGAACAGCGAAGAGGGTGGCGAGATGCTGCACTACGCCCTGAAGATCTACAAGCAGGCCGCCTGGCTCGAACTGCCGCCGCGTCTGCGCACCGACAACCTCGCGTGGTGCACTGTCTTTCTGCGCACCGTCTCCAAAGACCCCCCACCAAGCTCCATGGTGGACGAACCGGCCGACCGGGAAAAGAACCACTGGTGGAAGGCGAAGAAGTGGGCGTACTTCAATCTCAACCGCCTGTTTATGAGGTGCGTGCTGCCTGGCTGAGGTATTTGTCGTGACGAAATACGAAGTTTACTGACGCCATGATCGAAAATAGACACGGCAACACATTCACCATTTCGACCGACAACCGCGAGCAGATCGCTTTTGCCAACGAATTTACCGCGACGGTGGCGCCCGAGATCCTCAAGGTGTACCTGCAGCAAATCGAGAAATGGGTCGCTAAGCAGATCTGGCTGAGCCGCACATGCTTGTCGTACACGGTTGTGTTCCTCGAGGAGTGCATTCGCCCCAAGGAGATGTGGCCGCACCTGCAGCCACATCTGCCCAACCTGCTCACCCACCTGCTCTTCCCCCTGCTCTGCTTGTCGGAAGAAGACATTGCCAGCTTTACCGACGAACCCGACGAGTACCTCCACCGCAAGCTGAATTCCTACGAAGAAGTGTCCTCGCCGGACGTCTCTGCCACCAACTTTCTCGTGTGCTTGACCAAAACGAAGCGCAAGCAAGTGTATGAGATTCTGCAGTTCGTCAACAACGTCGTCAACACGTACGAGCAAGCACCGCCAGGGGAGAAGAACTACGTTGCCAAGGACGGTGCGCTGCGTCTCATCGGCACGCTGGCGCCGATTCTGCTCGGCAAAAAGAGCCCCATCGCCGACCAGGTCGAAATGTTTCTTGTGCGGTACGTCTTGCCCGATTTCTCGAGCGACGTGGGCATCTTGCGGGCGCGGGCCTGCGACACCATTGAGAAGTTCGAGTCGTTGGACTGGCGCGATCCCGCCAACCTCTTCACCGTCTACCAGCGCATCATCGACTGCATGGCCGACAGCGAGCTGCCCGTGCGCATTACTGCGGCGTTGGCCTTGCAGCCGCTGATCCGCCACAAGGCCATTCGGGAGCACATGCGCGCCAACATCCCCACCATCATGAGCCAGCTGCTGAAGCTTGCCAACGAAGCCGACGTGGATGCTCTGGCGAACGTGATGGAGGATTTCGTCGAGGTATTTTCCCAAGAACTGACGCCCTTTGCCGTCGCCCTGAGCGAGCAGCTGCGCGACACATATCTGCGCATCGTCCGCGAGCTGCTGGACCGTGCCAGCCGGCTGGAGGACGACGCCGAGGCCAACGAGATCGTGGACGACAAGAGCATCACTGCTCTGGGCGTGTTGCAAACGACCGGCACGCTCATCCTGACCCTGGAGAACATGCCGGACGTGCTGCACCACATTGAGAGCGTCATTATGCCCGTCATCCGCGTCACCCTGGAGAACCGACTGTACGATTTGTTTAACGAGGTATTCGAGATTGTTGATAGCTGCACGTTCTCGGCCAAGAGCATTTCGCCCGTCATGTGGGAGACCTTTGACCTCTTCCACGCTACGTTCAAGGGTGGCGCCGAGCTGTACCTGGAGGACATGCTACCAGCCCTCGACAACTTTGTCCAGTTTGGCGCCGAGCACCTGCGGCAGAACCGGCCGCGCATCGACGCGTTGTTCTCGATGGTGGAAGACCTCTTTGCCGACCCCAAGGTGGGCGGTGCGGACCGGGTGTGCGGTTGCCGCTTGGCCGAGGCCATGATGGTGAGCTTGCCTGGTGCCATTGACGATCTCGTCTCGCGCTTTATCCGCCTCGCACTGGCCGGCTTGTCTGGCGGTTCCGTGAACGCCGAGGGCGCTGTTGTGGCCAGCGAAGCCTTCTTGTCCACGGGCGCGGCGCTGTCCGTCCACCAAGTCCACCCGCGGTCCTACCGGGTCCATCTCATGGAGATGGTCATCAGTGCCATCTACTACAACCCTTTGTTGGCGCTGTCCGAACTGGAGACGATCGGCTGGACAAACCGCTTTTTCACCATGTGGTTCGGCAACATGAACGTCTTCAGCCGCGTCCATGATAAAAAGCTGTGCATTTCTGCCATTGTCTCTCTTCTCTCCTTGCCACCCAGCAGCATACCCGCTAGTGTCTCCGTCGGCTGGCCAAGGCTTTTGAAGGTACGCTGCTTTTGTGTTTTTTGGGTTCATCTCTTTTTGTTTATCCCCCCCCCTCGGCGTCTTGATGTTGACTAACTTTGGGTGTAGGGTGCCCTCGCTATGTTCCGGACATTACCGGCTGCCATCAAAAGTAAGTTTGACCAATGGCTTGTCCCAATATTGCGAGTTTTACTAACCCTTTTTTTAGATCGCGAAGATGCCCTGCAAGACGACTTCCAGTTCGCCAGTAATGGTGGCGATGATGACGAGTGGGACGATGCCGACGATGCCTGGGCGGAAGAGGAGGAAACCAACGAAGCAGCAAGCGAGGCCAAGGACGAGAACACGGCCTACATTGAGTTCCTCAGCGAAGAAGCGCAGAAGATTGAGCGCATGCGCAACCAGGCCGAATCGACTGACGAGCTTGGCGAAGAGAGCCTGCTGCTCGAATCATCTCTGGACAAGATCGAGCCGTATCAGCTATTCCGGAACGCTGTTTCCCGTAAGCGCTTTTGTTTTATATCATGGAGATCTATATTTTTTTTCCGTATTGCAACCTGCTAACACAAGCAGAACTGGAACGAGAGCAACCCCAGTTTTATGCTGGGCTGGTGGGCCACCTAGCCCCCGAGGAACAAAGTACGATGGAGTTGGTGTACGCCCAGGCCGACCGGGAGGCCCAGACTGCCCAGATTCTGTTCAACGAACAACGAACGCTGCTGGCCGAAAACGGTGTCCCGGTGGCCAACGTTCCTCCTTCAAGTTAGGCATTGAGGAAGTCTGTTGCTCCAGGCGGCGCAATTGTTGGATGCGTCTAACTCCTTTTCTGCACCCATATCGATCAATTTTGAGCGCCGGTCGAGCAATACGAGCAAAGCAACCAGTAGGGACGTGGACACACGGAAGACCTGACAAAGTACATGCAAGCCGAGTCACCACCGCCAGCTTACATGTCTATTGGTATTTATTTATGTCTTGTGTCTGAAAGTTTTGGCAAAAACCATCGTTGGATGTTACAAGAGGGGGGTCAAAAAGAGGGTGTTTCTTGTTTTCATTTTATTTTTTTGTCGATAGATTCCTTGACCCTTTTTTTCCCACCCCCTTCTATCCCTCCGTTTCTGTCTTTTCCCCCTTTCCCGCACCCTTTCCACTGCATACACCGCTCAAAATGCTCAAGCTTTTCCTTGAAATCACACACAAAAAAAGAAAGAACGCCAGTAACACTGAAAAAAAAGAAATGAAAAATCCTACTTTCACTCCCTGCAATAAGAAATAACCCTGTTTCCCCGGGAAATGAAATGAACGAGAGAACGACTAAAGAGAAGGAAAATGAACGTGTAAAATGGAGAAAAAGACGGAAACCATCTTGTAGAAGCATCCTTCAAGGGACGGGATAGGACATTGTGGAAAGAGGAGGGCATCCAAACAAAAGTGGACAAGGTGTATCGGGCCTGCAACTTTTTTTCGTCTTTGGGTTTTCGGGTTTTTGTTTTGTTCGTCTTTGTGCTCGTCTGTATATAGCCTTTGTAAATAGAATCTCTAGATGCCAATACTCTTGAACAGAATCTGTGCTCTTCTGTCTATCTTTGTACATCCTTCGAATGCTTTCCATACGGGCTGTATCAACTGCGTTTTTCAGTCGGTTTTTTTTAAGGCTTCTTAGTTACAGCCTGGAGGCGTTGTCCATATCTTCTCGCAATTTTATACAACTATTGTCTCATGAATCGACAAGCCTGAAAGTGAAGTAAAGATGCCAGTGATGAACCAATGTCGAGAGCGAACGTTGACCATACATATCGAAAGGATGATTTCCTCGGCTTTGCCAGAGATATCAAAGAACAAAACGCCCGAAGAATTTGTGTAGTTGATATGTTCACGAGAGATACGGTTTATTTTTTTTGGTCTAAAACGATGTTATCGCCGGAAAAAGCCTCGCCTTCAGCTTCTTTCCCTTTTCCCACGGCACGTCTATCAAATAACGGAACCATCAAGGTCTCAATTGGCCTATACAAGGCCAAGCAACGTGCTTTCCGATGCCCTCTCACCCTTGCCTCGAAAGAAAAAGAAAAATTTTAGAAAACCAAATGGGTTGAAGATAATGGCACAGGGTTTGGTGGTGGCTAGGGCCAAGCAGAGCAACAGGCAACGAGGCGTGGCCGAAAGAAAAAAAAACAAACTCAATCAAACTGGGAGACAGGTACGTTAGCCACAAAATGTACTTCGCAGGCGAGGATCCATAAACCGACAAAGGAAGTTTGACCGTACCGGTGTCAAAAAGGATTCGGCCACGAATCGTGCGCGTGCGTTCAACTATTTGCTTGTTGTTAGGAAACCAGGCCGGAAAAGAGAAATGCCAATTGAAAAAGGCCGTGAAAAAAAAGAATATGGTGAAACCAGGGGGGTAGGGAGATCAAGAGGGATAGAAGAAAAACGCACAAATAGCTTCATCTCCGAGATCTCCTTGTCCACCTCCTCCATGAACTGGATGATAAAGTCCACCAGCTTGTGCTTCAGCATCGCCTCCGTGTGCACGCTCGTCACCAGGAACGAGATGTCGTAGCCCGGCACCGGCTTGCGCCGCAGCACAAAAAACGACTCGGCCCGCTGCGTCAGGAACCGCGTGAACTTGTGCACCAGAATGTGCTCGATCTCGTCCGCCTGCTTGATCTTGATGCTGACGCGCACGCTGTTGACGCTCGCCTCGATCAGCACGCGCTCGTTCTCGTTGCGCGCGACCACGAGCGGCGCGAGCAGCACCTCGGGCGACGACCGCGCCTCGATCTCGGGCACGTTGTGGCGCTCGGCGACCTGCGACGCGAAGTCGCCGAGGCAGAGCGCGACCGTCAGGCTGCTGCGGACGGCCTGCAGGTAGGGCCGCAAGGATTGAGACTGGGCCAAGAGGAGAGAGAGAAAAAGAGAACACGTGCGTTAGCATATACATTCGGCGGGACGAACGTCAAGGAGCTGAACGACAATTCCACCGCAAGGTTGACGCACCATGATGTTGTGTTGCTGGAGTCGTGACTAGGAGTGTGTCGGACGGAGCCTCTTACGGGCAGACAGAAAAAGCAAAAGAAAACCAAACAGAGGAGGGCGTCTTCGCAGTGTCACCGCGTGGTCGTCAATTCGCTGGAGAGTCCCGGTCTCTGTCTCCCCCTTCGTTTTGAACTGATGCTTCTCGTCAGGATGATCCGCTGTCCCGCATGCCCGGGCTTCCGTTCGCCGTTCGCCGTCCGCTCGTCTCTGTGCGGCGCCCTTTTTCTATCGCTTGTTCCTTGCTTTGATGCTCCCGGGCTGCCGAATTGGTCCACACATGCGCAATCGCAGTTTTGGGGAGAGCTGATGGAGGGGGGTGACGGGCGCGGACAATTCAAGGTTGTCGCAGGCCGACGTTTACTGGGGAGCCGCGTATGGCAGCCATACTATGCCCCGCGGTCCCCGCAGAATGCACGTGACTAAATGAAGGACTATGGCTCGCAGACAGCTGACAAAGGTTTATTGACAGCTGGCAATTAAGAAATAATTTACTTTACATGGTGTTCGTGGAACAACATAAAAGCTTTCAATATCAACTTAAATTCGACGGTGTTTTTTGATTTCCTTTTGAAAGACACTTCCTGGTTTCAATTCTTTTCGCTGCCATCCTCGGGTCGTTTATCTATTTGTCCGTGTAAAAGCCATGCAAAGGTTCCATGAGGAAAAAATAGAAAAAGACATGAAAATAAAAAAAAACCGGTGTCACATGTTCGGTACATCATCAATTCAACATAGCTAGGTACGGCGGGGCTTCTACGGCTGTGAAAACTGCTCTGAAACGCGGTTCTCTGGCAGCGGCAGCGGCACGGAGCCGTACAGCAGGATGAGCGCGGAGTGCGACTCGCCGCCGCCGGCCAAGGCGTCGATGCGCTCGCTGCCCACCTCCGTCACCGTATCGTCGTTGAACCACCACCAGTTGCCGTCCTCTTCAGACATGCGGCCGTTCTTCGGATTCAGGATCGAGCCCTTCTTGACAAAGGCCGTGTAGTGGCCGCTGTCCGCGCCGGCGCCCTGGTGGGCCACGACAGCCCGCAGGTCGTACAGGCCGGTGTGGTTGGCGTACCGGTCCTCCTCCAACCGCGGCTTCACCAGCTGGTACAGCTCCTCCTTCGCCCGGTGCAGCGCCGTGCGCTTCTCCGCGTCGATCTGCGCATCGGTTTTGTACTCGACGTCCTCGCCGCCCTCGGTCTTGGTCTCGCCGTCCTTCTTGTCCTCGGTCGATTTCTTGCCGCTGTCTTCACCTTTGTTGTCGTCGCTGCTTCTGCTATTGCTTCCCGCCCCCGCTTCCGCCGCCTTCCGCTCAAACGACAGACGCCGCTTCCGCTTCTTGTTGGTGCGCTCAATCTCTTCAATCTCTTTGCGGATCTCGCGCACCTTTTCGCGCACCGGCACAAGCTTCGCGCGCAGATCGTCCGTGCACATCTCAGAGACGTCCAGCTCGTGCGGGAACGTCACTTTCCGCATGATCTTGGCCTTCTTTTGGATGTCGCGCTTCCAGTAGAAGCGCACAAAGTGCACCGTGAGGTACTTGGGTAAACGCGCGATTTTCATCGTCGCCGTGAACGCGGCGTCGCGCCCCAGCACCTCCGAGTGCTTTTCGATCTTCTCTGTCAGACCCGCGAGCAAACCGTCACGCAAGTGGTTGATGCTGATGCTGATGTGGCACGGCAGCGTCAAGAACGACTCACGCGTCGGTTCCTCGTCGGCGTCACTGCGGCCCCCGGGCTCGTCGCAAATCAGCCTCTTCTCCATCTCGCCCGCCAAATACCGCTTCACCACACTGACGCCGTGGCTTTGTCGGCTGCTACTGCTGGCGGCAGCGCCCGCCCCGTCTGCTGACGTGCCGGCGCCTTCGGCAGATGCCGTGCCCGCGGCTTGCGCCTCTGGTGCGTCCTTGATCAGCAGCGACCTCCGCAGGTTGTCCATGATAAACGTCCAGGCCTCTTCGGCGTCCTGCTGCGCGAAACCCTGGCCGGTGCGCGAGCGCTCGGCAAAGCGCGGGTTGAACGTCCGCAGCGTGTTGAGGAAGCGGTGGGGCACAAAGGTCGCGTGCGAGCTCGACAGACGAAAAAACACGTCGCGAAGCTGCTGGGTGAGCGTTGCCGAAACGTCGTTCTGGGCGACGTCAAACCGGTTGACGAGCGAGTCCTGCAGCTCGGGGATCGACCGCATGGCCTGCAGCGACGCGTTCAGGTAGCAGGTGTTGCCCAGGTTGGTCAAGCCGCCCGGCATGGCCAGGATGTCCTGGCGCGACGCGTCCTCGCTGCTGAGGTCTTCGAGGAAGCGCGGCTTTTCTGTCGGCGCCTGCAGACGCGTCGGGGCGGCACCGGGCTGGCCGAGCACCATGATCGACTGGGCCGGCTTGAGGCCCAGCTTTGCCATGTCCGTGTCGTCCTTGACTTGGCGGCCTTTGATCAAGATCTTTTGGTTTTCCGGCTGGACGCCCGTGAGGCTGTAGACTTGGTACTTGAAGATGGCGCCCGGTTCGGACACGTCGACGTCGACGTCATACTTCTTTCCTTGGTGCCTAATCGACACTGCCGGTGGTCTGTTAGCGCCAGCAACAACGCGAAAAAGCAAAAGAGTAGGATTTTGAAAAACAAACAACACCCAGAAAAAGCAGCCGCGCGCGTCTACACGCTCTTGAATATACGCACCATTGACAACGGACTTGGAGGCGTTGTCTGCCTTGTCGACGTCCATGCTCGCCATATTGGACGGACGAAAAAAGGGACAGGTGGAAAATAGAAAGAAGAAAGGTGAGTGGTGCAAAGTATCGAGAGAAAGCTTCTTGTGTATTTATGTCGACTGAGGGCTTAAGCTGAGTAAAGGTAGGCTTCGAGGTCGAATGAAGTTGACTGGCGGATGGACGCGGTCACGACAAGACAAGCTGCAAATGAAGCTCGGAAACGTAGAGCCAAGCAGAAAAGGAGTATTGCGACGAAATGAGATGCAGTGGCGTCGACTGTTGGGGTAAAAGGCCGCGATCTCAACTTTGCTGCAAAACAAAAGAGGCAAGCAAAAAAAGCTGGAATGTTCCGTACGAGGCAACAGTGGTGATGGCGTACCGCAGCCACCAACAAGAACGCTGCAGCCGCATTGCCAGCGGGGAAAGCTCTGTCGGCCAGGAACAAAACTTTTCCGACAGCAAATATGCCATTACGTGATCTGTGTAATTGATTACTAACACTAACAAGGTGCAAAATCAGGGGTAATTCTGCTTTCCGACCTCAAGACCTCGTTGCCTCCTTTTTTGATTTTAACTTCGTCTCGACGCATGTGGCCTTGGATGTTTGGCATGATCAGGATGAAATTCGAACCTTCTTGATTTTTAAATTTTTGACTAACTTTTATGGAGAGAATGACTAGAACAAACCACCTGAACCTCCCCGTTGTTTTCTTTCCTCACTGACAAAGAATAATTCAAAAAACGGCTTTCTTTCAGTACGTGCCGACCTACTTCTTTTGATTTTGCTTCTCTTTGATTTTTCATATATCAATTTCTATTAGTTCAAATGTTCTCAAAACAATGCTAAACTAAATAGACAGGAAAAGGGAATAAACGTTGACGGGCTCTACGCCCTTGGTTTGCTCAAACCCGTAATCTTTTGACGACTCTTGTTTTTTTCCTTTATTGTATTTGTACTGTTCTTCAGTTTTATTAAAGTGAATGGTTGTATAAAGTGATGATTGTGGTTCTGTTGAGATGAATGCAACTGAAGTATTAAGCTGGTATGGCATGGCGCTCTTACAAACACAGAAACTGAACGTCTGGTTCTGCTGTCCAAAAATAAACTACTTGTTCAGCGAATAATTCAAAGAAAGAAAACATACTCCATGTAACGCAGAAAATAGGCAGCAGAAGCTATACAGATTATTTATTTATATATCTTTCTTCACTTGAACAGACTGTCATGCTCCGTTCATTCACGTCCGTGTTTCCTGTTCATGTTGGATAGCCGCGTGTTCAATCCCCGTTTGCATCCCTATAAAGAAAACTGCGCATTGCTTTGTGTACACAAATTTCTTTCTCTCGTTTATTTTTTTTTCTTTTTCGAAACAACTTTGTTTACTTGGCTCACACTCGGATAACTAGAACCCTTACAACTCGAGGCAAATGTTGTCTACCGTTAATGACTGTTAACCCTGCGTCAAAAAACTTTCTCAATCCCAGACTTTCACTCTCTGCATGTCTTTTTTCTTTTTCTTTTGTTGGCGGTCCAGTCCAAGCAAAAAAAAGATGCTCAAGATGCAGAAGTCCTGGACAGGCACCCGCCTGGTGACCGCCGACGAAAACGAGATGTTTGTCAAAGAGAGCCGCAAGGGGAAACTGACGCTGAGCCGCTCCATCGTCGTCCTGCCGCTCCAGGGGTGGACGGCGTTCTCGACCAAAGAGCAGACGGTCACCATCAAAGTCCAAACCCACACACTGGACGCTATACGTGTGACGGCCATTTTCGACGTTACTTTCCAGCCCGACCTCGACCGCCGGTTTGCCAAGACGAACCCCGAACGGGGGAAATTCCCAGCGCTCACCGACGAGCAAGATCCGCCCAAGGCCACCGCTGCCACCGCTACCGCCACTGCAACCACGGCGACCGAAACCGCTGCCTCCACCGCCGCCGCCGCCGCCAAAAACGATCCCACGGAAGGGGCCAAAGAGGAGGAGGAACAGACGGAGGACGAAATGGAGCTTCTCGAGACAGATCCTTTGGTGCGCTTCATCGCCTTGTTGGAATCGGGCCCGCCAATGTCTGCACAGAAATCGGCGGGCTTGACCAAAGAGGAAGCACGGGCGGCTCTGTACGCCGAGCACGCCAAGTTTCTCGAGCGGTTCGTCACAAACATGGCAGAACAACATGTCTCAGCGCGGTATAAAAACATGACGCGACTGGAGGTGTTCGAGGAGACCAGCGGCGTGCTCGTTGGCGCCAGCTTCGCCGAGAAAATCCGCCCGGACCTCCTCGCGAACGGTCTCCGCCTGGTCCGCCACACGCCGGCGTGGGTGGAATGCCGTATCAACCGCAAAGCATGTGCGTTCCACTCGCGGTCCAAGCGATCGGGGCATGCCGGCCCGTCTGCGTGTTCTTGTGTGTTCGAGTGCACTACGAAATAAACGAAGGCACCCCTTCGCTGCCCCGTCATTTTTTTTTGTCCGTTGCCTGAGATTGGACCACAAATTTCTTTTTTTCTTTTGCATGAAGTGTACCCACGGAAAAGGGTGACTCCGTGTACATTGCATGGAGCTCATCTTGTTCTAATATAGAACTTTTTTGCTCTTATGAATGGATAGTTAGATGCACCCGCAGAGCATTGCGAGATGTGCTCTTTGTCTGTTCAACAATAAAATACCTACAGAAGACTCCAAACGTTCC
This sequence comes from Niveomyces insectorum RCEF 264, assembly GCA_001636815.1. Taxonomy (NCBI): domain Eukaryota; kingdom Fungi; phylum Ascomycota; class Sordariomycetes; order Hypocreales; family Cordycipitaceae; genus Niveomyces; species Niveomyces insectorum. The sequence continues at coordinate 340,374 of AZHD01000005.1, read as the reverse complement.
CATACAAATAATGCGTGACAAAATATCATAGTAAGCCAACCCAAAGACCGGGGTACGTCTGAGAAGACAATATGACGTAGTGATATATCCAGGCGTTGAGAGGCACCGAGCGAATCACGTTACAAAGGTGCTCAAGCGATCAGAGTTGCGTACATTACTGCTGAAGGACGGCACTTTTATTTCAGACTATATGCGAAGACTTTGTTTAACACCATGCAGTTCGATTGAAATAAAAAAAGTCCAAGCCTAATCATCCGACAGATGCCGATTTTTAATGGTGCGCTCGACGGGCACATTCTCGGCCTCCGTGCCGGTGATGCGGCGGTTGACGTAGTCGGTAAAGTTGTGACTGAAGTCAACGCTGAGGTACGCACAAATGATGGCCACGCCGGCAAAAGACAGCGAGCTGTAGTAAACGGTAGAGAACGACGAAGACCACGCGTTTTTGACACCGCCGGTAATGGCCATCTCGATCGTGGCGTTCATGCCGGGCACGGCCTCGAAGGCCGCAGCGGTGCCATTGGCGGCGGCTGCGAGGGCCGCCTCGAGCGAGCCGGACGGCAGGCCGGCACCTAGGGCAGCCGCGGATACGTCCTTGGCAAAGTTGACGGGGTAGCGGTTGGACAGAATGGCGACGTAGATGCTGACTGGAGAAGAGGAGACAAAATGTTAGAATTTTTGTTGAGAAGAAAAAAAAAAAAAAATAACAAGGTTGACTCACTGGAAACAGCACCGATAAGCTGCCTCATGGAACCGAGAAAGCCGTTGGCAAGGCCCAGGTCACCAGGCTCGTTGAGGAGACCGTTGCCGACGGTGGCGATCACGTCCAACCAGCCGGAGAAGAAGCCGGCCAGAGTGCTGAACGCCAGCGGGTAGTTTTGTGGTTTGTGCGTGGTCCCCCCCATGGCAGCGAGAAAGGTAAACATCATGCAACTGGCCACGATGAGCTGCAGTCTTGTGTTGCCCAACAGCCTCATCAACCCGCCAAAGATGACCTCGCCGACGATGAGGGATAGACCGGTTGTGATCTAGATAATGTCTCAGTGTCTTACTGGGAAAAAGAGAGGAGGATTCTAGAGTTGGGACTTACAGACATCCAGCCGATCGTGATGTTGTCCGTGGTGTACAAATACTCAATCTGCTGCGGCCAGAGGATGGACAGGGCAAACAGACACATTTGGCCGATGCAGCCGCACAGAACGACGCACACGTAGCCACGGTTTTTCAACAGCTTCAGGGGCAGAAGGGGCTGTTCCAGCGGCATAAATGCTTCTGCAGGACAAGCATCACGTCGTCCCGTCAGTTTCAAATCCACTTATACCCCGTTTCCGTCAAACGTATGAAAGGCGTACTGACCGTAAACAACAAAAATAATTCCGAGCACACATCCGACAACAAGCGTGCCAAGAACGTGAGCATCCTTCCAGGGATAGGTGCTGCCACCCCAGTCTAACAAAGAAAAAGATCGGAGAGTTAGCAACGAAAGAAAAAGACGATGTAGAATAATTGAACGAGAAACATGGGAAAAAAAAAGAACGCACTGAGAGCAATGACAATCAACGCGGACATGCCCGAGTAAAAGAAAATGCCGCCGTAGTCGAGCTTTTTCAACTCGGTCCTCCACGTCCACCCGGAGTGCAGATGCTGCAGCTTGGGCGGGAAATAAAAACAAGCCAGCAGGATGAGGCACGCCGCGTTGAAGACGACGTTGAGCATGTAGACCCAGCGCCAGCCCAGAGCCGTGTACGAGATCATCGAGCGGGCGATGATGGAGCCGAACCCGGCAAAGGGCACGATGATCGCGGTGATGATGGCCTGGGACAGGGGCCGGTACTTGTTGGGCACCAGCTCCATGAGCACGTAGGGGAAGCAGAGCTGCGTCGTGTTGGCCACGCCGTAGATGGTGGAGCCGGCGATCAGCATGTTGATCGAGGTGGCCTTGGCTTGGATGGCCGCGCCGACAATGCCAAAGACCTCGCCGACGATGAGAAAGTACCGGCGGCCGAGGATGTCGCTGAGGCGGCCCACGATGAGCGTGCCGACGCAGGTGACGACGATGCTGGCGTTGCTGATCCAGATGTACGAGGACGAGTAGCCGAGCTCGGCGTTGATAACGGTGATGGCGCTGGCCTATGATGCGACCAATCTGTATTCAGCTATCTGTTCCAAACGGAGATTCTGCCTGTAGGGCCACCGTATTTTGTCCTCCACTCACCGGCATGGTATAGTTGATAAACAGCGCGCACGCCAGCAGGAGGATGGCGGCGTACGAGCCGAGAATGCGAAAGGAGTACCAGTACCCGGCCGGAATGTCGTTGGCCTGGACGCCGCGGGCCACGGACGTCTCCTGGTCGCCGTCCGACGACGGCTCTTTGTTGACGTGCTCATACTCGGCCTTCTCTCCCGCCTCCGCGTGGGACGCGTCCAGACTCATGTTTGCTCGGGCCGCCGTGAAGCAAAGAAACGGAGAAGGCTTAAGGTTTCTAAAAAGCAACGGCCCAAATGGTTCTGTCTGCAACAAATAATGATACTTGCCCCAGTCCACAGGATCGTTGCATCAAAGCTCGTGGAGTTCTTTTCAAAAGAAAGACATCAAGTAAAGTAATATAATATAAAATTGAAGAACTGGAAATGAGATATCCGGCAGGGAATTTTTATACACCAAAGAGAAACAAAAATATAATGTTTTAATCATATAATACTTTTTATTTGGTTTTCCTTTTATTTTTCTCGTTTCTTGTTATCCCGCTCTGAGTCCTTCCGGAACGTAACAAAAAATTAAAAAGAGCATAGACACACGAGCGTGCATTCTAGATTTCCCCGTGAAGTATTGTCTCGCATTTGATAGCTTGTGCTTCCATTCGATATTTCTTTGTTTTGCCCCTTTCTGTCACCTACCCCGTCTTTCCCCATTTCTCCAGGCACTTCCCCGCAAACTAGGCTCTTTACGCCAGGCTACATGGAGGTTAGAACCCACGGTATGCATTCTTTTGCTGACTCGCCGTGATGCTGTTGACTCAACGATTCTTTGAACACTCGATCTTTAACGGTCGTTTGCAGGAAAATTGGTTTCCGAGTGCCACATGGGATATTCAACTTCCTCGTGATACTTCGTAGACTGCGATACGGCTATTAAGGCCCGATTTTGGAAGCCAGCTGTGCGTCGTTCGACTGTATGAAAATGTTATAAGGGAGACGGTCGACATGGAAGATGTTTGTGTCACTGTATCATTGTATAACTGCGTGGGAATTTCTAAAGCAGGAATGAGCAAAGGCTGAAGGGCGATACACGGCGTGCGTTGTACCTATCATGGGTCGTTATTTTGTTTTTTATCGCGGGTCTACGACCAAGCAGAATACGTACTTTATAGGCACTGTGAAATTGTTCTTGTGGTAAAATGTAAGAAATTTATTGACTGTATGACAATCTAAATACTAAAAGGCGACGGAACGTAGAAAAAAAAGCCATTGGGTGCAAGGTAAACAAAATACGGATAAATTGACAGAATGTGACCTAACTTTTTGCTGATTACAGCGACTTACCTTGCAGAGAAGAGCACGGGCAATCCGATGCTGCAAATTCTCTGGGAAAACGAAGGACCTGGAGTCTTGGATTAGGCAGTAGACACTGGGTACTCTAGACACCCGTGCGTCCGCGCTTGACCAGCCGCAGGGACGAAAGAAACGAGGCATTGCTGGCCTTGCGCTTCCGCGACGGCGACGATCGCGGCTGTTGCCGGCATTCATCATGCGCCTGCAACAAGTGAGCAAAGTTTGTGTCTACGGTGGAGTACATCTGAGCGAGCTCCGTGGCGTCGCTCGGCTCGGGGCCGGGAGACGGCCGGGCGGACTCCGCAGTACCGAGAGGAGGGAACGCAGAAGACCCAGTCACAGTCGCAGTCGGACTCGTAGTCGAACTCGCAGTCGACGCCCAAGACGACATGGCTTCTGGGGAGAACGTAAAGTTGGTCGTGAATTGCGGCGTCCATCCGGTCTGTGTGGTTGGCCGGCGGCCGGCCGGACGTGGCGGCCAATGGCGCACAGAATAAATGCAGGGGGGAGGACCTGGCACGTACGGCATCCGAAAAGACGGGGCCGGTGCTGGATGCCGAGCCGAAGGCACGGTCAACGCGGGACTCGAAGGCCACGAAGAGCGTGGAGAAGCCCGGAACGCGTGCAGAGGCGGTAGCGGCTCCGGGGAGTCGGATGGTTTTTGCTTCACATCAGCCGACGAAAGCGGCAGCGTTGAAGGCGAAGAAGGGCCGCTTTTCCACGAGTCCGGCACGGGAGTTGCGTGGGACGGCGGCGCCGAGGTTGCCGGTGCCGTAGCCATCGCTGGGGGAGGCAGGTAGTCAGACAAACCCAGTTCCAACGCCAATGCCGAGGGCAAATGGAAAATCGGCGACGGAAGTGGCACCGGCGGGAGGAGGTCCGAAGGCGACGTGATTATGCCCAAGTCGTCGCACGACAACGGCCAGGATGGAGGCGGTGTGTTGGCCTCATGGCTGCTGGTATCGAGATGCACGTCCTCGTCGGGCGGCAGATGCGCTTGACCGGCCACATTTTCATCGTCATCTTTTTCTTTTTCTTTTTCTTTTTCCTCTTCTTCCTGGCAGCGGCAGCCTTGACAATGGGCCGTTTGTCCGAGCGCCGAGGCAGTGAACTCCGGAACGGACATGCACACCGGGCCGATGGGGTCGCTCTCGTCTACCGGAACCTTCACCAAAATGTACCGGAAGGAGGAAGGCATTGTTGTTTTGTGTTTGGTTGTCCTTTTGTGGGATAAGACGAAGCGAAGAAGACGCAGGAAAAAAAAAAGACGTTAACAGCGTAGAATAACAGTCAGTCTTTTTGTTTTTTGATTTTTTGATTTTGTTGGTGAAGTAAACCCTGTGAATAGCAGCTGGTATTTCAGCTGCAGACACTTTGAGGCTGAAAGCTAGTCTGTGGTTGTGAGAAATGAGTTGTGAAGGAAAATGACGAGAAAAAGAAGAAGAAAAAGAGAAAAGGGGAAAAAGAGAAAAAAAGAAAAAGAGACGACATGATTTGGTATTTGTATTCTTGCTGAAGAATAGGAACCGTTTTATCTCCCGTAAAATCTATTGTCTTTGTATGTATTACAAACTACGACAATTAAAAGGCAACGAAAGGCTTTGTTGAGAATAAAGAAAAAGGAAAATCAAAGGAAGATGTATGCCCTTTGTTGGTCTCAAATAGCAAGTTCGTAGGGAACAATGGGGGTTTTTCTGTATGCATGAGTACATAATACCAATAATTCAAATTAAAGACGAAGACATAATTACCTTTGTTGTCGAAAATTCCCGTTCTTTCTTAAAAAAATACCGAATAATATTATTCTCAGAATTTTCTGTCGACGTATTCACAAACTGCTATAAAGCTGCAAAATTTCCTTGAGAATAAAAAACAAAAATTTAAAGACTCGATGCCGAACCTAAACGCAACAGACTTACTCTATTCTTGTGTCTTTTATAAATAATATTCTGCCCTTTTTTGATTAAAAAAAATAGAGCTCAGTGATTCTACTATCACAACCGCATGGGTTAATCATATCTGGAAAATCAAAATAGAACCAGAAGAATAAGAAAAGTGAAATAAAAATATATACGAGAAGTTCAGCAGAAAAAGAAAAAGTCATAACAATGTCAAGAACCTCTAGTTCGGCATTCGTTGCGCTCTACATCTTGATCTGTCACATGTTCTTTAGCTTTTCTGGAGAGTTTATTCCAAGAAAGCTGTGATTTTTTACAAGACAGGTAGGCTAAACATCTTGAACGATCTGTCAATAGTATGCTGCCTTTACCAACATTAGATCAGTCATGTCCCTTGCAAAGTCTACCACAATTGTTCTCTGGCAAAAAGAGCTATTTCAATCAACAAGGGCTTTCATACTATCATATATCACAGATATTCACCTCCATTAAGTAGTAATCTTGTTACAAAGTTTTTAGTAATGATTTATTTTTATTTTTGTTTTTCAATTAAGAAAAGGGGTTGTTGAACATTGAAAGAAAATTGAGGCAACAAATTGGAGGCCGTCAAGAGTAGACACAAAATTCAAATAGTCAGGGGTAAGAAAAAAGACAACATGAAACCGACATCCTTCCACCTCCCTCCACTTTCCTGCTTTGTCGTTGTCTCGCCTCCCCCCTTTGGAAAAAAATTCTCTCTCTTCGTCCTCGACGTGGACGTCCAATTCGGCGGATTGTGCTTCATGGGAAAATGCCGGTGGAAAGAATCAGGGCGATGTGCAGAATGGTAGCTGCCGCCACCAGGACATCAATCAAATATTCGAACGACTCTTCGTCTTCAATACGTCTCGGTGCCGAATCCGCCAGATCGCGGAACATGTTGAACCAATGGACCACATCATACGGAAACAAGGCTCGACCAAAAAAGATGTTGTACACGACAGCATCGTCCGAGCGGTCGTTCCTGCTCACGGATCCGGTCAGGCTCTCCTCCGCACAGTGCCGGTACACCGACTTGAGGGTTTGGAGGTACCGGACGATCGAGTGGATAGGGCGGATCTCGTTCCAGTGCTCATCCCGTTCGTTGCAAGTTTCGTAAGGCGAAATCAAAAAACGAAACAAGTCGATCCAGCGGTCAATGCGCTCGATAATACGTATGTAAGCATCCGCATCCATCTCATCTGCAGTAAAGGACCGCGCCGGAGCGATGTTGCTGGCACGGTTGTCTGCCATTTCGGATATGTGGTTCGTCTTTCTTCTTGCTGATCGGGGTTGTTTGTTGTTATTTGTTTGATGATTGTTTTTTAATTGCAAACGAACGGTTTGATACTTCTGCTGTCTGCAAAAGAGCTGTTTTGTAGACAGTAGAGAGGGTGGTTAAAAAAAAAACAAATTCTGAAGAAGGTCACTGGGGCCGAGATATTTATACTTGCTTGACGGTCTTCTCGCTCTCAACGGGATTCGACTATGGGCTCAGAAAATAAAGTGAATATGAACTCTTGTCTGTACAGCTGGGTTTGAAAACCTAGAATAGAACCAACTTTGTGTTTTTAGTGAATTTGTTCGCCACTGAAAAAAACAGTTGTTGACTTAGATATATTTTATTTGTGCTGGTTGAAGGGCTTCATTGTTGTCCTTTCATTTTTTTTTTTCAAACGAACAGCCATTTGTTCACTCCAATCATGCGTGTCTTTTTTTTCCTCTGAAAAGATTTAATGCTGAACAAAAAAAATCAACATTTGCACGTTTCCGTACTCAACGTAAGCCTAGAAGGCAGCAAAAGCCTCACGTTGCAATCCACTTCTCAACGCAAGCTCTCTTTGAATGCGAAAGTAATATTTCTTTTCCTCGTCATGGAATAAAATGGCTGAACAAGGTTTTTTTTCCTTTGTTCTCTTGAAAAAAGTCTGGAGCCTCGTCTTCGTCAAAGAAGTCTCCTGTATCGTAAGGGGAGAACAAAACCCCCAAAGAACGACCGAAGGCTCAATGAACATTGCCGGTTTAGCCTTTGTGTACGTCTGGCAAACTTTATTACGAGTCAAAGAATTATTTTCATGCTCACGGCTTCTCGTTGTGTCGTAGAACATTCAAAGATCTTGCATCAATGCTTAGAACGTTTGTTTGGTGAATTTTCATTTTGTTGTAAGCAAGTTCTTTGTTGTTCGTCTTCAACATGAAATATGCGTAAAGAAAAACAATAACCATCAAAATGAACGTGTTTATCAACCTGATTTTTTAATTCTGTTCACTACTGTGTATTCACTTCAAGATGCTATTCTGATCCAGACCAAACACATACATATATCTCCTTGAAGCCAACCTTTTCTCGTCTGCTTTTCTTTTTCATCACCATCTTTTATTCAAACATTCAACGGCCACGAACCAAACAGTTAACAACTAACGGCTCTCTTCTTACTTCTGACGAACAAAACATTTTAACAACATCCAAGAAAAGTACGAAAGACGAGGCCGCAGAAATGGCCGAGAACAGTGATAGAATGATCAACGGGGCTGGGAGCGACCAGGGCTACAACGCGGGACGGTCCCAGAGTCCTTCTCCGTCCAGCTCCGATGAGAGCTACCGGCCGAACTTTGCTGCCCTGCAGCCTGTTCGGATTCGGCGACCGGGCCGGCTGACGGCCGACGACATGGACCCAGACACGTACGAGCGCCTGCTCGCGACGGTCCAAGAATGGACGGATGCGCTGACGGAGCAGTGCTCGCATTACGAGGGCGATGCACAGTACGCGAGCCAGACGGCCACAATCCAGGAGGCTCTCGACGTCCTGGAGGAACTGACGAACCGCCTCTACGGCAACATGCAAGCGGGTCTGGTGGGTGGGCTGCAGGAGGCCGACCGCGAAATCGACGCGACGGTCCACAACGTGTTCGCTGGACGTGTCCACTCGAATTATCCTGCTCAGCTGCACTGGCTGCTTATCCGCAGCCGGCCGGAGGATGCTTGCGCAGAGCGCGCATACGAGGCAGCGGTGTTGGCTCACCGGCTGCGGTCCGCAACGCTCGCTGCGCTCCATAACTACGAGCTCGATTGGGTCAGCTCCGAAGCCAGCCCGGAGTCCATGTCGATGAGTCCGCCGGCGAATGCTGGGGGCGAGTCGGGGGATATGTCTGACAACATGTCCGAGGGGGCGTAATGGGGATTTGAAAAAAACAAACAAACACGGGCTAGCATTTTGCCTGTCATGTTGCGAGACTCAAAACGCCCAGGAGGAAAGATTTTAAGAGGGAGAGACAAAACAGAAGAAAAACAAAAATCAAAAACAAAAAAAAATTAAAACAACAGAAAAACAAAGAAAAAAAATTGTTTGATTGTTTGATTTTTGCTTTTCCTATTTCAACTTGTTCGGCTGTTGATCTACCCCCATTTCCTCATTCCCTTTTCATTTCAGGTAAACAGAATACAATTATTATTGTTGTCAATTTTTTTTCGTGTAAAAGGTAAGCAAGCAGCGTGAAGTCAGTGATAAATTTCTAAATATCCAGGCACGACCAGTGGCATGGTTAAGAGTGAATGGATAGCTCTTATGATTGAAATTATTGCTCAACAGCAAAAGCGTTGTCATAGAAGACAACCTTAAATATTGAAAGTGAAGGTGCTAGAAAATGTAATCAACATGCATCTGTCTCGGCCGTAGAAAAATAAAATAAAGGCAGCCCTCGTGCCTCTTCTGAGAAATTCAGGATCAACTACCTTCCTGTTCTCTTCTCTTTTCTTCTTTTTTCTTTCTCATCTTCTATTCGTTAGTGAATGGTCTTCCTAGTTCATTTGTTGGGCGGACCCTCAACTTAGTGAAGAAATAAGTAGACAATTAGAATAAGTCTTTTGGACGTCCGTAAAAGCGTTTTTATTTTCAGAAAAAAGAACTTGCATAGAGGCGTTTATTTTTCGTATTCACTTTTTATCGTTGTTATTATTATCTGCGTTTTGTATTTGTGTCGACAGGCAATTTCGTTGTTTCTATTGAATATTCAAATAGAAAATGAAAAAAAAAAAAAACAGAAAAGAAAAAGAAAAAAAAACACTGGAAGAGGTTGACGTAAAAATGAACAGTTCTTCTATTTGCTTGAAGAGTCTAATTCACTCACTAGAATTTTCACATCGGCGCCGAGTATATATATCTTCTACAACTCCCCTTTTTCTTTGCACGTACTACCTTTGATGTTGACCTTACTCTGAAGACCAATGCTCTCAAAGCCACAGCATCACCGCATCACCAGATCACCACATCTCCGCATCAACTGCATCAACCGCCCATAACGACCGGATACAGGTGACGGACGCAATGGCGGACAACGGAAGCAACGACACCAACGATGCCAACGACGGCAACGGCCACAAGGACGACCGCAGCGGCGTCGACAACAATACTACCGCCATTGGCACTGCCTCGCCGGAACGTGACTGGTTCTCGTCGGGACTGACCATCGCATCGGAGCGGGACCTGTACGAGGAGAAAGAGGTCACGGGGGGCGACATGCAACATAGAGACACTTACATCCGCCTGGCGGTGCGTACCAAGGCCTGGCGTGATGCGTTCAGGGCCGTCAGCACCCGGTACAGCGCGCACAGGGACCATCCCGCCTTCAAAGCCACTTTTTCGTCTATGGATGCCGTCCTGGTGACGCTCGATGATCTCTTCCTCCGCTACGTCGACGTTGCCAGCATCGCTGTGGCCGGCACCCCAATCCAGCGGTCCGGCCGGGACATCGCGTTTGACGTGGCCGTGCACAACGGGTTTTTTTGGGACGGCTTCTATTCCCGCAACAGCATGCCCAAGTTTCTCGCGGCCGCATTCCGATTTGCGATCGAACAAGGAGGCCACAACGGCGCGTTGAATGAGAGGTCGTCTGAGATGCTGCAAAGCTACGGGACGTTGGCTCGGCGCCTGGAAGGAATGGTCCTGGGCTTTGCGCAGATCCTGGATGTGTAGCATGTCCCGGCTGGTGACGGCAGAGTAACGAGGCAAAAAGTAGCAGAGTAGTAATCGCACTTCACCCAACCCATTGAGTCGTTCTTGATAGTAACCCACAATAATATTATTTTTTCTCTGAAGAGTCTGAGCTGGCGAGCGAATAAAAAATGAAAACATTTGAAATAACAATTTTTGTAAGGACGAGGTTTACGATTGCCGACTGCAAGCGCCCAACAAAGGAGCCTAGAAATTGGACAATGCAATGGTAGATACGTATGTATTTGAATTATGAACGCGACTTTCGAACCCACAAAGAATAATAGTAAACGTGACAGATACTTATCGGGAACCCTCCTGCGGCGACAATTGAAAGTTGTTCAGAAGGTGTGGCTAGTCGGTTTTGTCCACACCTTTCAAAGGCTCGGTTGGCGTTCACAAAATACGGTTTCAGGGGTAGATTATACTTCTTGTCTGGTTGAATGTACATCCGTGGATGAGCACAACCAGACCGAGAGGTCACGAACGAGACCATCGGCTGTCCAAATCCAGAGAAGCCTACACTCTCAAGATACTTTGCTAATAAACACATGGACAAAGATGAACGAACAGCCTCTTGTTCACCTTGCCGTATATATTTCTTTGATCCGTACACAACGCATTGTTTCGGGGGAACAAACAAAAGCAGCGGAGCACGAACAAAGGGCTTCTGCCCGTCTGTTTGTTTATATTTGTTGTAGCAACTTTTTCGATTCGTATCAACGAGCTGTATTTTGTTCAGAAATGTTTTCACACCGAAAACCAGGTCCCTATATAAGTTTCATGAAGCACTCTCTGTTCTTCTTCCCCCCCTCCCCCGTCCCTTTGACTTTTTCATATCTTCACCTTCGGATCAAACAATCAACCCTGGCAAGCAAGTCCAAAAAGCAACAAGAAAGCGCTTTACAAGAAGAACGCCAGCAGCGAACAAAGACCCCCTCTCGATCCAATGGCCGACAACGGTAACAACGGAAACGACGTTCTCGTTGGGCACACCGTCGAGGACCTTATCTTCAACGATCCCAACCCCCACGGAGAACTGGACGTCAGCCTGGTCAACTCCATCAACGGTGATGCTACCGTGGCCGCCCTCGTCGACTTCGCCCGTGGGCTGCCTCCATACATGGCTGGATTCAGCAGCCACGGAGCAGACCCGGCGGCGTCGCAGCAAGCTGCGTCCCTTCTCGAAGAGGTAGACATCAGGATTCATACTATGAACAAGGCCGCATATCAGCGCTTGAAGAACCGTCTGGAGGCCTGGCACGCCGCTTTCTCCGCGTTGGAATCCAAGTTTGCCGCGCACGCGGATTTTGTGCCCGACAACTTCGCGCACGAGGTTCACAGGGTCGTGTCGAAACTCAACACGCTCGTCCGCCGCTATACGAGGATGCTCAACAAGAAAACCTGGACCCCCCCCGCCGCATCCGGCGCATCTGGCGTCGCCGCAAGCAACGACGAGAAGCTCCATCGTGGCCTGTGTTACGATGGCTTTTATCCTCTCGGCTGGTTGCCGACGCTCCTGGACTATGCCACCGTATTTCCCAGAACCTGCATGGAGAACAACCAGCTTACGTTTTCCACGCTGGCTGCCTTCAAGCAGCTGGCGTCTGAGCTCTATGATGCGATTCGTGGTTTCTAAACTGAAGACAGGCCCCGTGCCCCCTCAGTATGGTAGCATAGTTTGATTCTGTTTTACACCCGGAGATTTTGACAGGACGAAGGATGTATGGCAAATCCTCCCCCTCCAACCAGGAAAAAAAATTAAAAATTAAAAATTAAAAAAAAATAAAAATTAAAAAAACACCAAAACACATTTTCACTCCCCAATCGATGCCATCTACAAGTGCAAGTTTGAAAGCAATGAACCGGTTCGTTTACTTCTCAGGTTGTCCTATACTAACATAAGCAATCCCTCCCCCCTTCCCAATATTCACTCAAGTAGAACCTTTGTCCCTCGTTTCTTTTCCTTTCGTAGTTTCATCTGTCGGGATGTCGGAGTCGACCAGGTACCGGTGGCCCTGCCACGGCCTACCTCTGCGTGGTCCACGCCTGGAACCGCTGACCGCGCCTACGCTGCCGGCGTGCTTCGCGCTGGTTTCGCGTTGTCAATCAGTCAACACGAATCGCCTTACAGCAAAATCCAGCATCGTTTCCCGCTGTTGCTCGCACCGCCACCGTCCTATATTTATGCATACGCACGGACGACAGTCGGTATTGAGACAATTGAACATAACCGTGCTTGTTTGGTCGATTCAAGGTACCTATCCCAGCCACTGTAAACCGGCCGCCTTTTTTGTGGATGGTTGCCGCTGTTGGTCACGCCCGCGGTGCCAGCCCGCCTTCGCTTGCGTGATGCTCAAGGCGTCGGCGCCAGCGCCTCTGCCGACGCCGGCGATCACGCCGATGTTGGTAGCCGCGTAGCTGGCCGTATCGACGCCCGGCGGCTCTTTGCTCCTTTTCTTGTTGCTGGCGGACCGGGTACAAAACCCACCCGAGAGGCGGTCGACACGACAGACGGAAGGACAACGTAGGCAAGGGCGGCGATGGCGAGCAACTGGACAATTGACCGGATAAGCGACACCAGGGCAGAGACGGCAACGGCCACCAAGACGACGAAGACGGCCGGTGCCAAGGGCCCGCGGACGAAGGGAGCGGCAGCGTTGCTGGCTGCGTGGATGGTGTCGGCGTTGTCGCGGTACAATTGGCGGACGCTCGCTTGCAGGTTCAGGTTGGCAAAATTGCTTTGGTCTGGCTCCGCCGATGAGGCCGCCGGTGCAGCCGGAACCGGCGGGTTTGTAAATCCTGGTGGCGCATCGAGTCCGCACATGTGCCCCAGAAACTCTCGTGTGTGCTGCATGACAAGGTTGTGGTGGTGGTGGTGGTGGTGGTGGTGTCGTCTTTTGACAACACAGGCTTTGTGCATGGATGTTCGGGATCTGATGGGATGTCAGAGAATACACGCTATGCGTACATGCGTACATACACAATGATGCGGAAGGCCTGGCGACTTAATATAATCCCGTTTCTTTCCCATTTGCGGATGGCTCCGGGGTGAGCCTGTCCGCAGGCGTGGCTGTGAACAAGCAAGTTCGCACGCGATGTGGGCACTACGATGACGCCGAGGACAGTGCATGAAAGGGTCAGGCGCTGTTGTACTCCGTAATCAAACGCTTAGTTTGCGTGGTTGACGACAGACACCCACCAACAACGTCTCTGTTTTTTTTTTTTTTTTTTTTTTTTTTTTTTTTTTTTTTTTTTTTTTTTTTTTTTTTTTTTTTTTTTTTTTTTTTTTTTTTTTTTTTTTTTTTTTTTTTTTTTTTTTTTTTTTTTTTTTTTTTTTTTTTTTTTTTTTTTTTTTTTTTTTTTTTTTTTTTTTTTTTTTTTTTTTTTTTTTTTTTTTTTTTTTTTTTTTTTTTTTTTTTTTTTTTTTTTTTTTTTTTTTTTTTTTTTTTTTTTTTTTTTTTTTTTTTTTTTTTTTTTTTTTTTTTTTTTTTTTTTTTTTTTTTTTTTTTTTTTTTTTTTTTTTTTTTTTTTTTTTTTTTTTTTTTTTTTTTTTTTTTTTTTTTTTTTTTTTTTTTTTTTTTTTTTTTTTTTTTTTTTTTTTTTTTTTTTTTTTTTTTTTTTTTTTTTTTTTTTTTTTTTTTTTTTTTTTTTTTTTTTTTTTTTTTTTTTTTTTTTTTTTTTTTTTTTTTTTTTTTTTTTTTTTTTTTTTTTTTTTTTTTTTTTTAATACTTTTTCTAGTATTTTTTCTTGTACTTTTATTTATCTATTTTTGTTTTTTTTTTCCTCGTCTTGACGTACGTCTAACGGCCAGCCGGAGGGACGTTTGTTCTAGTGGCTTGATTTTCTTTGTGGTCCGCAAAAGAACGTCTTTACATACAGACGAGCAAAGGCCACCACGCCTCCGTTGCCACAGGCCGCCACCGAAAGCCGTAAAAGCGGGCAAGAGAACCAAGACGTCATAGCTTGAGGAGGATAACCGTGTAGCGTGCGCCGCGCCTTATCATGCATGATAGCTTTACGATGGTCGTTTCCCAGGAGCTTCGAACGAGCCCGAGGTCCATGGCGAGAGGAGGGTCTCACCACCACATTACTATCCGAGACAAAGGGCCCACGAACAGGAAGAGCAAGATGACGACCCTGCATGAGCAGCACCCCCCAAAAAAAAAGAAAAGGGTGCAATGGAGGATTCCTCTCCTGTTCGCAATAAAAGGGAGTTGACGTCAGTGCGTCTTCGAGGTTTGAAGGAACAAAGAATGTGAGACACAAAGGAACGAGTGGACACAAAGGAGAAGAAAGAAGACCCCATTCGAGACGCTAGCACGCATCCACCACAGGCAACAGCCAAGAAAGGACCCGACGCGACGGCGCAGTATTACATACCACACAAGCTGTGACGTTCGTTGTCGTTGCGGCGTCAACGGCCGTTCCGGACCCCCGGGTTTTCGGGTCCGTGGTGAACAAGCCCACTGACATGTGAAGGTCTGAGACACAGTACAACGAAAATACCCCGGAAAAGCAGGGAAGGGGTCGCATTTGACGTACGACGGCGCTTCTTGGAGAAACTGTCTCAGATTTGTTTGTCTGCGATATCAATGCTTTTCCCTTTTTTTTTTTTTTTTTTTTTTTTCTATCGTGCCTCGTCTTTTTCCCCTTTTTAAATCCTCCTTTCAAGTTTGCTATTTTCTACCCACCAGACATACCGCAAGAAACCATGGCTTTATCCAGACGAATGTAATATTTATGGTGGCTGTGACTTTCAACCCACGGACGCGCGCAAATTGGGGAGTTCCCAGCAAGCAAAATACAGTACAGTGTCATATATACTGTACACACACTGTACCCATGCTTGTCTTGTACCGATTTTTTTCTTGATTTTTCCATCGCTAGGCGATGGAGCGTTTTGTGTTTTCCTATGGTTGGTGACGGTTTTGTGTTTGCAGGGGTGGGTAATTGTTGAAATTTTTGAGAGACCGCGGCGGATCATGAAATGCGAAAGACATACACCGAAAAGCCGCGGAACGAAATGGGGGCCGAGATCCAAGCCGGCAAGCTCCCCAAAAACGAGACACGGCGTCGACATCCAATAGCTGCTACCAAAAACCAACAAAAATACGATCGTATGCCCACCCATCATACTAACAATCAATGTGTCGCCTGCAACACAGCGCGCAACGGTGCATCGGGAGCCGCCGTGTCACTGCCGCCGCCACCGCCACGGTCCTCCTCTACCGCGGCGCCGCGTCCGGCGACGTAGACGACCAGGCGTCCAGCTACAGCACGTTCTGTAGTAGAACGTGCAGCGACAAGCGCCGGCCGATGCGGAAGGTCACGGCGGCGGCGGCGCTGGACGCGAAGCTGGCCCGGTTCTACCCGGATGGCATGGACGCGACAACGGGCCGCAAAGCGCGTACACGGCGACGCTGGGCATAGACCCGGAATCTTCGCAGTCACTGTTGTCGTCGTCGTGGGGGGGGGGGGGGGGGGGGGGGGGGGGGGGGGGGGGGGGGGGGGGGGAACGCGGCAAGTGCCGCTGCGGGCACTGCCGCTGTCGACGGGCCGGGAGCTTTTGTGGAGCCGGTCCCGGACGTCGGTTCCTGAGGGCTGCGAGAAAGGAACGAAAGAAGGAAACTAGCCACCAGAAAAATGGGCGAAGAGCAGAGCAGATGTGCGCGCGCCGTCTGTGGCGTTCTCTGCGTGTCTTATTTCGAGGTATATGGAGTACTAGAAAGTTCTCCTTCAAACCAATGCTGGGTGCCACGGCCTTCTTTATACCAACACACGAATATTATGACGCGGGAAACAGAAACCGTCTTTTGACAAGATTCATGCTATTTTTTTTTTACCACTTTTCCAATGCTTCATAATGCAGTTATCAGGAGTGAACCATCCCACTCTCAAATCGCCCTTCACATCCACTGCCCACTGCTTTGCCTCGTACGTCCTACTCGCAACTGCAACCCACACATCCTCTCACCACCGAAAGCAAAAAACATACGCTTGTCAATCATACATACATATCAGGTACTGCATAGACTTCTTTTGCTATTTTTCTATTAGGACTACATCCTGAACCTGCTTCCGAGCTTTTTAAACCATCCTTGTGATCTCTCTCCGAGATCTCGCCACCCTTCCTTGGGTGTTGTCTTCATATGTTCGTCTCTTTTCCATCACACAATTCGTTCCTCACTTCCTCCCCTACCACGTCACTTTTCCTCTTCTTACTGTCGGCGGGTGTATGGGCACGCACGGCTCCACGTATCCTGGTTTTCACTTGCCCTTTCAGTGGCCCTGCTATCACAACCGTCATTGATCGCGCGCTTCGTTCTCGCCTTGTCTCCGCCTCTTTCGTTTTCATCCACATCACTTTCAAGAGTCACACTGCATTACAGTTGGATATCTAAACTCTTACAATTTCATCGTTGCTCGTTCATGTCTGTCGTTGATCCCGGGTATCTACAATCGAGGATTTTTTCTCTTATTCTAACCCGACTCACATGCTATACCAACCAACCAACCAACCAACCAACCAACCAAAAAAAAAAAAAAACCCATACACAAAACATGAACAGGAAACTACCATTCCAGATCCCGCAAGCCTCGCCGCGCCAACAGGTCCATCAGCGGCACCTTCGCTTGTGCCGCCCGCGCCTGCACCGCCCGCTCCGTTCGCACAAAATACACGGGGCACGTCAGGTTCTCGCAGCGCACCTCGTCGAGAGGGCCGAGCCCGGCGCAGCTCCGGCACCCGTCCAAGACCGTGCGGTACGCCCGCTCGGCGTCACGCGCCCGGCATTGCAAATCCACCAGCGTGCCCAGATTGTCCTTGCCGCAACGCTTGCACAGGACTGGCGTCTTGAGCGGACCCGGCGTGTTTTTCTCGCGGTCGTGTCTGTCTACATCCTCGAGCTCGCCGTGCGCCACGCTCGCCGCCGCCACGGCAGCGTCCAGCGCGTTCTTACGACGTATGCCATACCCGCGGCGCCGCTTTCGCCGAACGGGCCGGTCGCAGCGCGCACAGCGCGACCCGCGCAGCCAGCTATCCAACGTCTGCTGCCCCAAGTGTCCGCCTTTGTATTGCTGCTGCTGCTGCTGCTGCGTTGGCGCGGGGTCCATTGTCCGCAGTGGCATGCGGACTCGCGGCATCTCTAGGTACCAGCGTTCGACGTCGACGTCCATTAGCCGAAAGATGCGATCTAGTGGTGGTATAACGCTGTTTTGGATATAGTAGTCCGAGTCGATGCGGAGGTGGCGGTTCCCGACAACGTCCTCCGGGGCGACGGAGCGGTCCCGCAGTGGTGTCCCGGGTGGGCCCGCGACCACGACATACGGGACGCGCTCTTTGTAGAGCAGCAGAGCGCGGGGATCCCGCGCCAGACGCCGCGACGCTACGACCGCGCCGGGTGGCGGTGCGCTGTACGAACCCGGTGGCCGCACCTCTTTGGCGAAACAGAGATCCGCCAGCGACAGACGGTCGTGGATGATGTCGTCAAAGCGTGCCTGCACGTACGACTTCACGCGGCTCAGATCCGCCGTGTCAAAGAGAATGCGCAGACACTGCTCCAGCATCTTGGCCGCCACCGGCGAACCGTCACGGCGCACCGTCTCTATGCCCTTGGCGTCAAAAATGGGTTCCGTCTGGTCTGGCACATCAAACTCGTACCCCACGTAGCGCTTCTTGGCCAGCAGCACGCACGGGTGGTACACTTTTTCGAATTTCAGACGGACGGGGTGCGGGTTGGCGGCCGTCACCGCGTCGGCCATTTCGGCCCCAATCTGGAAGGCTTGCTCTCGCGTCCGGCCGGGCAGGTGCACGAACAAGCTGTCGGTGTCGCCGTACACGACCTCTGCGTTCCAGCGCTGTACCGAGTGAATAAGAGCAATGGCGCGGTCAAGGGTCTGCCGCCCCGTCTGCACAATGCTGTCGGCCACTTCGACACAGGGCATACGGCCCGAAAACGACGCCGACGTGTAGCCATATGTGACGTTGGCTAGCAGCTTGAGCGCCAACTGCCGGTTGTTCAGCCGCTGGCGTTCGGCCACATTCGTCGCCGGCGTCTTCTTCATCGCGGCTTTGACCATGGCGCGCGTGTCCAAAATCTCGGCCAGCATCTTGGCCAAGAGAGATTGCCGCGTTCTGGCACTGACGTACATCATGCCGGTCGGCGACACGACCAAGCCGAGCTGCGACAACCGCTCTAATAAACCGGAGGGACGCTGGTACGTCGTGAACCCCATTTTGTTGGCGGATGCCTTGCGGAATTTTGCAATCCTGTCCGCCGTCTCCTTCGCCGCCACGTTGACACCACTGCCGTTGTCGTGGCACCGGACCGTGTCGCCGCTCTCCAAGTCCGAACCGCCTTTTCCCTCATGTGGCCACACCTTTCCTGATCGCTGCGGCTGCTCCTGCTCCTGCCTCGGTTGTTGCGCCCCGCTCTGCTTCTTTTCGTGGTACAGCGGATCCAGGCGGCCGGCAAACGTCGAATAGCAGAGGTTGTATGCAATCATCAAGCTGGGATACAAACTCGTGAAATCCAAAACGACGACAGGGCTGCTGTAAAAAGCGCTCCGCGGCTCCAGCACCATTGGTATGCATTCGGCCGCATTCTGCTGGCCGACTTGTTCGTGGCTCGGCGAGGGCATGACGAAATTTTCCGGTTTGGCCACGCGCAACATGACCGACTCCACCTTGAATTGCGACCCGCGATCGAGAACAGACGCAAAATCCACACCAAGAATCCGTGCCTGCTCGCTTGTGCGGGACACAAGCTCGATCGCATCGATCAGCGCCTGGCCGACCGCCGTGCGCAGCCGGTAGTAGCGTAGAACGCGACCGAACTCCTGCGATCGCCCGCTCAATGTCCATGCGGTCAGTACATGCGCGCGGTACATTGGCACACGGCGGCCGAGCACGTGCCACGCGGCGCTCTCCAACGTGTACTGCCGCAGATCGACGTGTCCCCGCAAAGTCTGGCCGATGGACAGCATGTACCGGCCGGTGACACACTGCCCGCGTTCGTAAAACGGGACCACCCGCGGCTGCGACACGCGCGACAGCAACTGCCACAAGTCGAGGTCATACAGCGCTGCTCGTTCGCTTAAATAGCCCCACGATGCCGCAACAATTTCGTACCCAGCGAGAAGGTCGGGGTCCAAAGAGTGGGTGAGGCGCACGACGCGCAGCAACAGGTCTCGTTCGTCGGTGGCCACTTCCACGGAGAATTCGTCGTGCGTTGCCCGTGACACTGTGATAACACCGGCGGTCCTTCTCCCGTCGGGTCTGGAGGGCTTGCCTCCGTCGTCACCTATGGCAGTGCCACCCCCGCCGGCAACCTTCCAACATACACACTGGACGGCGTCTCGCTCTGGGTTTGGCAAGAAAGTGCCGCGCGAATTGGCATGCACTTCCAAACACAGCGTGCGCATGTCCAGGTCTAGGGTAGGCTTGCGCGGAAACACAGCGGCGCGTTCCTCCTGTGACAAGCTGGCCCCGGCAATACGCCGATGTACGGACCGGGATTCCGCAGCGTCCGCCTCTTTCGCGGCTGTTTCCTTGGCGGCCTCGCTTGCCAGCCAGGTTTCAACGTCTTCAAAAGACGGTGGTGGCGCGGCAATCTCCCAAGAGCAGATTGACGATGATCGTAGTTTTGATACACGAGATTTGTTTCCCTGCTGAAGGTGCGCTTCTCGACGGCCGCAGGGATCGAAAGCAGGAAGGAAAAAAGCCGTTTTCCCGATGCCCGTTTGACGTTTCTTGGCTTTCGGGATGTCTTTATCGTCCCCGTAGTATGCCTTTTGATGGATTTCTTCGGGGCCGAACTCCGCGAGCGAAACCATTACGTCTTCCATTGCCGGTGGACGGCCCAGCATCACTACGGTCTTATTGGACCTTGAGCGCGCAAGTGTGCTTGTCTCGGCGGACCAGCTGTCCACTTCAACGCACGCTTCCTCCGCTGTGTCTCTCGTTTCTTCGGTCGTGTTGGAAACGGCGAGCGCGTCTCCTTCAGACGTCGAGTCCCTGTCATTATGGCGTCGAGCGACCAGCTGACCCTCGGGCGTCGAGGGAACGGCCGCACCGTCGCTGTTGGCTGCGCTCTCGCTGCCGTCTTCGGATATGACTGGCAGCGCCGTTTTCTCTTTCTCGCGTGGAAAGGCGGATTTCACAACCGGAAACGTCTTGGAAAGAGAACGGTGTACCCCCCTTGGATCGCGCTGGTGTCGCATCTTAGGAGGCAATTCTTGCGGCCGGCGAGGTTCCTGTCGTTGGCTGCGCAGCCAGCCGTTGCTGAGCTGGACGGCTGCGGAACCCTTTTCGTGCCTGTCAAGGAGCATACCCAGCTGATGCTCGAAGTCAGGAGACGGAGAAAGGCCGGCATCGCCTGAGAAGAAATCGGCTGCGTCGTCGGAATTTAGTCCTCTCTTGCGCTTCCTGTTCTCGGCGCGTTCCGTCGCTGGGTAGAAGTCTTCGACCGATTGGCGCATCGTTGGCACACAGTCTTCAAGTGGGTCGCGAGGACGGGGAGGGGAGCGGGCACGAAGTTGTTCTGCTTCGATAATGTCGGCAACCTGCTCCCGGTATTTTTCCTCGTGCAACCACGGTGCAGGCGTCCGTCGCGGATCGGAGGACGACGCGCCCAGCTGGGCAAAGGCATCTTGGGTGCTGATCGTTTCCCACGCTTTGCGCTCTTCTGCGCTCTTCTTCCCCTGTTTGTCGTATTTGGCCGCCATTTCCCGCCACACCGCCGCCATGCTGTAGACGAGGCGCTGGTTCGGGTCAGTGGGCACCTCCGGGAAATTGTCGTGCTGCCACCGTTCCGGCACAGCATCCCGGTTGCGGATGCTGTGGGCAAAGATGTCCACCTCCAACGGACAGCTACCCAGCCCGGACCGCGACGGCTTCGGCAGGGCCTCGGTGGCCTTGAGCGACCCGCAGCCGTACAGGTTGTAATCGGTCATGAACTGCAGCAAGAACGGGATGTGCGATTCGTGTGGCTGGAGTTTCGGGATGCTGGCAACGCGGCCCTGACGCAGCAACTCGGCGACGCGCGTCATAAGAGCCGGGTCGAAGAGGTAGATCTTCAGGTACAGTTGGAAGCCAACGTGGAAGCCATAGAACGGTACGCCCCGGACAAGCGTAATGGCCAGCACCGTGGGCCGCCCCACGGCCTGGTCAATGCCATTGCGAAGGGCGACAATGACCCGGTCGGACTCGGAGAAGGGAAAGTCGGCGTACGGCACATAGAAATACGGAAAGACGCCATGGATGTGGGCGCAAGCAATCCGGCCGGTCAGAGTCCTGCCAAAGACCCGTATAATGGGAACACGCGACTCCGACACTGCCCCCTCGTTGCCTGCCCTAGCATTGCTGCTGCTGTCGTTGCCGTCGTCGCCGTCGCTTTCTCTGCCGATGTTGTTCTTGTTTTGGACGATGGGCGCACGTGACGCAGCAACATCCGTCTTCGTAGGCCCTGCCAAACAATAGTCGATGCAATGGATGCGGATGTCGAACATCGCAGCAACAAAAGCATTGTGCCTGTTGAGGCAGCCTGCATTCTGTGTCGAGCGTGGCCGAATTGTGCCTGTCGTAAGACGCGTCTTTTCTTTTGTTTAGTTTTTGGTTGTTAGCAAAGTCGCGACTAACCAATGCTGTCATCATCAGCCGTCGTCGTCCCCACTAACATTACATAATGGGCGACTGCTCGCTGTATTAGGTAACTCTACCGCAGCCACGTTTTCCCGGTCGCCGAAACAGCTGACGCCGCAATTTACGTGTCGACCCGAGGCGCGCAGCTGATTAATTAGCTTCATCTGGAGGCAGCAACAATTTGGTGTGTACCTCGTCCGCCAGCCTCCTGTCACCTTGAACGTCAACTTGCCGCATCATCGTGCGCCATCTCTTGGAGGCATCAAGCCCGGGTTGTATTCTTATTTTTAAAAAGGTTTTAGAATATCTGTTTTTGGGCTTTTTGTGCCGTCGATACCACACCTCCCGCGGCAGCTGAGACCATCCGGACCATCCGTGATCCTCTCGCAGGACGGCTCCGGTCAACATGGCGACGCAGGGCCATGCAAAGTTTGTTTCTTCTCTCTCCTGTTGCTTCTGCTTCTGCTTCTGCTTCTGCTTCTGTCTATTGTTTCGTTCTCTGTCTTTTTTTTATTTGTCTGACGACTTGTTCTCCCTGGTGCAGGACCGATCGCGAGCTCGCAGTTAACATCCAAAAGGCGACCAACCCTGATGAGACGGCCCCAAAACGCAAACATGTTCGCAGTTGCATTGTCTACACGTGGGACAACAAGTCGTCCATGTCTTTCTGGGCGGGGATGAAAGTGTATGTTCAGCATTGTGCTTTGGTTGCCTTTGCAGCGGAATGCGGCTAACGGAGCCTTTCTTCTCTTGTCGTTCTCGTTCTCCTTTTTTGTTGTGCCTTTGTTCAGCCAACCCATCCTCGCCGACGAAGTGCAAACGTTCAAGGCTTTGATTACCATCCACAAGGTCTTGCAAGAAGGGCACCCGATCGCGCTTAAGGAGGCGATGGCCAACCGGTCGTGGATCGAAACACTGGGCCGCGGTTCCGAGGGCATGCGTGGGTACGGCCCGCTGATCCACGAGTACGTGCGTTATTTGCTCGCCAAGCTCGCTTTTCACCACCAACACCCCAACTTCAATGGCACCTTTGAGTACGAGGAATACCTTTCCCTCAAGCTCATCAACGATCCAAACGAGGGCTACGAGGTCATCACCGACCTCATGTCGCTGCAGGACAAGATCGACACTTTTCAAAAACTCATCTTTGCCCACTTCCGGCACTCGGCCAACGAGTGCCGCATCTCGGCTCTCGTGCCGCTTGTGCAGGAGAGCTACGGTCTCTACAAATTTGTGACGAGCATGCTTCGTGCCATGCATCAATGTATGTGAAGGTTTTTTTTCATTGTATTGTATTTTCTTTCTCTTTTTGCTTCCTACCCCGGTATTCGATTCCATTTCCCTAATTGCACACCCTCTAGCCACTGGCGATGAAGAGGCGCTCGAGCCTTTGCGCGAACGATACGACGCAGAGCACTACCGCCTCGTCAAGTTCTACTACGAATGCTCCAACCTGCGCTATTTGACCTCGTTGATCACGATCCCGAAGCTTCCCCAAGAACCGCCCAACCTAATGGGCGAGGATGGCACGGCGCCTGCTCTGCCTGCACGGCCGAAGCAGGAGATTGAGCGTGCACCGTCCCCGCCGCCGGCTGCGCCCAAGTCGGATGAGCCGGACGAAATGTCCGAATTTTGGAAGACGGAGATCGAGCGCCAGAACCAGGAGTTCGCCGACCAGCAGCGGGTGCTCGAGGAACGTGCCCAGCAGCAGTCGTTGGCGCAACAACAGGCCGCTTTGCGTGCGCAGCAAGAGTTTGAAGAACAGCAGCGTCTCTTGGCCGAGCAGCAACGTCGCGAGCAGGAGGCGCTCGCATCCCAACAGGCGCAGTGGCAGACGCAAGGCCGTCTTGCAGAGCTGGAGCGGGAGAATTTGAACGCCCGTGCTCAGTATGAACGGGACCAACTCCTGCTGCAGCAATACGACGCGCGGATGAAGGCACTCGAGGGCGAGCTGTTGCAGCAGCAGGAGAACTCGTCGCGGCAGCAGGGTGCCAAGGACGACCAGATCCGCGCGCTGCAGGAACAGGTGAACACATGGCGGTCCAAGTACGACGCGCTCGCCAAGCTGTACGCCCAGTTGCGGCACGAGCATTTGGATTTGCTGCAAAAGTTCAAGCAGGTGCAGCTCAAGGCGGCGTCGGCGCAGGAAGCGGTCGACCGTCGGGAGAAGCTGGAGCGCGAGCTCAAGACCAAGAACCTCGAGCTGGCCGACATGATCCGCGAGCGCGACCGTGCGTTTCACGACCGCGACCGGCTCAAGGGGTCCAACAAGGACGAGCTTGACCGCCTGCAGCGCGAGCTGCGTCTAGCACAGGACCGCGCCGACAATCTGGAGCGGTCCAAAGGCAACGAGCTGTCGACCATGGTATCCAAGTACCACCGCGAACTGGCCGATTTGGAAGAAGCGCTGCGGCAGAAGACGCTTGCGCTCGACGAGGCACGCAGTCAGCTGCGCAACGGCTCCACGGATCTAGAGCAGGCTTTGCGCGAAAAGGAGGACGAGCTTGCCGTCTACAAAGCAGGCATGGACCAAGCTTTGGAGGAGCTCGAGGTGATGAAAGAAGGCCAGGTCCGTATATTTTGCTTTTCTTTAAACCGAGGGGGCTGTCCTCCCCCATCCTCCTTTCAACCCTCCCCCGATTTTCTAACATTGTTGGGGAACAGTCTGCCGACCGCGAGATCGATACATTTGTTGTCTCCAAGCTCGGCGACTTGATTGACGCCGTTTTGGATGCTGCAGCCACTCGCGTCGACGACTCTCTGTACGAGTTGGATTCCACCTTGCACGCTGGCAACCCTTCGGCCATGCCGCCGTACCTGATGTCGCAGGTCGAAAAGGCGTCTTCTGCGGCAATGGAGTGTGCCACGTCGTTCAACAACTACATTGCCGACGGCCCGAACACGCCGCCTGCGGCGTTGGCGGACTTACCGAAGAACATCTCGACGTTGGCCAGTGCCGTGGCGGATCTCGTGCCAAGCGTCAAGGGCATCGCGCGGCGCACAACCGACGACGACAAGCTGGTCAACGCGGCCCGCGTGGCCGCCCAGGCGACGGCGCGGTTTTTCCGCAATCTGCAGAGCTGGCGGCTGGAGGGCCTGGACGCCATCCAGAAGACGGACGTGGTCATCAACGGCAACAACGACGTGCAGCTTACGCTGCAGGCGCTCAACAAGCTTGTGGACGTGCTGCCGCGCGGGTTCACGCTCGGAAAAGGCGGCGACCCGGGCGAGATCGTCGAGAAGGAACTGGCCAAGGCGGCCGACGCCGTCAAGGCGGCCGCGGCACGTCTGGCGGCGCTGCGCAACAAGCCGCGCGACCCCTTCGCGGCGTACGAGGTCAAAGTGCATGAAGCCATTCTGGACGCGGCGGCGGCGGTGACGTCGGCGGTGGCCGAGCTCGTACGGGCGGCCACGGCGGCGCAGAACGACATTGTGCAGGCCGGCCGGGGGGCGTCGTCGCGCACGGCGTTTTACAAAAAGAACAACCGCTGGACCGAGGGGCTGATCTCGGCGGCCAAGGCGGTGGCGGCGTCGACCAACACGCTGATCGAGACGGCGGACGGCGTGCTGTCGGGGCGCAACAGCCCGGAGCAGCTGATTGTGGCGTCGAACGATGTGGCGGCCAGCACGGCACAGCTGGTAGCGGCGAGCCGCGTGCGGGCGGTGGGCGGCCTCGCGAGCCGGACGCAGGAGGCACTCGAAGTGGCCAGCCGGTCTGTGGGCTCGGCCTGTCGCTCCCTGGTGCGGCAGGTGCAGGCCCTGCTCAAGCCGGAGGCAGAGGACGCGGAGGACTACACGAAGCTGGGTTCGCACGAGTTTAAAGTGCGGGAGATGGAGCAGCAGGTGCAGATCCTGCAGCTGGAGAATGCGCTGTCGGCGGCGCGGCGGCGACTAGGTGAGATGCGCAAAATCTCATACCAAGAGGAATAGAAACGTGTATGACGCGGGCCATTTTGAATAGTCCGGGGCAGTTTGTCAAGCCCACCTTGTCGCCCCTTTATTCATCGTGTTCCATTGTCTACATGGCTCTCCTATGTACCTTTTTTTTTGGTCTTCTTTTTGTTTTTGTTTTTGTTTTTGTTTCTGTTTCTGTTTCTGTTTCTGTTTTTTTTTTCTCTGTTTTTTTTGTTCATTTTACAAGTATGTAGGTTGTATATAAAAAAGAAGGAGAAATTGAGGCGATACGAGAGTTCGGTATTGCAAGGGAAAGTTTCACGTGATGTGCCTGGATGGATTTTGTTTGTGTGATGTTCCCCACCAGAGGGGCCTCGTTCATGCAGGGCCAAAAAGGGGGATCGAGGGATCTCGCGTGAGGCCCCGCAGCGGTGCAACTGTGGGGTAGCTTCGAACGGCCAACGGAATTTTTTTTTTTTTTTTTTCAATATGCCACAAGAAAGGTTGGTGAATCGTCAAACAGTGAACCACAGCTTCCAGAAGCAGTTGATTCGCCGAGGCCTAAGTGGGGCTTGTTCGAGGCACGAGCTCATGAATCACTGCTCTAGACTAAATTAGAGGGGAGAGAAAGAAGAAGAACATCGAGAGCAAGAGCAAGGAAGCTTTCCCCGAAAGCAAAGTGGGGGGGAGGGGGGGGGCACCTGCCAGATTTTTGCATGCCCTGCCGTTTTCGGCTTACCCAGCAACCCCCCCTCATTGGCTGCCCGCCGAGGTCTAGGCAGGTACGGCGCGGCATTAGGAGGAAGTTTGCCTTTTGCACCTTCCTCGCCGGTGGTTTTTTGTCCTGCGACCTTGTTTATTCGCCACCGTACAATGGCTCCCTAGTGACAAGGGATGTGCTCCATACAAAGCAGTAAAACGGTCACACAACAAAAAGGCCTCAATGGGAAGCAGGGATGCTCAATAAGGAGCAGGGAAGCTCAATAGGGAGCTAAGGGCGAGCTAGTCGCTAGGCAGCGAGGAAAAGGTGGGGACGGTGGAGAAAAACGAGGAAGTGGAGGAAAAAGACCAGCCACCTACCTTTTGGCAGGAGGCGAACGACTGCCTAATAGGGCGAAGAGAGGGAAAAAAAAAAAAGGAAAATAAAGGGGGGAAAAGAAAAGGAAGGAAGTAAGGGAAGTGGTTGGGAGAGGGCAAGAGAATGTCTGCTGTGGTATGGCAAGCGCGACGGGTGGTGGGCTGGTGGGCTTTGGTGCTGGTTTTGCCACTGCAAGGTTTTTCTCTCGATGGACCATCCGCTCTCCTTGTTCCCCGGATTTTCTTTCCGTTGGCGATCAGCGGCCGTGCTCGCAGTGGGGGGGCCTTAGTGCCGATCATCCGGGACTTGGGCGGTTCTTGTTTTTTTAGTGGCCATTCTGTCCCCTGACTTTGGCCCACACCAACGACAACAGAAAGGTGGTTTCACTGGTCTACAGGCGGCTGCAAGACCCGTTTTGCCCTGTGAATAGGTACCTATAATTACACCAGGCTTGCGACACGGCAGGAACAGCGGACAGAAGTCTCTCTCCATCTCAAAACACCAATCACGGGCTGCGTTGCACGGCGCACGGATTTGCGCAAATAACCTTATTGTAACGACGTCTGTCTCGTCGAGACTCGGCCTTCCGGCTAGCTACATGTAGAATCGATGACAAAAGACAAGAATGCTCCGGTCCGTTGTTGTTTTCCTCAATCTTGGTATGTCTGCTGTAGGCAGCATGCGTCGTCCAGAACGCCGAGAAGAAAAAAAGGAAAAAAAAAAAGAAAAAAAAGGGGGAAAAATCAGAAAACATTTCAACCCCCGATTGCGAGCCTGCAACTCTTCCATGCCCCGTGTGCTGTCTCGCTGTCGTGCTGTCCTTCTGTCATGCCACGCTCACCGTGTGGCAGCATTCTGCTTGTTCCTCTTCCCTTCCGTCTCGGTCTCCCTTCATACGGGCTGTGCATCGCTTCGTCTAGTTCGTCGGCCACTGAAGAAACGGCAGGGGCTCGGTGGTGTCGGCTGTAATCACTAGCAAGCTTTGGTTAGCAGCGGGACATTGGGGAGCTCACTGGGACTAAGACAGGTGCAACCTACCGCTGGCCCCCTCATCCTCGGTGAAGCCCAACAGACGGTCCAGGCTCGCCGGGTTTGTAATGTCCACCACGCCAACGGACGGGTTCGGCACGGCGCTGAAGTAGTCTGTGAGAGCCGCCGTATTGGCACGGGTGTCGTGCAGCCGAGGCGGGGCGGTGGAATATGCGTAGCTGGCCAGGTCGGCATCGTTGCGTTTCCCGTTTCCGTTTCCGTTTCCGTTGCCGTTTCCGTTGCCGTTGCCCTTGCTGGCCTGCAGCACCTGGTCACGGTAGGCCTCGCGGAAGACGGCCGGGCGCTCACGGCGGGCCAGCTGGTCGCGGATCGTCTGCTCGTCGACGCCGTACACGTTCATGAGGTGGTCCAGGTCCTCCTGGAGACGGCTTCGCTTTGTCGCCCGGGATTGCACAAGATCGTGGTCGCTGCTGCCGATGCCGTCTTCTGGGACGACAAAATGGCTCGTGTGGTTGCCATCGGTGCGGCCATGCTTGCCAAGACTGCTGCGTTGCGGAGGCTGCCGCGCGGTCAGGTCAATGAATGGGATGCCGGAACCGCCATGGAGATCAGTGTCTGCGTCAAACGAATTTTCGAGCAAGTGGTCCCATGCGTGGCTGATGGGCTGGCTGTCGTTGTTTTCGTCAAAGACAGCAGCGCCCGTCGAAGCATCCACAGGCTCGCCATTGGGCCAAGCGTGGTCAGGAAACCTGCCCAAATGCTCTGTGACTTCAGAATCTGCGTCGTGAATAACGCTATTGGCGTCGTCGTCTTGTCTATTCCTTTAGCTGTGGTTTGAGTCTGCCTCCTATAGTTTGATCTGCAATTTGACGAAGGTCAATAAGTTAGCCTGAACACAAATAATTGAGTAGAACAATAAGCACTTAAGTAAGGATAATTCCGAGCATTCGCGCGACACTTGAAATAAAGTTTACTATCCTGCTCTTTAGGATACAGGGTTTTAGTCCCTATCCTTGGATGTTGACGGGGAAAGTATCTGCATCCTGACATCTTGGCCCTCATGATTAACGGGAATGTGGGAACTAAAAGCTCTGCACCGTCAAGATTTTTTGTGGTGGCCGCAGCTGGAGTGCCTTGATCGTATATTAGAACGGTTTGTACATGCTAGTATAAATAATAGGCTTTCATATAGCGATTTTGGACAAGCACTTCTTCGAAATTTATTTTCACTTTTTCCAGTCTTAAACTGATTTGACATCACAATAAAGCCACGAGTAAACACGGATTGAAGATGTTCGCGCTTGGTGGAAATTTACGGGCATTCTCATTTTAGTTAAACAAGAGCGTTTTTGGAAGCCATTTTTTGTACGTTATTGCGATGGTTTTGTTTGGACCACAAAGCTTATGAAGGTTTCTGCGACATTCGAAATGTTTCGCTCCTTGCATCCGTAAAAAGCCGAGCTTCGTGCAATTATTTTAATCGTTTTTGTGGTTTTACAGTATTGTCATTCTCGTAGGTCTTTATGATTACTCGCCAATTCATCCCGGTATTTGACCAAAGCAAACCTAGCTGTCGTATTCTGAAGCACCACCAACCCTGCCCATCCAAATACATGCGAAGCGTCCGAGAAATGATTCTAGCACAAGGGCCATCTAAGAATGGACTTGAGGACATAATTTTCGTCCTGTTTTCTAGCAAAGGGGCACATTCATTTACAGTACACACCAATTAACGAGTATAGGTATTCATGGTAGTATATTTGAAAATACTTACTCCATGGCCTTAGAATCACGATTGGAATGATGTTTGCAAAATACACTGTAGACACTACTGTTAAAGTTTTCTCCGCTACCGTATTCTCAACACTATTAAACGTAATGGGGAGACGGGGACTGTGTGTAATCTACGTCTTTTTTGCGTCCTTGATTTTGTGGGACGAAAAGTACGTAGTAACAGTCGAAGAATAAAAAATAGAGAACTCCTCAGGAACATTTCTGGCTTTAATGAGAGCTTCCACTTTCCAAACTCCCGTTTGGACACGGATTAGATGTTCTATTCGATACTTGGTTTTCCCCGATCATATAATTGATTTTCGTCAATAAAACTTCCCCTGGTCAATAGGCATCCCCCCTCACTATCAAGCTTTCCACCTGTCAATAAATTTATGGCCGCCCAATAAACCTTTCTAGGGCAACAAAGAAAATCCGCCAATGCACCCTCTTTAAAATCCACAGCTCCCTTTTTTCTCACTTTTTATTTCGTTTTCTTTTCCAACCTCCTTCTTCAATTTTTCCCTTTTCTTTCGCTTCTTTCTTCTTATTTTTTTTTACCCGCGTACAATTATATCGCGATAATCCAAAGCCGTGCAGAGCAAGGTCGACGGCTTTCACAACACCCACTTTCTTCTCAACCATTCCTCAGTCCTCATTAAAGAATTTATTGTTCTACCTTCGCCTGCTAACAAACATGGACGTTTCCCAAATGTCCCAGTTGATGTATAGCATCAACCTGAACGGGACAATCATCAGCACGGTCATCGACCCCAACATTTTGGCTCAATTCTGGGCTGGTCTCGCTATCCAGCTGGTTCCGGGGAACAAAATGATTGGAATCTCTGGTCCTACATTCCGTATTCTCGACGAGGGGGGGAAACACTTCATTGCTCACAATTTTGCCAGGTATGGAAAGCTGTTTTCAGTCTTCAAAAGTGATCCAATAATGAGGTTTGTTCCTACTGACTGTTTGACTTCAAGCGCAATTTCGGAGGCCATGGTGAAGTTTGTTATCGATGGCAGTGGGACTCACCACGACCGTTACATTCTTGCTCCTGCAAGCACGTTTCAGCCCGAGAATCTTGTGTCCAATGCTGGAGGCCTTGATGTTTGGATTCCTACCGGGTATCCGTTGTCCACCGCCAATACTGTCACCGGAGGAAATACCGAGACCGAGACTTCGTCGAGCAAGACTCAGTCCGCACCCAGTAGTGCCATCAAGATTCGTCGCCCCCCGAATGCGTACATTTTGTATCGCAAAGACCGACACAAGGCGGTAAAGATGTCGAACCCAAATCTTTCGAACAATGAAATCTGTGGGTCTACTTTGCACTGATGCCTGTTCAACTTTTTCTCTAAAGTTCCAAATTTTCTAACAATCAAAGCTGTCATTCTTGGTCGGCAATGGAATGATGAATCCGACAGCGTCCGCCTTCATTACCATTCAATGGCTGTCGAAATCAAGCGCCAGGTTGAAGTGCGTCATCCGCATTATAAGTACAATCCGCGAAAATCCTCCGAGATTCGACGCCGAGCAAGAGGGAATCATGGAGTCTACACCGTCCAGAACCAAATTATCTCGGATGCGGCCCTGGAAGAGCAAGAGCAATCTACGTCTGCTAATTTTGCTGCGACGACCTCTATGCCTACCCCGCCGGTGGAGTTTGAGGTTCCCGAGCTTGACGCATTTATGTCTCCCACAAGTGATAACTAGTCAAAGGCGGTTTTAACCATGCTCAAAATTACGAAGCAATTGTATGTCTTGTTGCTTCTTTATTTTTGTTTGAATTCAGCAGCTAACAAGCCTCTTCGCTTTTCTTTTAGGGCGGCACTGGGCATATTCGACTAGGCACTGCCGACATGACCAAACGATAGAATGAGACAGCCACAAGGCAGCGGTGGAGGAAACACTGGGCGGCCGGAGGGAGAATTTGGTCTTTGGGGGGTTCGACACCTGTTGTTTTTTTTCCTTTTTTTCCTTTTTTTCCTTTTTTTCCTTTTTTTTCTTTTTTTTTTTCTATCTTGTCTCTTTCTTTCATGTGTTCATATCGAACCATGTTCTTGCGGCAAGAAAACGAGAAGCCAGCAGACAACAACGGCAACAGCGGATAGGAAGGTGGACGGTTTTTTCTTTTTTCTTTTTCTTTTTTCTTTTTCTTTTTTTGAATTTGTCGGCTTTCTTTTCTTGTGTCTTCTGACGAGACCTGGGCTCGACGACAAGGAATGAACGGGGAGGAAGGATTATGGGATGGTCTTAGTCGGCTGCGGCGTGGGTATTTGTCTCGATTTTCAGACGACAACGGATGATGATGGCAGCCGGCCACGACAGGAAAACGGGGATCAGAAAATAAGGAGAAAAGAAAAGAAAAAAAGAAAAAAAAAGAAAAAAAAAGAAAAAAAAAAGAAAAAAAAAAGTAGGTAGATCATCCCAAGAATGAATTGAACTAGTATTCATCCAAAAAGCCGCTCCCTCTCTTGTTTTATAGATATACCAGCGAGCTGGCGATGTCGTGATGTGCCCAGTGTCTTGATTACGTTCTGCGAACAGACCGATACAGGTACAGCGGGAAGCCGCATCCATTGGCATATTCGAGGCGTTTTGTGCATCTGCCAGAATGGCAGCCAACGTTGTTCCACCAACAGTTTTTTTTTTTTTCTTTTTTTTTCTTTTTTTTTCCTTTTTTTTCCCTTTTTTCTTCTTTTTTTCTTTTCTTTTATCTTTTCTTTTTTCTCTTGCTTTTCTTCTTTCTCTATCCCCCGAGCTCCAACAATACAAAAGAACACGGCAGGCTTTTCTTGTCCTACGCAGTGTTGCTCGTTGGTTTCCACTTGTCTTCTCTCTTTCGGATGCCAGTCCGTAGTTCAGTCTCTTGTCCGGGACAACTTCTTCGCAGCAGCCCTCTTCACCCCCCCCCTCACTTTGCTTTTTCTCGTCCCCACCCCCCCAAACGAACTACAAAACCGCAAAACAGCGAGAGATACAGCAGAAAACAAACCCCATCCTGGTCTCCCCGTCTCCCCGTCTCCTTGTCTCCTTGTCTCCTCGTCTCCTCGTCTCCTCTTCCCCAGCCACCTCAACAGCTCTTTTTTGCCTCTTCTTGGCTTGTCCAGCTGACCCGCTTGCAGTCTTCCAGGTCCAATTTCCTTCTTCCCCCCCCTTCCTGTCTGTCCCGGTGTTGGCACGTTTTTCCTGTCTCGCCTTTTTGTTTTCCTCTCTCTCTCTCTCTTTTTTTCTTTTTTTCTTTTTTGTCCTTCTTTTCTGCATCAGCCATTGAACGTCGGCCATTTTTATTTTCTTTTTCTTGCCCACCACAAATCCCATCCCTTGGAGACAAGCCATGCACTTTTTTTTCTTTTTTTTCTTGTTTTTTCTTTTTCTTGTTTTTTCCTTTCCTTTCTTTTCCTTTCCTTTCTTTTCCTTTCCTTTCTTTTTCTTCTTAACCAGGCCAATAGGAACACCTCCTACTCAATATCTTTCTTTCACGCTGCAGCTTTTTCGTCGCCTTCGGCCTCGGTCTCTTTTCTCCTTCAGCCTCTTGGAAGCTCTCCTGTCGCCACTCATCACAGCTGGGCGAGGGCCTCCTCTCGTCAGGTTTTCTGTCTGCATCTCTTTTCCTCCCTTGCAGCGCTACGAACCTTTCCCCCCTCTTCCCTTCCCCCCATACATCATCAATCGCTTCTTCAGTCAGCCATCCAATACGACACATCGCTTCTGGTCCCCGTTTCGGCTTCGTGGCATCATGGATTGCTGCTCTTCGTCTGGGCTGGCGAAATTGCAGGAGAAGCGTGAAAGACATACAGTCCACTTTCAGCGTTTCAGGAAATAACGGCGAGGTTACCGAGGTCGTGATTTTTCGGGCTTTTATTTTTTAAGAAAACAAGAAAAAATGGAGAGAGAGAGAAAGAAAGAAAGAGAGAGAGAGAGAGAGAGAGAGAGAGAGAGAAACTCTCGCCAAACAATCTTCGTACCTCGTGTGCCACCCCTTTTTCGTTCTCGTGTGCCTTTTTCCCTCCTGATTTCGACCCCCTTCTTCTTTTCTCTCTGCATGAGCCGTCAAGTACTTCGTAAACTTCTTCCACACAGCAAATAGTCCCTCGCTTTCTCGCTTCATCGATTTGCTCTGTTTCTGTGTACACGTCACTTTTTTTTCGCGATGCTTCGCTCTCTCATCCCTTCTTGTCTAAATACGGAAACATCTCCCGCATCATCACGTTCGTGTTTTTTTTTCTTTTTTCCGTTTCCCTTGTCATCAACACGCCGCCACCCCCCCCCCTTTGCCCGTTTCTCCCTTGCGTCTGCTTCCCAGGCTTGTTTGGGCACGGGCCAATGAACACATAAGAACAAGCGGGAGCCAAAAGAAGTAGCTTAGAAGTAAAAAAAGAAAAAAGAACGACTGAACACGCGGCGACATGGGTGACTTGCACAGCATAACGTCGGGTTTCTTCGTACGGCGTTCTTTGAAAGAGGCGGAAGGCAATGGGGTTAAAGCAGTTACCATTGATGAAAGTGACATGAAGCAATGATCTTGCGTGCTCATAAAAAAAGCAGAGAAGGTAAAAAAAATCAATAAAATCAAAATAAATCAATAAAAAATCAAAATAAAATCAAAATAAATCAAAACAAATCAAACCAAAATCGATAGATAAAGAAAGCAAGAAAGAAAGCACAGATCCGCAAACCCGCAAAGCCAACAAGAAACAAGTCAGGCCAGGTCCACGACGTCCTCTGCCCTGTCGGGTTCCAAAAGTCGGATGTTGGCGCTTGTTTTTGTTCCTTTTTTTTGCAGAAATATTTTAACGATAGGTAGACGATGGATGTACCGTCACGCTTCGTCCTGCCGCTTGTACTCCTTCGAGCTGCGTCTCCTCTGCCAACTCTCGATGCATCATCTTTTTGCGAACGCCGTGGCCAGCCTGGCTTTGCATCTGTCAAGTCGCCTCCGCTGTTCCCCGTTTGCTAGCAAACCGTGCCAAAAGTGGACACCCAACGATCAAATCCCCCACCAGCTGGGCGCTTCCCGGTCGACGCTGGCTGATCTTGTTGGTGATATGACATGACGGGAACAGAAGGGATGGACCTAGTACGAACACTAACGGTTACAGGTGAGACAGGGCGTGTTGGTTCTCGACGCGCAACGCTAACGGTTTTCAGTTCCCCTCCCGTGAGACCTTCAGGCCGAGCCGACTTGCGAGGTACGTCTCCCGAGTGCCACAGCGTTCTTCCACGATTTTCTTTTTTTTTCTTTCTTTTTTTGTTTTGTTTTTTTTTTTGGCTTATTTTCGGGGAGATCGTCTGGAAATGGAGGTGAATGTACAATGCCCTGTAGGCTAGCAATCACGCCCTCCCGAATTGACAACAGAGACATGGCTTCCGACGGTACGCCAACAGAAAGTGGCTCTCCGTACATTGTGCTGTTAAAACTGTAGTGCTGTGGTGAGAGTCCTTTGACGACGGACTGGGTTGGCAAGGTGGGAGGGCTCTCGTACAGAGTAATGTTCCGTACAGTGCATTGAAAAAACAACAACGCCCCTGCGCAGCTAGAGTAGATAGAATGTAGACGCCCAAGCGGATGCAACTCCAATGAAGTTGTGGCTGTGATAAAAATAGAAATGCGTAAAATGGCGAAATCAACGCAGACGGGGACGAGAAGATGGATGCACGGTCTCACATAGCGCTGAGAAAGGAGGGAAATAAAAATAAAAATAAAAATAAAAATAAATAAAACTCAATTCGCCTGGGGCTCCATGAGACAAACCGGACACGGCTGTGCCGTTTGCTGGTTGTGCTGCAGTGTGCCGCACCAGCACACCCAGCGTGATGTGCCATCCAGCGCATACAACACGTCGCCCGGGCTCAGCAGCCGCGCCTCGACCGCGCAGTCGAAGCAGTACCGGTACAGCATCTCGAAGCTGCCCGGCTGCGCACCGGGGCCCCGGTCTGCCCACACGGATGAAGGCCGTTGTTGCAGCAGCCGGAAGCTTTCGCTGAGCGTGTGGGCAGAGGGAGAAAGGGAGGTGGTCACCGTGGTGTCGACGGTGTCGACCGGGACGACGGGGGGGCGCCCATACAACGGTTGCAGCCGGGGAAGAGGTCGCATGTGCGTGGCCGGCGGTGGGCAGTAAGGCAGCCGGTCCGCAGGAACGCCGTGGGACAGCATATAAGACACACATTCCTTGTCGGTGGGGAGAGCGAGGTAAGGGGCGGCTGCGTGCACTGTGGTGGTTTTTGACAACGACGACGACGGTGATGCCGACGATGACGATGACGATGACGACGATGACGACGAAAACGATGTCAACGGCGGCAACATGGTGTTCTCCGGGTCCGGGTCCTCTGATGGCGAAAGCGGCGCCCACACCAATCCACCGAAGAGCCGACGCCCCGTGTACGGCTGGCGCACATGGACCTCGGCCACGCACGTCTGGTGGAACGGCCGGGGGAACTGGCATTGGCCGCGCAAGCGGAAACAGTGGAAGCATGCTATGTCTGGGTAGCCCGTCTCCGGCAGGAGTGGAGGCGTGGGTTGCGGCACCCACCGTTTGCGTACCCGCTCTTCGATGGCCACGAGCGTCGCCATGCGTACGTGCACCGGCACGAAGCGCTCCAGGCGCACGGCCGCAAACAGCCGGCTGACGCACGCCAGCCGAAGCAGAACGCGGTAGTCGCAGAAGATGCCCATGCGCGCCCAGAACGGCGCCGGCAGCCGCAGCAGCCACGGCGTCGACGATTGCCCGGCGGCATCGGCGCCTCCTCCTGCCGCTTGCTGAGCAACTGCCGTGTTTTTGCTGCGCGGCAGGGCAAACGCGCACACCGGCATCAGGGCCTCGGGCGGCGGCGGTGTTGGCGAGCTGGGTGCGGCGGCCCTGCACGTTCTCGTGGCGTTACCGGAGTGGCCCGTGCAACTGGGATCCGTCTGCGGCGGCGGCACGCGGTCGAGCGTGGCCGCAGAAGCATCCGCAACGTCGTCGGCGCACGCGACGGGCGACGGCGCGGTTGCAGAAGCCGTTGCTTGCTCATTCGCAGCCAAGCTGCCGGCAGCTACCGAAACGCGCTGCGTTGACTCGCAACCGCCGACGGCACTGGAAGCGCTCAGGTGCGTCTCCGGGAGGGAAGCAGGTGCCGGCGTACCAAGGCGCGGTGCAGGTGCAGCGCCACACCGGCCAGGAGATGGGGATGATTCGGGCATGGCTGGAGGCGGCTGGGCTGCTGTGGTTATCGCATCGCTGTCCCCCCGGTCTGCCACGTGCGCTCTTCGCACCTTCCGCTTGCGCTCTTTACGCGCCGGTGGGTGTGATGGGCGCGATGGTTGGAGTGGCGCGGTTGGCCGCGTTTTTTTACGGCGCGCCGGCTGCGACCGCGGTGTGCTCGTTTTCGACACGTTCGTGGTGGGCGCAGCCGCAATAAGACGCGCCTGGCTTGGAGCCGGAGGAAAAGAAAGAACGTCTGTGGCGAGCGGGATCTCCGGACCCGTGGTGGCAGCCGTCGTATGAGAGACGAGCAGATCGCCCTGCTGACGTGTTGGCACGGGGGCTGGCTGCTTCGGGGAAGGGATCGGTGGCTGCGCGGGCAAAATGGCCGCGAACGACGGTCGCGGGAAGCAAAATGTTGTGGCGGCGTGGCTTTGCGTATGGGAAGGCGATGTGGCCGTTTGGGGCGGTATGTATGACCCCGGTTGGTATCCGTGAGGAAAAAACAACATAGGAGACGGAGCCGGAGCTGGAGCCGGAGCCAAAGCCGGAGCCAAAGCCGGAGGTAGAAGGAATGAATTATGCAGGAGATTCGTTAATGGCAAATTCATCCCGACGCCGGCGAGCACTTCTGTGCCATGGGTTTCACAACCGCCGTCTATGGCTGCGGCCATGGTGTCCTTGTTGCTTTCGTCGATGTCCGTGGATTGGTTGGGAGGCAACGAGGCCGCGTTGAATGCCGCAGTATGGCACACGCCCAGAGGGAGGGATTCCTCGCAAAGGTCAACCACACTTTCTTCCGTGGTCATATTGATCAACTGTGTTGGCGCCCTGATAAACGCCTGAAAAAAAAAAAAAAAGAAAAAAGGAAATGAAGCGTTAGCTGGCTATTTAAAAGAGCTAAAACGAAAGGAGAACATATTCGAAGCGTTGATTGTATCAGCGATACATTACATGAAGTGAACGGAAAATGACTCTGATGAACCAGGTAGAGTAACCTATTTATGAGATGATGACTGAATGTGAGAAGATGAAGGCAGTTGCTGCGTACCACAGAAGTGCAAGATGAAACGAAATGAGAGGCAAGTTAGGTCAATGATGACGATGGTAGATGCTAACGACACAAGCGTGCGTGACAACGAGGTGACTGGTGACGTGGCACCGTGTAGACAAAAAAGAAAAATAAACCTAAATTTGGAGAGAAAAAGTCCGTGGACGGGGTAGACACAAGGTTGGATAAACGGATGTACTTGTTATAGGAAAGCGAACGAGAAGACAAGCTTGTGAAGATGGCTGATGACGTCTCTGCAATATGAAAGACAGTGTAATTGTAGAAAAGTGAAGAAAAAGGAAAAGAGCAAGAAAAAAAAGAAAAGGGAACCGTGAAGTGCCTCGCTTGCTGCTCTCTGGCGAAAACATCTGTTGTATATGTGTGCAAGTACATTCATAAAGACGCGGGAAGCGAGGAAGACAAGAAAAATAGGAAAGATAACGACAAGGTTTTGTTTAGTCTACCTTTCTCGTTGCATCAGATGCGTTCCGTGGGTTCGGGGAAATGTTTGGAAGGGCAGGGTGCGAAGAATATTTTTTTGTGATGTGTGGTTTTTTTTCTTTTTTCTTTTTTCTTCTTTTTGCTTTTTCTCATCCGTGAAATAATATGAAGGAAGGGATCCTGCATGCATCAAATGTGATCAGTGTATGTAGAGTTGAAGCGGAGGAAAAAAAAAATAAAGAAATAAAGAAATAAAATAAGTAGCAGGAGCATGTGAAATTCAAGCCTAAGAGTAGAAATAATGAACTTCAAGATGAGGAGGCTGGACGATGGGGATGTTTTGGGGGTTGTTTGAAAAAAAAGGGGGGGGAAAGAAAAATAAAAATAAAAATAAAATAAAAAAAAATAAAAACTAGAGAACGTATATCCATTTTAGACTTGTTGCAGAAGCCATCGACACAACCTTCCCCTCCTTTTCGCCCTGCCTGCTGTGCCACAAGACGGACGGGAAGCCGCTTTAGTACTGTAGAAAGCGTTTGCAGCGTTTTTTATTGTTTTTCGTTTGTCGTCCGTCGTTTGTCGTTTTTCTTTCCATGGGTGTTTGCTTGGGCTGGTGGACCAAAAAAAATAAGTAAACAGAATATAATAAAGAGAAAGTGACTTGAGATGACGAGTTTCTTGGCAAGCAAACGGGTGCCACCATATGCAGAGACGACTTCATGTCGTCGCTCAGCGAGCGAGGGCAAACCCGAAAGCAGTGACGATTTGGTTCATCTCTCACGAAAGAAACCAGAAACCAGAAAAAAAAAATCTGAGTGGAAACAGAAACGCGGGCGGTTCTGGATGAGGCGAATGTGAAGCGGAGTTTATGAGGCTAAGCAGAAGCGTACTGCAAGATGAAGGTGAGACGAAAAGCTGCATGACAACAACAACAAAAAAAAAACAATCAAAGCGGAAGAAAAGCATAGACTGGCCCAGCAAGCCAACACGGCACCGTCGTCCGGCACCGTCTTCTTTCTTTCTTTTTTTTTGTTGTCCAGACCAGTCACGGGTTTCGGATACCGCCATGGACTCTTCTGATCGAGACGTCAAAACAAAAAAACGACGAACGGCGTTTTTTTGTCTACAAAGGAATGCGGAAGCAACATCGATTTATATCCCCAAGAGCACTGGAGGTCAAACCTATGAAATTCTTACAAGTCCACAAAAAAAGAGAAAATGCTGTTTGCGATATAAAACAATTTGAGCGAGGCACGAAAAAAAGAGATGAGGAAAGGCCTGTGAAGATGGGGCATTCAGGAAGAATAAAAGAGAGTGCAAAAATAATGGAAGAAAAAAGAAAGCCAACTGAACGCATTGGAGACGACACCATAAACCCCCAAAAAATCAAAATCACACATCCACGGCCTACATAGGATTGGTTATTCGTGCTCATTCTCAGCGCATCAGAGTCCAGCTCCCACACCAACTATGCGTCCTTCATAATCTTTTTTTTTCCGGTTGCCATGTCGCTCCAATGCCTTGCCCCGTTGAGGTACCGGCATTCTACCTTCGGCGCTCCACTAATAGCAACCACGGCACGGGCTTTTGTGGGATGCAGCTTCCTGTGATTTTGTCTCGAGTTAGACGAGCAAATGGAAACGAGGTGCGAGAATTCCCTACCGCACGGCGAGTCCCTAACGCGATATGGTGTCAGCGTAGTTCACGACGTGGAGGTCAGGACTGTGATTTGGCAATACAATGAAGACAAAATGAAAGAAAACAAAAAGCTCAAATGGTAGCGCAACGAACTCACTTGTACTGATGAAGCACAATGTCCGTATTTTTAAGTTCCCGGATCGTTGGTATGCAACGTTTCCCTGAGACCAAATAGCGTTCACAGAGCTTCAGATACACACAACGCTCGTGGCCACAAAAATAAACGAGCTACCGAGAGGGATCATAGCACGAGAATTGTCTCATTAGTATATTGAAAGCTTGTGCAAACAAGAAAAAAAGGGTGAAGGGGGGGGAGGGGGGTAGGGGGGGAGTATAGCAAGAATCAAAAAGGCTAGAGTTAGCTAGAATATAAACTCAATGGAAAGAGATGGGGCGCATACCTGGATAATGGCACACATGATGTGATGCCGTGGTCGATAGAAGCGTACGTTTCGCGGTTGATTGAAGACTTAGAGACTCATCCGAGCGAAACCATTTCATGGGGTTGATTAGACAAAACTTACCCTGCCTGTACGCTGCTCGTTCTGTCCTACGATTCAAAATCATGGCCAAGATATACAATTCCCGAGGCACACTCTTTGCTATATAGCTGTCCGCCCCCCACCCTCCTTTCCCCTCGAACAATTTTCTTTGCGGAAACTTGGGAAGATGGTGTTGATGCTCACCAATACGGGAGTTGTCTGTTCGGTCATTTGCGAAATAAGTATGTGGCATGCAACCCGACCAAAATAATAATAAAATAAAATAAAATAAAATCAAAAAATAAAAAATAAAACGTAGAAAAATTAAAGTTAGACGGACTCGGAGAAGGATACGGCAAAAACAAACAAACGGGCTTTCTGTGGCAACTCTCAACGGACTGCCCTGCATACGACTATCACACGGATACGTGTAATTTGAGGAAAACGAACAAGATGTAAGGCTGCAGGACCAAAAGAAATACTCGGCAAACAGCTGGCGAGTCGACAATCGGCCATATTGACATCTGACTGGAACAGAGCTTGGCTATCTTGCTGCAAGTGACGAAAGCAGCTCGCCGGGGCGGAAGACAGCCGAGACAATTCACGGAGCCAATCGTATGTTGATTGTTTCCACAGTTACCCACACGGCTGCCAGCGAAGCAAAAAAAAAGCAAATTATAAAAATGAAAGGAAAATGGGAAAAAAGAAAAGAAAAAAAAGAAAAGAAAAAAAACCCTCAAAGCGGCGGAGAACCCGAGTCGTCAAGCAAGCACGACAACGAACAAAAAATGACGAGGAGAAAAAAAAAAACACACAAAAAGACGAAAGTCAACCTTCCGTCTCCCGCGGCGCTGCAGAGCTAGAATGCAAAGGAGTCTGCTGGGAGCCAACCAAATCCATGCAGGGATGAAGAAGCAATATGCTCTAGGGGGGTCTGCCTTTCGTGACAGGCAGCCCACGGCATCATGTACGCGCTGTGATTTCGTTGTAGCAGACAATTTCCAATAAAAAAGCAAGAAAACTCGCGCGTGTGAAAGCACAGAATACAGCCGCTTTTCGTCTTTCTTTTTGTTACTGGAGGAATGGGCGCTGAGTCTCTGTACGAAGCTGAAAGCCCTCTAGTCGTCATGCAGGTTGCAGACCATCCCACTTCTCGTCATTTTGCAACGTATCCGACAACCAACGCAGACATGCAATCGATTGGAGTTGAAGTTCGTTCCTCCTGCAGATATGACAAGTGAGGGAGCTCTCAACTTCGTTCCGTGATTGCTGGTCAAAGTAAGACAGGCAGAAGTTGAAACGTTTGATGCAAGCAGCCGTAGATGCGGTGGGTGCCGGCATGTAGCATAAAAGGAGGCACAACCGTTGTCACCATCTAATGTAATAAAAAAAGAGACATGAAGTGCTGCCTAGGTCGAGAAAAGGGTACATACAATTCTTCCCAAGAAGCGTGAATGAAGACATACCAAGATGGGGGGGTACGTAATAACTAACAATGGCTCGGTCCATGTAGAATTTAAAAATATGATTATTAAAAAAAACCCCCCAAAAATAAGCACCGGAACAGTCACAGCTTGAATTGAGCAGTAAAGAAACCAAGTTGGCAGCAAAGATGTGGAAAGAAAATAAGGGAAAAATGAGGTATTAATTGCACTTTTGCTTTTTCCAACGTCGTGTAACCCCGACGCGCTCCTAAGTCGCTGACAAGAGAAAAGAAATCGTATGTTGCTCATGCTCGACGCAAGGATGCAACCAATTCAGACTAAAATTGAAAAAAAGGACGAAAAAAAGAAAAGAAAGAAAGAAAACAGTCGTCTTTCGTGGGGTGTCGGGTTGTTGAACAAAGAGAAGCCTTCGTCCTATGTATGCACGTTCTGTGTGATAACATGAAAGACACGTTTTGATTGGTGCCACAACGTATTACATTTCTTTTTGTTATTTTGTTATTTTGTTTTTTCATTTTTTCATTTTTTCAATGCAGAATGGTGACACGGTGATCACAGATGGAGGGTGTAGGGGGGAAAACAGGCGGCATGGTCTGGGTGACGCGAGAGCAATGGCACGGCTGGCTGCATCGATTGCGGAGTTGCAGATACGTGTAGGTACTGAAAAGGTCATGTTCTTCCAGGTGGATTTCAGCTTTCGCAGACTGTTGTCGACATGCCGGTGATACAGCATTGCGTGACATAGAATAATTCAAACCAAAAGACTCTGGACTTCAACTCGCCTCCGCTCTGAGGAGCACCAAAAAAAAGACAACACAAAACAAAACAAAAAAGCAATAAAACAAAACAAAACAAAACAAAAACAAAAAGTACCTAATCTTCCCTTGCCCATTCGCCTGTTCCCGTAACAGCTGTGCACTTTTTACGAAATCTTGCTTCAACCTTCGTGTTTTCGTGGGGAGCAGAATTCCTTCGACCTAAACGGCCGCACACGAGTTCATCCACAGGGGCTTTTCCCGACGTTCCAAGGCTGGATTTCGCCCGCAGGTTAGAAGGAAGCTATTCTGCGTTTATGGAAAACCAAAAAAGCCTTGTGTCTGTTGCAAGGTGCTGTTGAGAAAGATGGGAGAGGCTCCTGAGCAGGTCCGCTCCCGGCTCGCTAGAATGACAATGGCAAGTGTCCGTGACACATCGGTACATGTGAGACGTTTGCCAGAAGAAGGTCCTCTTGCTAGGTTCCGCCGGGTTGCTGTTGCGTCTATCGTATGCTGCTACCCGATGTCTTTTTATTTTTATTTTTATTTTTATTTTTAATTTTATTTCTCGTTTCGTTTGCGGTTTGTTTGTCTCCTGGTCATTTTAGCTAATTTATCCTGTACGTCTTCGGTTTAGCTTTTTCTTTTTTTTTCACCCCTTTGCCAACGCAAGTCTCGGCATCACATCTCATTTTTGATCCTTCTCGGTTACCAAATATGAACAATGAGATGAATGAGTGCGGCATAATGCTTGGGGAGTTGGCTGCTATCACACGGGCTGTTGCGTAGCAGTGACGCAAGGGAGTATTGACACGTGGACGTTTATTATTCTTGCTTTGCCTTCGTCTTTCGGGGTTCGGCGGCGCTCCAAAAAAAAAGAAAATAAAAGAAAATAAATACAAGAAAGAAAGATAAAAGAAAGAAAGAGAAAAAGAAAAAGAAAATAAAGGAAAGAAAGAGAAAAAAAAATGAAGATACTCACAGTATCTCGTCTAATGGTGGCTTCGGTTCAGCTTCAAACAAAGAGGTCAAGATAGATCAACAGGTTGAGGTCGGTCAGACGCCCTGTGTGGGTTGCATTTTTCTAAATAAAAACACGCACACACACACACACACACACACACACAAACAAGGGAAATATGTACAATTCTTTTGTAGTTGACGTATGCGGTCCGCCTTCGCCGCCAGACCCAGATAGGATCTCCTCCATCAATGACCACGTCACCGACCACTTTGCTTTCTTTCGACCCGTCCTGCTGTCCCACACATGCT
The DNA here is from genome assembly GCA_001636815.1 of Niveomyces insectorum RCEF 264. Classification (NCBI taxonomy): domain Eukaryota; kingdom Fungi; phylum Ascomycota; class Sordariomycetes; order Hypocreales; family Cordycipitaceae; genus Niveomyces; species Niveomyces insectorum. Next base: position 296,204 of record AZHD01000005.1, on the reverse strand, counting down.
TTGTTGATCGTTCAAGGCGAAAAGATCCGTGATCTACACGACCTTGTCCTTCTTGTGGTAGTTGACCTTGTCGTTCCAACTAAAAGGAGAAAAAGGGGCCGAAGAAAAAGATGGTAAAAGAAAAGTCAGACAAGCGTGTACATGGCTATGCATCCCCAGGGATTCTACCATCCACTTACAACAGGGTCTTGTCGCCGTCGCCCCAGGAGAAGTTCTTGCTGCGGATGTTCTGGTACGGGTACTCCACGCGCTCTTCCAACGGCGGCAGGTGGCTCCAGTGCTCCCAGTGCTCGTTCCACAAATAGTAGGCGTTGGCACCGGCGCCAATCAGGGCTGGGATGCAGACGCTTTTTTGACTAATCAGTACGTATTTCATAACACAACACAGACCGCGCGACGAGAACGGGAAGGAGAACGGGACGGAGAACGAGAATGAAAACAAGGCCACTTGTGAACCAGGGACGATATGAGACGAAGCAGTACGAAAAGGTGGTATCAGATGGCATAGACGAAACGATCGCGCAGCGAGGGAGTGGTTCGACAGCTTACAAGATGGAAATCTTGCGCCACAGATCTGGTTTGGTTTGGGTTGGTTCGTTAGCAAACGCCGTTCGTTCTCAACGATGACGTGAGATACAAAATAGGAAAACAAGACGTACTGGCCGATTGCGCCGCGTGCTCCTGAACGGCCCGGCGCTCGCGCACGAACGCGTTCTCGCCGGCGGCGCCGGCGGTCGGAGCCGAGTAGAAGCGGCGGGCGGCCGGCATCGCACGGCGAGCGATTGCAGACCGGAACATGATGAGACACTGAAAGAACAAGAAATTAAAAAAAAAAAAACGACGGAATCCGGTACGAGACCTGTTCGTTTCTAATGTTCGTTTGGGGGGGGGAGGAATAAGGTTGGAAGCTTCAATTGAGGTGACGAAAACGATGAGGAGAGGAAACGAAAAAGAGTTTCGGTTGGTCGTTCGGGGGAGGGTTCCACACAACAGATCAGGCCACGCCCAGCTTCCCGGAATAATGTTCGGGCCGGTCATCAATGCCAAGACACAAACGGCGTCATTCCTTTTGGTCATTACTAATCATCGGTCACCGCAGAGCAGTTCTCCAGCACAGCGCCTTTCACGAAAGCACGAGCAGATACCGACGTTGGTATGACAACGAAACACTCGCGCTGCAAAGAGAGATGGAGCACCTGAGGAGGTTGGTTGGCGTTGCGTTCCGGCGCCATCGCGATGTCTTGCCACAAATCGAAGAGAAGGAAAACAAAAAAAGGGACAAACTCAAGTGCGGGCGTAGCCAACAGACGTGAAAGAAAAAAGGAAAAGGAGAACGGAGGGAGCATACCGAAAGCACCGATTATCATAGTTACGGTGGTCTGGACGCTGAAACGAACGAAAAAGTTGACTTGTTCCTTCCCTCCGAGGCAACATGAGTGTGTCTCCTCGGTATTGACGACAGTCAACATCGGTCCCAGGACACAACGACAGCGGGAGAGCCGGCCATGCTACGCGCGACGCATCAGATTGATGGATTGGCAAACCAAATTGGCGCCGGGATGTTTCATGAAGCTGCCGTAGCTTCACGGTGTGCGGTCGATGGGCGGTATCGAGTAACTTACGACGCCAACAAGAAGCTCAGCAAAACGGTCTCGAAATGAGGGATAGCGGGTGCTGAGAAAAGCAGTCCCAACCACAAAGCAACTCCTGCTCTTCGGGATCCAAGTTTGGCTGCCACTGATTCACACTATGACAGCATCGGAGGCTGGAAGCAGACGGATAGGTTGGCCCATGGGACGCCGTCGAAGCCAGGAACAATTGATCGTCGTTGTTGCTTTGGAAGGTCTGTAAGTTCCTCTAACCATGCACAAAACACTACGCACCCTGCGGCAATATCGCCAGCTGCAGGGATTGATGGAGCCATGTCTTTCTCCGCGCCATACGTTTATGGGACCATCCTTTTATGCTTTCCTATGCACAAGTCGCAAGAGGCAAAGGCATACGGCGCTGGTGCGATTCCAGGGCCACGTCCCGGCTTGCACAGCCGGGCGTCCCCGGGACCCCCGAGAGCTTGAGCTCAAGCACAAAGCACATCTCGAGCAGCCGGGCTAGCCGGTGGGCGGAGTCGGCGCAGAAAGTTCAAAACGCCACTGGCAAAACATGCTTTGCAAGACATGCGGATCCTGAGAAGCCTGAGCAACTTCAGCGCGCATGAATCAGAAAGACGGAACCAGAGCCAGGCACGACGTCTGCCTTCAAGACAAGAAGACGTTTGTCACGGCCACGTCCGCCCGATTCACACCCATCACGGCCTTTCAATACAGAGCACATGCAATTAACGAAGACCATCGGCGGGACATGGCGGAATTTGAGGAGATATGGGTTTTCTCCCAGGACGCTCTCCTCTCTAACCGTGCCTTTTTTTCTGTTTTTCTTTTTTTTATTTCTCATTTTGTTTTTTTTTTTCTCTCTTCAACCGTATTTGTTAGGAAAACAATTGAGATATCCTAATAACTAGAAGCAAATACTTGTGTTACTTGCGTAGAAAAAAAAAAAAAAGAAAAGGCTGATATTCTGTGGCCCTGGCGGGCACTCTTGCCATTTATGCACGTGCTTCGACTCCCATTTACACAAAACGTACAAAATTATGCATATCACGTGTTTGCCTGAAGGCATAAACTGACCGGCTGGCTTCCTTCCTACTGTCTGTTCGATCGCCCCTTCCCATTCTGACGTATTTCTGTATTGCATTTTTTTTGGGGCGATTCCCGTGTCGTTTCCCGTTTTGTTGCTGTTCGTTTCTCGTTTCTCGTTTCTCGTTCCTCTTCCGATTTCCAGCGTCCTCGACAAACAGCGTGGCATCGCCCCGTCCACCTCTCCCCCAACCGATAACGCACTTCCCGCATCGCCATCGCGGCCGCTGGCCGAGGAGGCACGGCATCGGAAGCCAGCGTTGGTTTTCTCGTCTTCCCCCGCATTCTTTTGGCAGCGCGTGGTAGCCTTCGCCGGGTGGCTCCAGCCGGGTCGTGCCATCTCGTGACATTTCCTTTCCGATTCGCTTTTCTGCCTTTTTTCCTGTTTTTTCCTTCGTCTTCCTTCTTCTTCCCTCTCCTTCTCTTCCTTTTTTTCCTCTTTTTTTTCTCCTTTTTTTATTGTTTTTCCTTCTTTTTATTTTTTTTATTTTTTTTTTCTTTTTCCGATTCTGTTGTCCGACGCGGCGACCCTCACCGTCTCTTCCTCTGTCGTCGTTCGACAGACGACGTCGGGCTTTGCGCGCTCTCGTTCCCTCTCCCTCTCCTTTTCCCCTCTCCCCTCTTCCTTTACGTGCTTCTGCTTTCTTCTCTGGTGCGACCGACCGCTCTTTTCTTGTGTGACAGCTTTTCGCGAATACCGCCCACTACCTATTCAGCGCGCTTTTCCAGCCCTCCGACGACTTTCGATCCTCATCCCGTCGTTTTCTCCTTCGAAACAGCGGCCTCTTCTCTGTTTTGAAGCGCGTGCCTTCCTGCCACCGATTACGACGTCTTCCAGACCGGCGTCTGTGCCCCGTTTCTTTCTCCGACGGCGGTTTTCTTTCTGTCTACTTTCTTCATCATCTTCTTCTTCTTCTTCTTCTCGGGGTTCTACCTGCGCAAGCCTTGGCCCCTTAACGCTTCTTTTTTTCCCCCGCTCCTACGACAACCGTTCGCACGGCTGCGTGCATGATCACCCCATCCACCCCACTGCCCTACGCAGTGGTTGGCCGTTAAGAGAGGAAGAGGTCGAGAGAGGTCGAGAGAGGTCGAACGCTCGCTTGTCGGTTGTTGTTTTACGGGAACAGTGCCGTCGGCGGCTGGACCACTTTGCGCGGATTGCCGCTTTCCTCAACCTGGGGGCCGGCAACGCCGAAAAAGAGACAGGCAAGTCCACTCAAAAATCGGGGGAACAAAAGGAAGCAAACGCATGGAGCGACGAGGAATGCTTTGTACAGGGCACCCGGCGTGCGCGCAAAGCTTTCATTCGTACTTCACGCTGGCTGTTGGTGAGAGATGAGCTGTCTTCTAACTTTTTGCGTCTTCTTGCGCCAGACCTCGTACGGCTACCTCCTGCACCCTGCTTTTCGACAGCAGTCTTGTCTTACCTCTTCTAAACGCACCGACAGCACGACGATTGCATTACCTTAGTTTTATAGCATTTTACGACATATTCATATTCTTTGGCGCTTGCGCTTTGCTCAAACCCCTTGATCGCCTTTTTTTTTCCCCCCTTCCCCCACGGTCATACGATATAACCTTCCCCCCCCCCTTCGGCCCTCGCCCCTTTTCTATTCTTACCATGGCGCTGCTAGTCCGCGCTCTATCTCTGCTGGCCGCGAGCACTGTGACCGTCCTCGTCATTGTTCGGTCCATGGCCGCCACCAACTACCCTCTGCCCTCCCGTTCCAGACCCCTCAGTACCGTTCCGGCTTTCCAGCTGTTCCCGCCGAATGCGGCGATTTCTTTGACCGAAGACAACAGCACTTTTTTCCCCGCTCGTCCAGCCGCCTTTGGAGCCGCCCTCCCTGACAATGGCCTCAGTGCTATTCTCTGGATCGGCGCAGGCTTCGGAGAGGACGAAGTCGAGCCACAAGGCGAGCTGGGCTGCAGCGATGTGCCTGGCTGGGATGGCCGGCGCGCCGCCGACGGCGCTCCCATTTTCCCGGACGAAAAACGTCTTGACGATGGCACGGACAACTACCTCGAAGACTTCTCCACGGGTGCGTACTACCGCAACCTGCACAAAACCGTCCATGCAAAGGCGGCTGTGGCCGTTGCCTCCGGTCACGCTTCCGACCCCGCCGATATTAACGTTGCCAACGTAGCGCCCGTCATACGGGGCTCGGCACCGCAAGCAAGCACAAAAACGGGCAAAGAAGTGGCCCGAAAAGAAGCGTTGCGCAAAGGCGCGTCACGCAAAGACGCGTCCCGCAAAGACATGTCCCGCACAGAGGCTGGCCACAACGAGGTGCCTCACCATGGCGACATCCAGTCTCTGCAGGAAGGAGCGGAAATCGCTGGGAAGATTGTGCTCCTTAGGCGGGGCGGCTGTGGATTCTTGGCCAAGGTTATGTGGGCGCAGCGGCGGGGGGCCGTCGCCGTGATTGTTGGCGACGATCGCAAGGGCGGCCCGTTGGTCCAAATGTATGCCAGCGGCGACACGTCTTTTGTCACCATTCCGTCGGTTTTCACCGCACACACCACGGCGCACCTACTGACGGCGTTGGTGGCGTCGGCCGTGCAGGACGACGATGCGGCCTCCAAAAAGGAGGCAGCCGCCAACGAAATCGAGACCGAGACAACGACAGGGACAACGACACCGCAGAAAACCGAGACGGCCGACTCCTGGTTTTGGAAAACCCGGCCACGGGAGTGGGTGCTCGATGAGTACGTGCCCACGGAGGCGACGGCAACCGCAACGACCGCCACGAACCCCACCGACGCCAACGCAAAGGCGACCCCCACGGAGCAGGCTGGCGGTGGCAGTGCCAGTGCCAGTGGCAGGGGCAGGGGCAGGGGCAGCACCGGCATGGATAGCAATCGTGTGCTGTACGTCACCATTGCGCCGACGCGCGGTGGCCTGCCGCTCGTCGACACACTGCTGGTGGTTGTTACCAGCCCATTCCTGGCCGTTTTGACCATCATGGGCGTGTTGCTCTTTTTAAGAACACAGTGCCGTTACCGCGCCTGGCGCGCGCCCAAGTCGCTTGTTGCGCAGCTGCCCGTGCACGTGTTCATGCCGCCCGGTGCACCTCCACCCGGCCCCGTCATGGTTCCGGTCGGTTCTGCCGCGGCTAGCCCAGCGTCGTCGCCGCCGTCGTCGCCGCCGTCGTCGCCACGGTTGCCCAGTTTGGAGCCGTCCATAACCACGCCGCTGCTGCAGCGGCCGCGGTCGCGCACGACAACCGGTGTACCCGGTGACGAACGCCGCATTACCATTTCGTTGCCAGCACCCCCGCCACACGCCCCATCACGCTATTTTCAGGCCGAGTGTGTCGTGTGTCTGGAGGAGTACGTCGCCGGAGACCGCATTATGAGCTTGCCCTGTGGCCACGAGTTCCACGCCGCATGCATGTGAGTAGCCTGAGTCTCTTTCATCCTAAAGCGGAAAGTAAAAGACAGGGGAAATGCTAATATGGCTCTGCAGCACCCCGTGGTTGACCACGCGACGGCGTACCTGCCCGATCTGCAAGGGTGATGTCGTAAAGGCGGCCGCGGGCGAGTCGGCATGATCCAAGCCTTGCCAGGTTTTTTTTGTCACGCTTGTCTTATTTTATGGTCTCGGGGGTTTCACTTTCACCTACTTTTTTTCCCTTCCTTTTTTGGTTTTTTTTTTTGTCTTTGGTTTTTCTCCTTGGGAAGTGACAGGTAATAACTTGGGAAACGGGGAACATATTTGGAAAGACGGTGTCTGTTCTTGGCTGGAGTAACAGTGTAAAGCGTGGTGTAGGTTTTTATCTTTATGTTTATTTTATTTTTTCTTTTATTTTTTCTTTTTCTGGTTTGTGTCTTGTCACGCCCCTCTCTTGGTCCACATTCTCATCCTTCCTCGTCACCCTGTCCTTCTGCATAACCCTCTCTTTTCCTAGTTTACGCGTGCTTTCCTCTTGGATGTATCTTAGTAATTCGGTAACGCAGACTCGCCCAATAAGCCCACCAATGAATTCCTAAGACGTTTCATCCGTTTTCGAAGCTTTCATTTTCGGCTTATTGCTGGTGGAAGGACTTGACCCGCGTCACCGACAACGAAGCTGAATGGATGAAACAGAGCACTCCCTGTACAGCTCAAGATGGTATCGGGCTTCTGGAAATAGTAGAGTAGCAGAATCAAAGCCGTATGAACATATGCCAAAAAATGGTGGCCCGTTGTTGGGCGGTGCCTTTGTGTACATTTACCAGCACCCATCATCCGTACGTCGTACTCCCGTATCCCCGTCATGCCGGCCGTTCTGGCTTCCAATCGCGGCACCATACAAATGTTGTGCACTGCCATGGCGTGCCCTTTTCTTTTCGGCCTAATGGGCCTGGCGGTCGCGCGCACATGTAAAATGATCGCCCGCTGTTCACGCCCGCCTTCTTCGTCACAAAAGTCTTGCACGGCTCACCGTGCTCACACCGCGGCGCCTGGTGCTGGCCCAGGCCCAAGCGCGACCATGTCGCCTTAGAGGCGGTGGCGGTGGAGGTGCAGTTGGGGTCGTTGTCGTCGGCATCGGCGCTGACGTTGGATGAAGAAGAGAGCACACCATCGTCAGCACCGTCAAAGCTATTGTCGGCGTGTGAGGGTTGCGGCGCATGCTCCTTATCGTTGTTGTTGCCGCCGCCGTCATCGTCTCGTGCTGATTGACCTTCGGGCGGCTCCTGCTGGTATTTTACGTCTTGGCTCCCGGCCCGAGCCTGCAAAAACATGCTGATGGACGTCTGAAAACCACTTGTTGCAGATGGTGTCGCTGCCGTCGTTGTTGTCCCCGTCTTCGTTCGTTTCGCCGGGCGCGACGAGGACGACAAAAAACCCGGTTTGCCTGTGCTCTGGGAACGGGCCAATGGTCGCCGGGTCGCCGCTCTGGGTTTTGGAAGGGCAGTCGAATGTCTGCCGCCACCGACAGAACAGGCCGTCTCACTCGAACATGCATTGTCGTCCTCGGAAATTGTGTCACCTTCCTCGGCAAACAAATCGGTGAATTCGGAGCCGACCGACACCGCGGGCTGTGCGCCGTTATTCATCCCTCGGGGCGTATTGACAGAGGCGGCTCTGGTACGAGATGTACTCCGCGACACATCTGATGGTGTTTCGGATACCGCGGCTGCGTTCCGCAAAGACGCCACTGGCTTTGTTCCTCTTGGGTTGGTTGGCTCTACCGACTCGGACTCGTCGTCCGCAGCTAGTAAGCGGGACGGTAAGTCGTTTTCGACAATGTCGTCTACCGCACCGTCGTCGTCGTCGGACGACTCAATGTAGGCCGCAGAATCCGCTCTAAGCGCGTCAGGCAACTCTTGGCACGCCGCAGCCGTACCGCGCGCTTTGCTATCCACGTTGTTCGCCGCCGCCACCGGCGCCGCATCCCCCTGGGAGACGGGCGGTATAACCGACCGACGAAACATGTTGCCAATGTGCTGGCGGTTGGCAAACTGCGGCATTTGGCGAGCTGACTGGGGGAACCGTTTGACTAGCGCCGCGTCTTGTTCTGGCGACAAGGCCGGTTGCCCGTCGACAAACCGCCCAAGCGGGTTTAGGTAGTCGAGAACATGTGTGACATGGCCTGTGTTCGCGTCTGATATATTTCCCTTCCCCGCCCCGTCACTCGTTCCCCCTTCACTCTGCTCCTTCTCGTACTTGTCCTCGGCCGTGTCGCGGAATACCACATACACTGGACAATGATCGGAGCCAATGAGATGTGGCTGGATGTCGGCGTCCACGACGAGCTGCATGAGCTTGGGGCTGCAGAGAACGAAGTCGATGCGCGAGCCGTAGTTTGCGGGACGGTGGTTCTTGCGCGTGTCCCAACACGTGAACATCCCCGTGCGCGCGGGATGCTTCTCGCGGGCGGTGTCATACAGCAACGGCGGGCGGCGCTGTTGCGTCTTCTCGTCCACAAAGGGGGTGCCGGTCTCGGACACGGTCCGGCTGTTGAACAACAACTGGTTGAGCAGCTTGGTCGACGGCGACGAGCGATAGGTTTCGTCAAACTCCATGGCCTCAACCGGCAGCTTCTGGCCTTGGTGGCCCCAGATCCCGGGCGAGTCCAGCTGGTCGCGCATAATGTTGAGGTCGCCGCACAGGACGACATTCTTTCCCGCCGCCGCGAGGTTGCGCACGCGCGCGTCCACAGCCACCAAGAAGGCGTTACGGAACCCCGTGCGCTCGAGATTGCGCCGGGCCGGGCAGTAGACGTTGATCAGCACAAACAGGGGGAACTCCACGATGAGACAGCGCCCCTCGGTGTCGATGGCTTCGCGGCTGACGGCGGCCTTGCGCAGCTGCTTGTCGGTGGGGTAGCCGCCGACCTGGTCTTTGGCTGGCAGGTCGAGATAGCGCGTCTGCGTGCCCGGAATCTTGAGAATGCCCGTCACGCCCTCTTCCACGCGGACCGGGACGCATTTGCTGTCCCTTGTGTAGACAGCGACGCCGGAGTAGCCTGTCCCAAGTTAGTTGGCAGCGGAAGGAGGATGAAAAAAACGCTCTGTGTCTCATCGCGCGCCCAAAGAACAAGCGCACCTGTCTGGCTGTGTGGAAAACTGTAGAAGGTGTCCCAACCCTGGACAAAAACAAGGTCGTCCGTCATATTTGGCTTGGGCATCTTCACTTCCTGAAAGCAAACAATGTCCGCCTCGAGGATATCGAACATTGCCTACATACCGCGTCAACCGTAGCACGATGCTGAAAAAAAAAGGAAAAAAAAGGAAAAAAAAGATAGCAAAAACACATACCTGCAACGTCCGATTCCTGTTCCATGGCAAATACTTGAAGGGATTCCGAATGCCGTTGACTACACATCCGGTCAGTTAGCCACCAGCATACCGAAAGCCGGCTCAACCCAAGACAAGTCATACCATTCCAGGTGACGATGCGAAAAGGCATCTGGATACGTCACTTAGTTTAGCGCTCTTTCGTGTCGCCTACTACGAGTAAAGCAACCCTGAAACCAAAAGGGGGAAATGGCTTCAGCTATCACAAACCTTGCCGGCATCAAGCATCGAAATCAAAGAAAGGCCAAACCGTCAGATGGCACGGCACGGCAGCAAGGACGCCGTAAAAGAGGCATCGACGCCGTAAGCGGGATGCCCGCGCAGACGACTCAAACACAAACAAACCGACTGTATGTATTGTCTGTTGCGTGGGGTGGCTCCCGTACGAGGAACGTCGGATGTCACAGCTCCATCGCCGAATGACCACAGTCGGCTGGAGTTGTTTGAATTGCGTGGCGACGCGCAAAGAGAACTTGTGGAGCCCATGGAGCCCATCTCCTCTGTCAGCGAAGATCGCCCCGCAACACGAGGTCACGTGGGCGTGTTGGACAAGTCGTTCTTGATGCCCCAAATTTCAGGCAGCAGTTTATGCCGATGTCCACTGAGGAGGGAAAAAAAAGAACCTCCCATCACGACACGGGATGTACTTCGAGGTGATTCACCCACTGTATGCAAAATCCAAGAAAGATTTCTCAGCCGGTGTTCTCTTTTGCGCGGCGCCGTTTCCTTACATCTGATCCGTGAAGGCCGCCGTGGGCGCTGGTAGACGGGACAGTTGCTGATAAAAGGGGGAGGCTTCTAAGTGTACCAAAGAGGCAGGCACGTTTTCAGGGCACAAAAACTTGCATATGTTGCACGTGCAGACAGGAACCACACGGGTAGCGTAGCGTGACATCAAAATCGTAAACGCCAATATGGGGAACATTTCCACATGATGATCGCCGACCCATAGCCGCAAACCCTACCGAAACCCCTAAATGATTGCCGTTCAAATCAAAGCACCTTATCCGCCGCCAATCCTTGCTCCGAGAAACCTAGCCTTTTCCGAACCCTGAGACAACATTGTCTCCGTCTTGTTTATATTTGCCGAGATATTCCAACGCCGGACAAGTGGACTCCTAGCCGAGAGAGAGAGAAAAGGAAAAGCAAAAGAAGAAGAAGAAGAAGAAGAAGAAGATTCAAATGAAGGCTGAAAAATCTTAGACAGGCATGAACGGGGAAAAGTACTGGGCCAAGAGCCTCTCGTCTGCGAGACAGTTCGTCCGCGAGACGGTTCGTCTGCGAGACAGTCGGGACTCACACATTCATCGCCCGGGAGAGCAGGGCGGCGACGTTGCGGGCCATGTCCGACTTCTTGCCCAGATACCAGAGGGCCTGGATGCACTCTTCGCACTGCCGCATGCTGTTTCGGTAGGCGTCGCGTGTGGGCTGCTGAGGCCGGAGCGTGTCCAGGTCCTGCAGGTGCAAGAGTGCCGCCTTGGAAAATGCGCGGATGAGGAGCTTGGTCCAGGGCTCAGTCAGCACGGTGCCTTCGCGGACGGCAAAATGAAAGTCGGGCATCTGGGGGGCGGCGGCTGCGTCCGCGGCGCCCGTGACACCCAAGGCGCCCGTGGCCACACCGAGCGGTGTGGCCACGCGCGCGAGGTCCGCAAGCTGCGCTGCACTCGCCGCGCGAATGTGGGCCACGGTGTTGGCGCTGGCGCGCTGCGCCCGTCCGTCCCCGCGGCCGACACCGTACTCGTCGATCAGCTCGATGGCGTCGGCGAGCAGCAGCGCGGCCAGGTGCCAGTGCGCGCCGATGCAGACGAACCAGCCGCGGAGACGCGCCGGCACAGCGGCGTACTGCACAACGAGGTCGCGGTAGAAGGGATCGTACGTGGTGTTCCAGTAGCGGTAGACGAGTAGCGCGTTGTAGATGGTCTCTTCGACCGGCTGGCCGCGGTGCAGATACGGTTTGCGCAGCGTGTTTTGCAGGTAAAACACGTGGCGAAACAGCAATATCTTGACGGGCGCCGACCGGGTCAACACCCGTGCTGCCTCGTCGTACGAACACGGCCAACGGTAGTGGACTTTGGCGGCGGCGCGCTCCGGATCGTCCTGGATGAACAAATCAATCCGCCACCGCGTGCTGTCGTGGCTTCGCCGCGCGGGGGGGCCAGAGCCCGGAACGTGGGTGATCTGGCGATTAGAACTCCCAAGGCTCCTGTCGTTGTCGTCATCGTCATCGTCGTCGTCGTCGTCGTCGTTGTCGTTGTCGTCATGGCTGTTGGCGGCCGTGGCGCTGCTGCGGCTCATAGCGCGGAACGACGCGACGTCGTTTTCTTGAGGAAACATGCGGTCATGCTCGGCCGCCTCGTGCTGGCTTTCTTCGTCGGCCAACACGACAGGTCGCTCGGTCAAGGAGGAGGAGATGGTGTCGAACATGACGGCCAGCCAGAACAGCAACCCGACCGTTTGGCCTTCCTCGGGGCTGAGCGATGACGGCGCCGTACCGGGCGCGTCCGAGTTCGGTCTCTGCACGTCCGGTTCGCCGCCCCGTTTGCTTCCCAAGAGACCCAACTCGTGGTTGTCGAAATCGACCTTGAGCGTATGGATTCTCCGCGCCGCACGTTCGAAGAACGTTGGTGGGCCGTCCTTTTCCAGGATCTCGTTCAGCTTTGACAAGATCAGTTCACGCGGTCGCTTGCCGAAGTGCGCAGCAGCCTGCCTCGCCGTGCTGTCCCCGTCCTCGGACTGGAAGGCCGGCCGACCGAGGTTGTTGAAGAAGACACTCAAATCGGCGAATTCGTCCTCCTCCCACGGCCGTTGCGTCATGCCAAAGATGACCTCAGCACACACAACCCGGTACGACTCGATGTCGGCGCAATCGTGAAGGGCCTGCCGCGCCTGCTGCCACAGCGCTCGCTGGATGCTTCGATCGAATTCCTCTGTGGTGGCCTGGTGGGTGAAGCCCGACGCGTACGATTCTCGCTGGCGTTGGCTACCCTGCGCCCACTGGGTAGCAAAGGCCATGATAACCAGGTGGAAGGCCTTTTGGCTTGCCTGGTTCTGCGCTGGCGTCAAGCGCAAGATGCCGGCCGCTTGCGCCGCGCGATCGAGATTGATAACGCGGCGGTAGATGCGGTTGGACCAGTGCGGCCCGAACTGCTGCTTGTAGTGCGGCTTGGGGGTCCAGCGACGCCGGCCTTCCAACGCCGCCGCGAGCGGTTGTTGCTCTCGCCGTGCCGGGGTCTTCTGCATGGGGGGCGGCCGGGCCCAGACGTTGTAGGGGCACGTTTCCTCCGCCATCCAGCAGGTGAAGTTGTGCTCGAGCACGTCGTGGTAGATTTGCAAAAGATTTTCCGAGATGCTCTGGTTGTTGACGCGTGTGACCATCAGATACTCGGCGTGCGAGGGCGAGAAAGACGCAATCTGGTGCGCGGCCGCATATTGTCGATGGTATTGCGAAAACGTGAAGGGGTGCACGGAGGAGGAGGAGGAGGAGGAGGAGGAGGAGGAAGCGGAGCCGTTGGCAACGGCAGCAATCGAGGACACGTCCGGCTTCTCATCACATGCAGCCGAGAAGGCCTGGGGTGACGACGACAGGTCGATGACGCCGCGAGCACCGTTGGTGGCTGGGTCCATGTCCGGTGCTGAGACGGAATTGGTGGGCGCGCCCCATATCGCCGGCTGGTCCGCCGCCAGGTTGTAAAACGCGGGCCGCGACACCAGGCCGACCGTGGCCGCGGGCAGCGGCGCATCGCTGTAGGGCAAGCTCACAAACCCCGTCCTCGGTTCCGCGACGCTGGTCTGATCAAAGCCCAGCAAGCTGGAACCGGTATGGAGCACAAAGTCGCCTTGGGTGCTCGGCGCCGCCGAAAACCCATAATAATCAGGGACGCTTTCAAACGAGGGCTGCGCCGGATCCCAGAACGGCATATGAACCGGGAGCGCAGGAGCCGGAGTCGGAGCCGAAGCCGGAGCAGGAGCCGGAGCAGGAGCCGGAGCAGAGGCAGGAACGGCAGCAGGAACCAAGCCGTGCGCGGAAACAGGGGCGGAAGCAGATGTTGTGGCATGGCCCGAGCCGGACGCCAAGGGCAGGGGCAGAATCGACGTCGGAGGGCGGTCACGCGCCGACGCCGGATCGGCAAAGACAGAGTGGTTGTCGTCGATCCGTTGGCGTTTCGTTCGGCGGTGTTCGCGCGCCCGGGGCCCGGAGACGGCTTCGGCGGATTGCAGCTGGGACCGCGCCCAGTTCAGCGTGCAGCGTTTGTTCGTCTTGACACAATACGAGCATGGCAGCATGTAGTCCAAATCTGATGCGAAAGATGCGACAGCAAAAAACCAAGAGGAAGCGCCGTATTAGCCAGCCGATTTCCCCAGTTGGGCAACGAGGGACAACGCAGCAACTTGACCGGCCTTACCGTGGACGACAACGCCGCCGTGGCCCGCCTCACTCCGGCAGGATCCGGCGACGGATGTCCGACCAGCCGCCGCCGTCTCGCGCAGGGACGGCGCGTCGCAGGCTCGCTTGGCCTTGCGACATTGGTCGCACGAGTGGTTCTGGCGGCGCATTCTGCTTTCAGGGGTGCGTGGTCGTGTGTTTTCCTCCACCGTGGGGGGGGGGGGGGAGGGGGGACGCGAGATCGCCCCGGATCGCCGTTTTTCTTCCGGGGCCGGGACGGGGGGGACTCGATTTTTATTTTGGTGTCGTTTTTACGTCGTCGACCGGACGAGGATGGCGGACGTGGCTTGGAGATCGCGTTTCGGGATGCGCTTTGATAAAAAAGTGGAAGAATCGATCTATGGCTGTTTATTTTTATTTTTTATTTTTTTTTGTTTCTCCAAAGGAGGAAGAGCCCACCAGGCCAGCCTAAACATCCTCGCCCGCCGCCCGGACTGATTATTACTACTACAGTAATACATGTAATCGGCCCTCCGAACGAAAAGGTCTCCACCTTCCCCGCAATTACCGCCGGACTAGGCAAAACGCCGATCCTTCCCTGCGAGGGGAAATGGCAAAATCACATGAGAACGCACGGAGAGAGCGTTACGCAGCAGCCCAGCTCGGGACGTTGGTTTTCATGAGTTGGCAGCGTGTGCATGGCAAGGTGTTGCTACATACGCGTTGCTTCGGCCGTGATACACATGAGAAAACTCGGCCAGAAACGGTTTCAATTGGCTTCCTGTTCCTCTTTTCTCCCTTTTTTTCCTCCCTTTTTTTTCTCCCTGTTCCCCCTTTCCCCCTTTCCCCCTTCTCTCTTTTTTTTATTCCCCCGCCCCTCCCAATGCGCGGTCAGACCGGACAGACTGGTCTTCACAGTGCGAGATAGAGCCTTGTATGTACAGGTCCATTTCCACCGTCGAAGGGAGGTCAAGAATAGCCGGTACTCGCGCGACCAAGAACCGGTGGTGCCGCCATTGAACAGCACAAAAGTGAGCCCTCGTCTCTGCGGTGGGCTCCCGGTGACGGGGTCCAGCCACCCGGTCCGGCTTGCACCGCCGGCATATGTACTGCCGGCCGGCATTGGGGAACGGGAGACTCTTGTTGCGGAAGATCTCGTCCACCGTTTCTTTGCAAATCGATCTGGTGGGCCGTCCGAGGACATGTGCCGTCGTGTTGAGGAGGATTCAGGATTCCTGCATGGGTCAAAACCAGCGCTGTTTGTGTTTGGGGAGGGGGGGTCTTTTTTTTTGTCTTTATTGTTGCCCCCACGTTGGGCTTTGTTGCGGAAAAGGACGGTGGCTCAATACGCGGACAGAAAGCATCGAAGATTATCTACCTATCCACCTGCCTACTTGCCTATCTCTGTCTCTATATATACGTATACAAGGAGGAACTAGCCGTGCTGCGCGAAATCCATGTCTTTTCAAACATATACTGATATTCTTCCCCCTGAACTTGGAAAAGAATCACAAACCAATGGCCAGCTACAGCACTTTGTAGACAACCCTGCACCCTTGCCGCCTGACACAGCCTCTCAGGATAGTTCGCGAGCCGGATAATGCAACGGTTGCCTTTATAAAAACAAAGAAAGCCAAACAAGCAACAAACGCCATCCAAGGAGTCTGTCGGCCTGGTTTTTGCCCGCGGCACGACCTGTTTTCGGGCATTTCTTGCTCTGCACGAGGATGCTGAAAGAGATCAGATGGACGGATTCTAATCCGCCAAGAGTTGATAACACATCGTCCACTGCAAGAAACGGCCTCGAAGGTCACGCGGTGAGTTGCCCGCTACAACTTTCGACGACAGCTGCATTGTCCTTCCACTTCATGGTCACGTCCTATCTAAGTCCTGTACTCTGTCTTGCCCTCTCGCATCGCCCCGCTCTTCCCCGGATTCGGAGTTTGCCTTGGCCAGAACGAATTATGGGGTAAGACGGAGCGATGCAGCGAACTACGGAGTACTACACACAAATATAGATATATATATATCTATATATGTATAGAGGTACAACTACTCCGTAGAAGTGGTGCTGCGGGGAAAGGGGCGGCCAATTTCTGGGCAAGTTGTTTTTTTTGCTGGGGACCCAGCGTTGGCATTTCAACGGAAAAAACGTATATCGGCTTTTTGACCAACGTGATATCACAAGCCAGCACTAGTCCACAAAACCATAAGGGGGCTGTCGAGAATCGAACAGAGAAAAGAAAGAAAGAAGAGTGCTGCATACGGCCGGAAGCGAGCTTTGAAAACTTGATATGGCAAACAAGGAGGCCCATTTAGAGCTCGGCGCGACCGGAAAATTGCGCCGTTAACTTCGGGATATCAAAAAAGGGGAGAGAGAGGTGATATGTTCCTAGTAAGCGCTGCGGCCAAGCAATGCACAAACCGCAAACAAAAACGAATCCAGTGCAATCTCCGCAATAGGATCCGCATGGTTGAAATACTAGGCAAGAGAGCGGGGGGAAAAAAAGTAGAAACAACAAACTATGGAAGTGGTCTCGTGGTTTCTCGGGGACAGAGAAAATTCCGGGTTGGACCAGCGGTCCGATAGGAGGCGTGTTAGAAAGACGGAGTGGTTACGCAAAAACAAGACGAAAGACGAAAACCGACATACGTTAAACACAGGTCCGGCATCAACACCAAGCACAACGCTTCCCTTGAGAATATGCAAACGTCCGTCCGCCCGCCCGTAGCCAGCGAGGCCGCCCGTGCCCGGTCGTGCCGGCGAATCTCATGACGTGATCCGTTCCGGCGCGAGACAGGGTATGCCGGCTCTACATATGAGAAAATCTATTCGTATGTATGAAAAATCTATAAACGGAATAACGTACCTATAAAATACGAACCTCATGTGCAGCCGGAAGGGCCTCGACTCGAGCACCAAGTACACTAGCTAGCAACATACTCGATTTGGTAACCCGGCCTCGGCCTATGTGCAAATCATTGCCACCCCCCCCCTCCCGGCAACCGGCAGACCTCGCCCCCGCACGCGTCTCTACGAGGTAGATGCTTTGTCTCGGCCCCTTAGACCGACCCATACGTGGTAAATCAACTACTAGACAGAGAGCTTGTTGCACCTTTTTTACTCCAGTCGTCTGCTTTCTGGATGCGGAGAACGCACCGATCTTCGTGGCCCTCGTGTTCTGGATGCGGCATCGGCGAAGATCACGATGTCACCTATATTAAATGTTGTTTCCTGGTTGCTGGCTCGTGTTTAAAAAGCCTGGAGGCTTTCCATCATTCTGCAGGATGAAACTTCTCTCCTGTCTCGACTCTCTGCATTTTATAGCACAAACACCCCAAAATTTGTTGTCTCATTATATCCTGTTTATAGTTCGTGCATGTTTGTGATTTGAAGACAACAGGCCCGAAATCCCCACCCCCCCCCCCCCCCCCTTCACAAGACAACCAAAAAACAACCAAATCATGGGCGACGCAGACGCAACACCGGCCGTTGGCAAAAAGTATAGCACGGAACTCACAGACTACTCCGAACGCCCCAAAGAAAAAAGCGGCCCATATGCCGAGAATCTAGAAGTCGATGTCCTTGTCGTAGGAGCCGGGTTTTGTGCGTATAGTCTCTTTCGCTTGCTTGTTTGCTTTTGTGCTTGCTTGTTTTTTTTTCTCTCTTCCTTGTTGTTGTTGTTGTTGTTGTTGTTGTTGTTCTTGGATCTTCCTCCGGCCGACCGCTGACCTCGAGTAGCCGGAATTTTCATGCTCAAAACTCTCCGGGAACGCGGGCTCAAAACGGTCATCTTCGAGGCCGGCGGCAACATCGGCGGCACCTGGCGCTGGAACTGCTATCCCGGCGCGGCCGTTGACTCCGAGGTGCCCGAGTACGAATTTTCCTTTCCCGAGGTATGGCAGACCTGGAGCTGGACGACCAACTACCCGGACTACCACGAGATCCGCCGCTACTTTGACCACGTCGACAAAGTGCTTGAGGTCCGCAAAGATGTGGCCTTCCATACCGTTGTCGTGGGTGGGCAATTTGACACCAGCGAGGGCCGTTGGCACATCCAGACGGCCGACGGCCGGACAACTAAGGCCAAGTATCTCATCGCAGGGACTGGTTTCGTACGTCATTTTTTTTTTCCTTCTTTCTCCCTTCGGGATTTGTCTGTTGTTTGTTTTGGGCACCTTCCTTCATCTACCCCTTATTTTTTTTTTTTTTTTTTTTTTTTTTTTTTTTTTTTTTTTTCCGGTACAGGCCACTGACAGAGACAGGCTTCCCGGCGCTACATTCCAGACTGGCCTGGTATGGACACTTTTCGGGGCGTCATCCACCATTCCTCCTTCTGGCCTGACGAGCACATTGACGTCCGGGGCAAACGCTGCGGCGTCATCGGCACGGGCGCCTCCGGCGTGCAGATTGTCCAGGCCTGGGGCCCCGTCGCTAAGGAGCTCCTCGTCTTCCAGCGCACGCCCAACCTTGCCCTGCCCATGCGGCGCCGGGCCATCACACCTGCCGAACAGACCCCCGAGTTCAAGGCCTTGTTTTACCCGCCCCTGTTCACCCTCCGCGAACGGACGTTTTCCGGGTTCCGCTACGACTGGATGGAAAAGAACACGTTCGACGACTCGGCCGAAGAGCGCGAGGCCCTGTACGAGCGCATGTGGCAGGCAGGCGGCTTCCGCTACTGGGTCGCGAACTACAAAGACACGCTCAAGGATGCCAAGGCCAACCGCGCCGCCTACGACTTCTGGGCGGCCAAGACACGTGCCCGCGTCGGCGACCCGCGGCTGCGCGACTTGCTCGCGCCGCTCGAGCCGCCGCACTACTTTGGCGTCAAGCGGCCGTGCCTCGAGGCCACCTACTTTGAGCAGTTCAACCGCCCCAGCGTGGACCTGGTCGACCTGCGCACGAACAACATTGCGCGTTTCACGCCCACAGGCATCGAGATGCAAGACGGCACGCATTATGCGCTCGACACCGTGGCCGTGGCCACGGGCTTCGACGTCGTCACGGGCGCGATGACGCAGCTGGGCCTGCGGAACCTTGCCGGCCAGACCCTGGGCGAGCAGTGGGCCAAGGGTGCGGACACGTACCTCGGTACGATGGTGCGCGGGTTTCCCAACATGTTCCACCTGTTTGGCGCGCACGGGCCGACGCTCTTTAGCAGCGGACCGTCGAGCCTCGAGGTGCAGGGCCGCTGGATTGCCGACGCCATCACCAAGATGGAGCGCCAGCAGATCCGGTACATGCAGCCGACGGCAGCCGCCACGGGTACCTGGAAGAAGCGCATCTACGAACGGTCGGACGAAACGCTCTTCCCGACGGTGAAGTCGACCTACATGGGCGGGACGGTGCCCGGAAAGGTTTTCGAGCCGGTGTGCTACGCCGGCGGCATCCCTGACTACCAGGACGACATCCGCAAGGCCCTCAACGACATGGGCGGGTTCGAGATTGTCAAAACCGATGGAACCGTAGTTGTCGGAAGACCCAGGGTAGCCGCTGATGCGGTAAACAGTACGTAGGCTTTGAGGCGGTCTTCATGCAATTCATGTAGCAAGCAAGCAACTTGTCGGTATAATGTGAAATGTAGCCGGCTGGGGTCGAGTCCGCGTCTCCGAAAGCTCTGCTACGCTGCCTCCTCCGCTATGCAAGTGCCATCACCACCATACATTCACTCTAGTTGAGAAACCAGTGTCCATATCTACGGTTCCCCAGACTGCCTCGGTATCAATGGCGGCGTTGGTTGGGCAGTAGCCGCAAACCACAAGAGGCGATGCTCCTGCGAAACGCCGGCATATAAAGTGTCTGCGCCGTAGTCGAACCCTCGGCGTTTGCTTTCGGTGGAGGTGTTTCTTCTGAACCGATGTACGACGTGCACAATAAGAGCAAGCTGCCGCCTGTGCAATAAGGCATGGGAGAAATACGCAAGCTTATCCAGCCGTTTTGCGACATGGGTTTACACGACGAAGCAACTCGTTCCGAACGAAGTCCTCCGCCACCTTTTGCGTTTTCTTAGCTGGAAATTTCGCCGTCTTTCTGGACCGTTCTGTCTCAATGCAGCCGGGTTCACGCAGCCAGCGTAAAATTTTCCACTGCACGGTGTTTCCGAGGAGGAGAGTCAGTTCTGTTCGCCACAGGGACGCCCCAATCTGCGTATAGCCCGTACGAAACAAGCATGGCCTGTAATCTCCGCCGAGAACATCCTGCAAGAGCAGGATACTACACATCGTCCACAACAATGCCACCGACGCCGTTACGATGAACAAGGTGGGCTCCCTCGTCACAGGCGGTCAGGTTCATTCAAATAGGCCTGAAGGTTGTGGACTTTGGGTAGTTGTGCCACTTGGGATGTTGGGAGGCCACCCGTTCTCCCCAGCCCGGCCCCACAATAAGTCCCAAAATGGGCTAGCGTCCCGGTTGTAGCCTTTCTCCACAAAATTTGGGTTTTGTTTACTTTCTCACGTTTCTCCCTTGCGACTTCCCGATGCGGCAGAAGCACCAAACGTTTTATCCATTCTGGAAGGCACTCTCGACTCGCCGGGTCTACTTCAATTTGCAGAGCTTCTCCACGCAGCCTTGGACTTACAACGGCACAGACGTGCCCAATTGTCTATGTCCTCTTTTTCTCTGAGCCCTCCGTACCTCGGCTCGCATCACCCAACATGGCCCGAACGCGAACGGCCCTGGCCAGTCCTGTGGCGTCCACGCGCACAACGCGATCAGTTGCCGCGCGTCAGTCGCCTCGTGCGACCGTGTCGCCGCAAAAATTGCCCAAAGCAACCGCACAGAGCGGCGACAACGGCAACGGCGACAGGCTGCTCGACGGACTGAACACGCCCACTGCCGAGAGTGTCGACCTTCTGCACGCGGCACACATGGCCCAGTTGGCACCGGCCTTGCGGGCCTTGCACGCGTTGCCGGGGCTGCGGCGCCTGAACGGCAGCGACGACGACGACGACGACGACGACAACGACGATGCCCTGCTAATAATGAACAAGAACAGCCTGCTCGCCGACAGCAACAACAACGGTGAAGACACTCCAGACTACCATGCCGCCCTCGACGAGCTCGCCTACCTTGAAGGT
This sequence comes from Niveomyces insectorum RCEF 264, assembly GCA_001636815.1. Classification (NCBI taxonomy): domain Eukaryota; kingdom Fungi; phylum Ascomycota; class Sordariomycetes; order Hypocreales; family Cordycipitaceae; genus Niveomyces; species Niveomyces insectorum. Next base: position 275,261 of record AZHD01000005.1, on the reverse strand, counting down.
CTTTTCGCCAAGCTGCGCTTCTCCTACCGCGAGCAGCTCACCAAGGAGACGGTCGTGCGCCGCATACTCGAGCTCGAGCTGCCCCTGCTCCACGCCGCCGACATCGACCGCATGGTGCAGGATACCGAGGTGCAGCGCCAGCGCCTACGCGCGAGCAAGAGCGCCATGCAAGCCCAGGGTGCCGCCGCCGAGCGGCTCGTGCGAACGCTGGCGGCAGAGCGGCAGTCGCTGCGCGTCGCAGCACACGCGGCAGCGCACAACCTGCCAACGCGGCTGCGCCGGCTGCGCCACCGACTGGCGCGGCTCCGAGTCGCGCTCCGAGCGGAGCTGCAAGCGGTGGACAAGGCGATGGCAGATACAGCAGATGGAAGGAAGCCCGAACCAGCGCCACGTCCGTTTGCGTGCTCGGTATGCAACCACCGCTTCTATGCAGAGGCTTTCCAGCTACTGCACCAAGCCATGCACGCAGACGTTCAGGAGCGCGAGGGCTACAGCGGCATCGATGTGGACGACGTGGATGCTCCAGAAATGGTGGACCAGCATTACTTGGGTTTGTGCACGTGCTCTGGTTGCGACGAGCAGGTACCCGCCGTGCTCCTGGACCGCTTGCCAGCCCCGGAGGCCGGTGAGACGCACGCGGCCTTTCACGCGCGCCTGCAGCAAGCGATGGCGCACGCTCAACAGACCTTAGCCACGCAAACCGCAGTGCACGAGGAAGACCTCGCGCTGCCGGCCGAAACGGCCGCCGTGGTGGAGGCGCTTGCCCAATGTGTGGCGGAGGCAACCGCGCAGGCCGACGAAGCGCGGGCGGACGCAACGCGGCAGGCGGCTGTTGAGCACGAGGCGGCCCAGGCACTGGCGCATCTGCGGGATGCCGTGGGTTGCGTACGCGCGGAGATGGCACGCCAGGAGCAAGCGGAAGCTGCCGACGAGGACGACCGTACGGTCCCACACGCCTCAGTAAAAACCACCAAGCGAACGCACCTGGGTCGCACGCTGCAGGAGCAGGCGGACGTATTCGGGGTGCTGCTGCAGGAGGACAACGACGACGACGAAGAAATGATGGAGTGAACGAGTTGACTTCTGGTTTTTTGGGGTTTTTTTTTGTTGTAGTAGCGAGAACACCAGTTTCGCTTCTCAACTATAGCCGTTTTCCCTTCAAATTCCATATCCGATCGTACCTAGGCATATGAAGACTAAAGCATTACTCGCCCGCTCCCTAATCCCGCTTATCGTTTTTCAATTCCCCCTTTTTTTATTTTTCAACTCCTCCCCTTCCCCCCCCCCCAAATCCCAAACCACCCTCCTACCCCAACAGCGACATCATTCCGCCATGCTCCCCTCCAGCCGCTTAGCGGCCGACAAAATTACTTGCTGTTTCAGTGTCAGATCCCCTGTCGTTATCTCTCCCGATCCGGCCGACCAGAAGTGCGCCTGTGCCTGGCCGAGACACCACCACGCTTGGCCCAAGTAATGCTTCATTTTTATTTTTGGTCCTCTCGCGGGTCGCTGCGCGTTCGGGTTGGCCGGCGGCCGGGCCTGGCCCGCAAGCCCCATGTAGGCGTCCGCCAGGTCCTGGTACAGCGCCGCTGCGAGCTCTGTGTGGCCCGTCTCCAGCGCACGCGGCACAACCGCGACCAGCAGCGTGCGCGCCGCGCGGAACTCGCCCACGGCCACCAGCAGGCGCGCCAGGCTACCCGCAGCCTCCCAGAGCAGCAACGGGTAGCGCCGACGCAGGCAGGCCTGTACGGTGCGCACGAGAAAGGTCAGCGTCCGCAGGCCGCGGCCCGCGCGGCCGTACAGCGTGCTGCGGGCGAGCGCCATGCGCAACTGCACGTGCAGATCACCAACGCCGCGGTCGTATGCGGCCGCCAGCGCGTCGAGCGCAGCGCGCGCCGCCACCAGCGATCCACCGCCGCCGGCGACTGAATCCTCTGCGCGGCGCGCTAGGGACTCGACGTGCAACAAGGCCGCGTGCGCCGCCAAGTCGGCATCCATCTGCGAAGGACCTTGCGCGGGCCGTGTGGTCGACGGCGGGGCCGACGACGGATAGCCGCCGACACCGACGACATCGTCCCCGTCGTGTTCGCCGTTCTTGCTTAGAGACGTGGCCGGCAAGCGGCGCAGCAGCAGGTCGTCGGCTGCGTCGAAGCGGTGCGCACGCACGGCGTTGGTGGCAGCCACAACGATGCGCACGTGTCGGAGTTGGCTCTGCGGTTTCAGAGACGGCGGCCCCGACGTGGCCGCCGCTTCGGCCTCCGCGGCTGGTACGTCGAGCGGCACGGCCAACACGGACGCGGCCGTAGCAAACGCGCCACTTTGGGCGTGCTGCAGCGCAAGGCGGGTGGCCACGCGCACGGCGTCGTCAATGGGGACGGCGTCGCGGCGCGTGCGCATAAAAGCGCGCCCGTGGACGACGGCCAATGGGCCGTGGCCCAGGCGGTCCCAGGCGAGCATGGTGGTGCTGGCGACCTGGCCTTCGAGCGCGGTCTCACCGTGGGCGGCGACGAGGCGGGCGGCCGTGCGGAGGCAGGCCTGGGCGACACAGGGTGGACGGCCGTCGCCGAGGGCGACGCGCGCCTCGAGGGCGGCAGCGAGGGCTTCATGCGCATGGGCCGGCCCTGCCACAGCCGACACCGACGCCGATGTCGATGCTGACGCCGACGCCGACGCCGATGCCGATGCCGATGCTGACGCCGATGCCGATGCCGCTGCTGCTGCTGCTGCCGCTGCCGCCGCATCCTGACGCACATAGGGCAGCACCTGCGCGGCGTCGGTGGGTTCGCCTGCAAGTCCCTGTAGCTGGTGGGGGCGGATGTGGTGGGGGAGGACGCGTGCGTAGAGGTACAACCAGAGCAGGGCGAAGCGGAGAGCATGGTAGTCGCGGGCTTCGCGGCCGGCATGGACGGCGTCGAGGACGGACAGCAGGTCGTCCGGGTGCTCGCCAAAGTCGCGCTGGACGATGCCCTTGTTGAGAGGGCCCATGTTGTAACCGAAAACGGCGCCGACGCCCTGGCGGGCGACAAGGTCGAAGTAGCGGTGCAGCTGGTCGTAGGCGGTGTTGGCGTCGCCCATGCGCCAGGCGTCCATGAGGCGGTAATACGTGGCCTGGGCGGGGATGAGGGTGGCGCCCGCGATGATCTTGTCGGTGGCGGCGCGCACGTGGTGGTCGGGCCGGAAGCCCACACGCTCGCGGTCAATCAGCAACGAGACCAGCTTGTCCGTCTCGTCGGAGCTGGCGGCCACCGAGCGGTCCTTGAGCATGCGGTCAAAGGCCACGCGGGCCAACGAAGAAGACGGCGGCGTCGGCGGTGTCAGCGGCGTCGGCGTGCCGGGTGCAGCAGGGCCGCTGGCACAAGCGTCCCAGTCGTGCTGGTGGGCGGCCAGCACGGCGTCGAACCGCAACGGGCCGTCGACGGCCGGCATGTGGTCGTGCGGCCACAGAATCTTGAAGTCGGTCCGCGTCGGGTGCCGGTAGCGCACAAAGTCCTCCCAGAGGTCGCAGCGGCCCGCAAAGGAAAGGCGCGCAAACTCGATGCACGCCTGGTATACTAACTGGCCGAGGGGCGTGCGGCGTTCCAGTCGCAACACACCGAGCTGATCCGCGTCGTCGTCGTCTCCGTTATTGTTGTTATTGTTGCCGTTGTTGCCGTTGTTGCCGTTGTTGCCGTCGTTGCCGTTGTTGTCGTTGTCGTCACTGCCAAAACCGTTGTTCCCAGCACGCTCGCGCTGTGCTCGCCGCTCCGCGTAGGTCGGCGCAATGAGGGTCTGCAGGTGGTCGAAGAAGGGCACCATGGCGTCGAGGCAGGCGAGGCGCAGCCAGAGGCGCGCGACGAGGTCGTCCCAGAGGGTCACGCACAACGGCGGCAGAGAGCGGTTCGGGCGCGCGCCGCAACTCTGCAGGGCCGGGCGCAGGCTGCGGAGGTGGGCGAGCAGGTCGATGTTGAGGTAGGCGCGCTGCCAGCGGGCGAGGTAGCGCTGCCGCCGGTTCGCGGGGCGGGCATAGCTGTCGTGGAGATAGCCGTTGATCAGCTGGAGCACGAAGTCGTCGTCGTCCTCGGCGACGGCGTTGCTGCAGTACATGTCGATGAGGGTGAAGAGGACGATCCTCGCGGGCGAGATGAAGGGTCGCATGGCGGGTCGGGGAGCGCTTTGCTCGTGCGGCGACCCACCAGTCTTGGCAGTGTGTGTAGAAGACGAGAGGACTCGCTCGTTCTGGACGTCGAGATCGTTGGATGCGGGTTATATTTGTGAAGTTGAAGGAGAAAAAAGAAAAAAAAAAGAAAAAAGAAAAAAAATAAGAAGAGACGAAAGAAGAGAAAGAGAATAGCTGGGCAACACGCAAACCAAAAAAAAAAAAAAGAAGAAGAAGAAGAAAACCTGCAATGCCGTACAATGCAACCCACGGATTGAAATGGAGGTGGACCAGACGTTGGCGATGGTGCACCGGTCGCCGGGCAGTCGACGTTTGACGGACGTCAAAAAGCGCGATGCTCGACGCGTCTCGATGCTCCTTCTTCTCGACGGGATCGCGGGGCAGTCAGGGCTGTAGGTAACCGTCCGCTATAAATTGCCCTAAACCCATGCCGTAAACCCGCTAAGCGACCCACCAAAGAACCAAAGGAAAGGTAGAAAACGTAACGGTAGCGAAAAAGTACAGCAGGGGTTGCAGAAAAGAAAATAAAGCAAAACAAAAGAAATAAAAAGCACCTAGAAGCCAAAGGGAAGTTCAAAAAAAAAAATCAAAAATCAAAAAATAAGTGAAAGAAGAATAAAAATAAAAAAAGAAGAACATAAACTTAATGCGTCGGCCGGGAATCGAACCCGGGGCCTGTCGAAATCTATTTTTGGCAACGACAGATTTTACCACTAAACCACCGACGCGGGTGCTTAGGAGGCCGCTTTTGATTTGCTCGTCAGCTATTCCTATATATTAAGGAGGCTGTTTTTGATTTGCTCGTTAGCTATTCCTACATATACGTCTTGTATGTGTGATGTATATATGCGCGAAGCCCTTTGTAACAAAAAACAGAAAACAAAAAGAAACACTAAAAAAAAAGGGAAAAGATAGAAAAGTATTACATTCCATAGCAATAAAAGTAAGGAAAGTTTTCCTCCAAGTCTTCTTGCTTTTCTAATCTCCCTTAAGTTCTACGGCGTCTTTACAAAGTCTTTACTCACACAGCAATATGAACCTTAGATTCCTCGACTTCGTTGAGCCGACAGCGCTTGTCGTAGACCGGCCGGCTCGCGAGAAACTGACTGCCGACAAGCTGCGACAAGAATGGCACTCCACCAACAATACCCGGCCCGCGAGGCCCCAATACTCTCTGTCATACCAAAAAAGCATTGTCCTAGCCCAACGGCGCTGGGAAGCATTCTGCCAGGAGATGGGTGAGCTGGATTGGAGATCGCAACTTGATCTTATTTCTTTTGACAACAAGGGCATTATGAATTCTTTCATTATGTATATCTTGGACAGAGATGGTGGCAAAGTTACGGCCAGAGCGACAATAGAATTATACCTGACCCACCATTGGAAGGTGTACCAGAAGTATACTGGCAAAACGGTTGATGAACGATTTCACAGCGAGCTTAAAGACACAATCTCCAAATACATTCACTTACGGATAGGGCAGCAACCTAAAAACACAATTGGCCCGGATGCTTTTCGTTACCTCTCCTACTTTCGCTGGGTGCGAGACGACAAGACAATGTTTAGCATCGGGCTCGACCGCCTTGACGACGCTACGATCAGGCAGCTCCAGATGTTTACGGGCGGCCGAACCCACGAATTTGTCTGTTCAAGCTCCGTCTCTAAGAAAATTGTGAGCGAGTACTACGACGAAGACGACTTTCACCAAAGCGGAAGACCAACCATTTCCGGCAACATACAGAAGTGTCCCATTTGTGGCGGGGACAAGGACAGAACAGATCCAGCTTTACGGGTTCTTTGCTGGGAAGACATTAGCATGTGGATCTTGAAGGACCCAGAAGACAAAGGCGGCAGGGACCGAGTCGCAATGACAGTCATGCTTCGGTTTCAGAAGGGCAGCGAACGCTATGCAAAACCCACCAAGTTTATCTTTGTTGAAGAAGATCTTCCTTACATTTGCCCCGTTTCTCACATCATCGCCAAGGCCATCGCTGAAGGCGCCATCGAGGACAAAGATCTTCAACGAGCGGAACAATTTTTCCAAACCCGACTCGACAAGAAAGGTGTCCAAGTTTGCTGGAAAAGGGAGTTTCTTCATCGACCTGTATTCCGACAGACCGTCTATAAAGATGGGAGATTCACTAAATCAGATGATCCTCTGTCGCGCACCCAGTATGACAAGGCGACAAAAAATCTCGGACAGGCAGCCGGATTCGCGGCGGACCTCCGCAGCTATGACATACGACGTGGTCTTCTAGGCGCGGTTAACGGTATGGCTCTCCAACACCTCATTTTTTTTTACCTGTACGTCGCAAGATACTTCAAAGATTATACTAACATGTATTAGATAGCAGCAACCCTGCCATCCGGCGGCAAATAGCCAGACATAACGACGACAAGACTTTCGACCGATACTATATTAACACCGGAGTCAACGTTGTTACCCAAGATGTTTTCTTTGGAAGATCCAACAAGTCTCCATACCTCGCAATTTTCAATCACCTAGGCTTGCAGATTGATGAGAAAGCATCAGACTTCGTCACAGACGAAATGATGTCGCTTGTACCCTCAAGTGCCGACGTGCAAGAGCTTGAGAGCAAAGCTGCAACTGATGGTACAAATAAGGCGATCCGAATGAAACTCAACAACGCCAGGAAGAGAGACCGTCGAAGGAAGGAAGCCCTTCTTCGGAAAGCTTATTTTAGAGCTGAAAACGCCGAGGAGCTCAACAGGCAGGTAAATGGCAACATTATTCCTCGTGAGCCACCCAGACCCATCGTTTTCAAAAGTCCAGAGCGAAGACGCATTGCCAACATTCTTGGCGACTTGGACGACGAAATTTCAGAGGAGGCCATTGTCCAAAGAAAGATAGCGGCGATCAACGCCTGGGTTGATTATGCCTGGAAGGTGGAGCTCAACGAGAAGCGGGTGAACCCCCTCACAAACCCCAGCACACCACGCGAAGTCCCCACGCAACTCGGGCAGACTACTCAAGACAACAGAATCGAAAGCACGCCCGGGCTGATCGGAGACTTCGTTGATAGATCTGAAGGAGCGCCCGTCTTGGCGTCGCCTATTATCTTGGACACAACAGAAAAAAACCTGGCATCTATTACCGCCCCCCAAGCAAACCCAGGAAAGCATCGTCTTATCGTGCCACTTGGCTCCGTCCCACAACCGGCACGTAAGAAACCAAAGGTAACGCCGCAGTGCCTTTTCTGTGAGAAGCAATTTACGAGAATGATGAATTTTCGAAGACATGTTGAGAAGCATCTTTCTAAGTTACCGAGCAAAATATGTTGCCCGCTTTCCGCCTGTGGAGGTGAGACATTCGACAGTCACACGTTGTTCAAGGTACATGTTTCTCAGAAGCACAACCTTTTCCTTCAGGCCGACCACATGTACGGAGGACTTCGTCAACGGTACAAATAGGGTCATGCTGTTTTTATCTAGTTATTTTATTGTTTTGTTCTGTTGTTCCGTGCCTTTCACATGGCCCCCAAGGGGAGGGGGAGGTTTGTCTTTTTGCCCCCCCTGTTTTCCATAATAAGCATTAACGTTTTATTTCTAACGATATAAACACAATAAATGGATATACATATATTAAAATATGCTTGCTTCCCACTGGAAAAGGGTCAAGACGTTGCTCGCCCATCTCAAACATCACATCCAGAAACAAGTATCGAACAGGCAAACTAGCGTGATCTCTTCGAGATTAGGTATGTCGTTGAAAATGTACCGAACGTATCGTTGTGTTGTGAGATAAGAGTCGTTGCGCAGAGCTGTGTGATACTCGTGCACGGAAAGAAATCCACCATGCTCGCATTAAGAAGACCCCGAACGGCAATATCTTGAATTAAAGAAGCTAAGAGAACTCCCGATACAACTCACTCAACAAAGTCTTCGGATCTTGACTGGACTCTTTGAGGAATGTTTTAGTCGCTGGATGGATGTGTTGAAGCTGTTCATGACCCCAGTGGTAGACATAACAGACCGAAATACTTGAAAGATTTAGGAGTGTTTCGAGAAGGCTTAGTAACTACAGTGGACTGTAGTTCGTGTCGCTTTTATTACTCTAAGAGGAGTAGACATAACAGTAGACGAAAAGGGTACCCAGCTAAAGGCGGGGGTTGGGGTAGGAACTTACATACGTTGGCGGGTACATGGTAGCGCTACGCTTTTTAGAAGCGGGAAACAGAAAATGGTTTCCTCCTGGAAAGTATTTTGAGCAGCTAGGGATTGCTATAAAGAGGAACCTCGATGGACTCGACCGGACGTATTCATGGCCTTTTTCTTAATCACCCAGAGCTTGTTTCTTGATACCATCCACCTACACCTATCTACAATGCATCATCCGGCTGACACCGCACAGACGCCTCGAGCCAGAAAAGCCGTGCTCACAAAGTTCCGGAGGCGGCGACAGACCATCTGTCAAAAGCTGCGCCAACTTCACGATGACTACGGTGCCGAGATTTCTCTGACGATTCGCCATCGAGGCAGGTTTTATTGCTTTCGTGCTTCAAACGACGAGAAATTCCCGCCCTCGTTATCAGAGATTGTACGTGAAATCCTGCCGCATTCCATCATTCTATTTGCGGCCGCGTTATGGACTAACATAATAATAATAGCAAAGCATGTATCCTGTGCCAGAGATCCATACGCCAAGCAGCCTGAAGCAAAGAAAGAAAAAAGTGCCTTCAGAAGCTATAGATATAAATGGCGAGTCGTCCCATAGTCATCGAGATTCTGAAGTTAGATAGGTGGATATGTAGCTGTAATTGATTTTATTCAAGTTTAAAAAATAACAAGGAGGAATACTCCCTTATCTACAACAGGGAAAAAGTCCAAATTCTCTCTTGCCGTTAACAGCCAAAAAGTTCAAATACTTCCCCCATCTTCCCTCTGTTTCCCTTCTTCGCCCGTCAGCTATTTCCATAGTCCGTCCTAAGTATGTAGAACAGATCGAGAACACTAACGATTTCGCGTTTAGTAGCGCTAGTATGTGATAGGCGTAACGGATAAGGTATAGCATATACTTGTTATTTAGCATGCTGCTAATGTTTTAGATACTATGCTCATAGACGCTTTAGAAATTGATTTATCTCTATCCTGAAGGGAAGATGGAGCCTGCCATACGCTACATGGTATGTAATAAGACCTAACATTTCTGGAAGGCTACATCAGTATTGTCTAATACATCTGGAAAAAGAAGAAAACATAGCTAAATCTTTTTTTTTTTTGCAACGCAAACGACATAGGTAGAGGAAGTTTGTTTTAATATTCTACGTCGTGAAAGGCAAAAAAAAAGGAAAGAGACTTAGACAATCAGAGGATCCAGGGTTCCATCTCCCGCATTAATAAATTATCTACAAAGCAGGCGCTTTACTAGCAAAACACCTCCTGTTATGTATGATTTCACACAAACAAGGTCTACAAATAATCACACGTACCTATACAAGGTGCTCATGAATCACAAGTCTCTACTTCGTATCCTGACTTAATTACACCTCCCAAAACGATCCCGTATCCCATACTCTAGTGCCTTCATTATCCAAAATCGCATTTCCATTCTCATCCACCCAGTATAAAGCGCCACTTATCGGGTCCGCCCTCCGCATGTATCCGAATGGAGTACTTGTGCTAGATCCATCCTGGGTCTTCCACATTGGCTTGCCAGAGAAATATACACACTTGTCTGCCCGAATACCGTTTAGGGCCACGTCAATCCGATGCATCCCTTGGAACCGCCGATATCCCTGAACAAGGAGCCGATAAAAAGCATACCGTAGAGGAGTGCCTCCTGTGTTGTCTCGAGGAAATACCCAACAATCAACGTCGCAGTCGGTATTTATGTCGGAGGGTCTCGTAACCCTGAATTGGAGCATTATAAAGCCAGTAAGATCAAAACAAAAGATCTGTGGGCATGCGTATTTAGAAGCGTACCTTTTATCAACAGTTAGCACTGTAGGGGCCTGGATTGTAAAGTTATACCTACCCTCTTAGTTCTCTAGAGAAACGCAGCTGATTCTCCTTCAAGTTGCCCCGCTGCCATTGATCGAGACGAAGCAAACCTCTTTTAAATTCTCCAATTGCCACATGCGTTTTATGGCCCATATAGTGGATACTATAAGCAGAATCAACTATTTCCTTGTCGTTGCTATGCTTAGGAGGCTCGTGGGTTGCTTGAGTCAAAAGCGGGTATCTCTTGAATGCCGGAAGCACGATATTTGAGATCTCAGTCTCAAACCAAGTGCTGCCATCTGCTTCCGAATAAAGCCTGTAGTTTCTGTAGTTTGATGGAAATGCCGCCTCCTGCTGTCGTAACACATCGTCGTCAGACTCTTCCACGAATGCATGGAAGTTTGCAGTCACTGTCCGTTCATCCGAACCAACTTGGGTATGCACCCGTAACTTTTTAATAGGCAAAAAATCTTTTGCCCATTCTTTCTTGCTCTCCGATCTCATATAGGTTTCGGAGACTGGATTTGTTGGGTGTTCGTTTAGAAGATCTCCAACGGAGGACGCCATTGTTGTAGTGTTGTTGCGAAAGGCGCAAACAAAATACGCGGGGCTTGTTGTAATGTGTAGGTTGGTTATCTTTGTTGTGGGGTTATTTGTGGAAGGGGTACATTTATATTTCTGCCTTGTAATCCAGGCCAAAATGCCAGCAAGAAAAACATTTCTCAACACTCACTTTTGTTATTTTCCAATTTTCTGTAACTCCTTCACTACACAGCAGCAGCTTTTAGTGTTGTCGCCATGACCGATAATAACAACGTCAAAACCGACGCATACCCGCGCACAGTAAAGGTATTCACAAGCCTTCAGTTGTATCTTTTTTATAAAAACTAACTTTATTCAAGTTCCAGCTCGGTCGTTATACTGTTCACGCAACGGCAGATTTGTTCGACGATGCAATCCCACATGTCCTTCGCCTTACCATCAGACAAACTCGTCTGTATAAGTTCTTTCAATGGCTTCTACTACTACTGCCGTTTACGTTGCAGACTTTAGTAAAGAAGCAGTGGCCGGCCATCTTCTTACCGCGATACGCAGCGTTAAAAGTACAAAGCGAGGAATCGGCTATTGATCTATTCGAAAACGAACGAGAGATGTACTACGCACTCCAACCTCTACAAGGCCCCGTCATTCCGGTATACTATGGAGAGGCATTGTACGAAGGGAAACGGGCTATAATTCTCTCTATGATCGAAGGGGTGCCTGCAGATAGACAGGCAAACCCCCGACTGCCAGTGGAGGAATTTCAGAGTCGGTTAGAGGTTGTGTCCGCTGCGCTGCAGAAGTTTGGCGTTTCATACGATGATACAAATCTGGGGAACGTTATGTTAATGAAAGACCGGATTATTCTCGTTGATTTGGAGTTCGCATCTCGGCCAGCGCCTGAGCATCAATCGAAGTACTTTGTTAGCGACTTTGTTAAAGAGTATAAGAGGTATTTAAGAACTGTAGATAATTAGATCAACTTCTGTCTCTCGACTTGAACTTTCCTTAATTCTTAAAGGCCCGAAGGTAAGACTACGGTGTTTATCGATTCTTTTACCGATGTCGTGTCGCTTCTAACAGTTAAAAGGGGGCAACTGAAAAGGTGCCAGTATGATTCGACGATTACTAAAAAGGAGTGCCTTACAGTTGGCTGAACTTGGTTTAGCGTGTTTTTGTGTTTGTGATGCACCCCTAACCCCTTTCCAACGGTATAAATAAATAGCCTCAGCGTCTCCTGTTTGTCGTGTTAATAATTTGAATCTTCTTTCCTTTTTATCCCCCTTCTAGTTGCTACATCTGATTCTATTTCTCCATTTAAGTTTCTGGCTACACATGTGATTATTCGCTGCCGGGATACCTATTTTTGCTGCACCCATACTACAGCTCTAACCAGACTGCCCCCTTTTCGTCTCCTCGTTTAGTCTCCTACCTACTTGACAATTGCCAATCAAGCATGCTCCTCGCCAAAGAATAGAGCAGCAACAATGCACGACAGACCGGCTGTCTAACGTGCTCTGAGTCTGACCCCCGCAACCTATCTTCCGAATGGCAACAACGACTGGCAAAAAGGGCAACCCCTAGCAAACTGCTGGTTGGCGGAATAAGTTCAGCCGGCCGTGGACTTCAACTGTGCTTACACCGATCAGGCAAGGGAGGCGCCAAGATGGCCCTGGAAAGCAATTCTGTCCGTCCTTCTCTGATAAGTCCAAGGAATACTATTCGTGGACGTTTTCTTCCGAGAAGAACGAGATGGTGTGATAGCGCAGACGCAATCACAGTCGCAAAGGGCCAGGTTCCTGCTTTCCTTCGACCTCCGTGCTCTCTGCAGCATGCTGATTGGCAGGTTTACGAATAGCGCAAAGGATCATGTTTGGCATCTCGCTTCGAGACTGGAAGAACGACACGCCGAGCTGTCGAGGGTGTGATTGGCCTTTGTGTTGTGTAGGGGACGAGCGGGCGACTGAGCAGAGCAGAGTGAGGTGGCTTCCTGTGCGTGGATAATCGACGAGAGTGGGCGGCGGAAAGGGGGAAGGGTATTGAGTCAAAGCCTGCGGGGACCGAGATGCCCACTTGCAATACTGCGGGCAGTGAGCGGGAAAATGTGCATATAACTTCCGTGGTCCGTTGTTTAATGGTCTCTGGTCAGAAGACAATTTCCCAGAATCTCTTCACTTTTCGTACTACGACTTCGCACCAAAATCTTTGCACCACTTTGTTAGTCTGATCATGGAGGACCACCAGCTCGATCCTCAACTTGGCAGCTCCAAAGAGATGCCGGTGGTGATTCATGACAATGAATATGATGATGAGAGCTCCTTCCCAGGTATGAACGACGATTCGCTTTCCTGTTTGATATGGGGCTAATTTTTAGATGCCAACCAAGAACATTCGTCACAAAGCCCAACCATCGTGAATAGCCCCTCGCGGTATGAGGAGTCCGATGGCGAAGACGACAATCGATACGAAGTTGATTTTCTATGTGCCAGGAGAAGAGTTAGCGACACAGTCGAGTACTATGTGAAGTGGAAAGATTATGACCATGAGTACAACCAGTGGGTGAAGGCGGAAGATATTGATCCTGAGGTCATCGCAGAGTATGAGAAAATCAGGCGGAAGTAAAAACTCGAATGGCTGCGTTACCGTAAGATGCGACTCCGACGCAACTTTAGAGACGGCTTCTGCGTCAGGGAGCTGATGAATGCTGGTCGGACGAGCACGCAACGGAGCAGAGCAAACTGACTGCCTATGGTGCGGACAGGCGACGAGGTAGAACCGATCGGGCAGGTTGGGAAGTGAGAAGGGTGATAAGCAAGAATCCAGAGGCGAAGAATGGCCACGTGCAACGCTACAGATGATGAGGGGAAGGCAGATATGTATATAAACCCGCCGTCCTGCCCCTCCAAACTTTGGATTGCAAAGACAATTTTCCAAACCGCCTTACTTCTCTTTTTTTTACGCCCAATGTCTTACACTGATTTTGCCTCCCTATGATAATGTACTCATTTGAGAAAAGTCTGCCAGCCAAGGGCGAGACACGAGACCTTCAGAATGGGCATCATCCTTTCCCTTTGAGCTATGAGAGCTTGAAGCCCACTCCTCGAGAAGGCAGCTCCAAGGAAGTGCCAATAGTGATTCACAGTGACGAGTCTGACGGCGACGGAACATCCTCAGGTACGAATTTTCCTTTTTCTTTGTTTGACAAACGGCTAATATGGTCTAGGTGTACGCATCTTACATCGCTCGTCTCAACGGCAAACGAAGGAAATACGGCAGTTGAGCGACAAGCGCAAGCTTCGTGGTCTTACATTGGCTAAAATGGCTGGGAAGAAATTGTTGCCAAAGTGCACGAGATGTAAACAGAAAGGGCACATGCGGACCTCCAGAAGCTGCCCAATGAGACAGAAGCAACGGAAACAGAAACGAGAACACACCTCCTCGTTTGAGCAATCTTCTCGGCTACTAGATATTACGGCCGAGCATTTCCCATCCGCCGATGGCGACCTTGAGAACAATTTAGAAATACGACCGGTATTTCGCCATCCCGCGGATATCATGCGTCGCCTCACAGAAGCTCAAGCCAAGGAGCTCAGAGAAGAGGCAGAACAACAAGAGAGAGAAGAAGAAGCAGCCGCAGCAAGGGCCGCAGCAAAAGCAAAAGCAGAAAAAGAGGAGCAACAGAAGGCCGAGTGGCTTGCTCGGATACGCATTACTCCTACTCACCCCTTCGTGATCCACGAGAAATATGTGCAAGCTAAAGAGGCTTGGTGTAAAGCTCAACCTCCTGGTATTCTGAATCACAGTCGGGCATACAGAAGAGCAATGGGGCTACCTGATAGCTATAGTCAAGCAGATATCAGTGCTTGCAAAGCAGACCACATGCGTATGGGCTTGCCTTTACTGGACTGGTCTGGCAGGAAGATCGAGTGGGTGGAAGAGCAAGTAACGGCTTACATAGACTGGGAAACGGCAGAGCAGAAGAAGGTAGACGGGATGGTGAATGCTTTTGGGCCGGGGCTTTGGCGGCGCCACTATGTTAACGGTAATTAGCTTTAGGTTCTGTTAGAGACTTGCTTGGAAGGTGAGAGCCTTTACATTAAATACACTGTATATCATGGGCACCGTGTGACAATAGAATTCTTCAGGAGCTTTTTGTTTAGCCTTCCTAGTCGTTACGTCTCTTAGGCCTACAGTTTTTGCTGTGGTTGGTCTGTGGCAGTAAAGTAGTATCACCAGATATACTTATGGCTTTTATATATAAGCTTTTTCCTTTTCCTTTTCTTTTTTTTTTTTTGAAAACCGTTTTCTGCTTGTTGATTGCCTGTAAGCGTTTATACTTAGGCTTCGTAGTATAAGAACCCGCTACACATTAGAACTCCCAAGACTTGAGACTCTACCTCAACTCCTATTACACCCCCATTACCAGAAGCAATGGATCGTCTTCCCTTGGAAATTCTTACAGGAATTGCCGAAAAGCTCCCATCCATACAGGATATTCGAAGCTTCCGGCTTACAACGTATCGCTACTCTGTTGCCGCCTTCCCAGTTCTTTTCCGGTATCTCCACGTTATAAATACCATCCAATGCCTTAAGGAGGTTCACGGCTTGTGCTCAACGTTGGTCGGCTCGCTAGGAGCAACTAAGTATATAACCATCCACCACGGAACTTGGCCAGACATTAACTCCCTATATGATTGGGCTACGCATCCACTCGTTTTACGGCGCAAGATGGCTCCGAAATTATATACTGTGTGTGGCTTGCGGCAATACAAAAAATTTGTCCAACGAGAAGCTTCGCGGAGCCCAGAGTCGGATTCGTCCCGCTTCCATGGACTCATCTCGTTGTTTCCTACATTAAATAGCATTACCGTTTCACATATATACCACTGGGACAAAGGAATTCTCACTAGTACGTAGTATAAGCGTCTCAAGTAGAGTCTTTAGGTTGCTCCCCTTTTTAGGGGTGCGGTCGATAACCCTATCTCTAGTATTCTCCTAGTTTTATAGCGTCACCCCCTAATCCACGAGTTGAATATTCGGGGTCTCTACGACCCTAGTATCCGCGATAGTATCCGGTGCCCGAATATTTTACGGCTATAAGTTTATTTCTTACTAGTCTACCGGACGCGTAAAGAGTAGATCCATCGATTTTTTTATTCCTTTCCGAATCTCGAGGAGCTCTCCTTAAGCTTAACATCTGCAGGGCCTCTTACAGAATAGCGACTTCGTCTCCAAGATCTACACTGGCCGAGACTCTTAAAAGTAAGCCTAGCCAATCTGTACGCGTCAGAAGACGAGCTCTTCGACTTTATTCAAAAACATACTCTGCTCAAGCTCGTTTACTTGAAACGGGTCAGGCTCTACGATGGGTCTTGGAGGTCATTCTTTATCCGTATTCGTGAAAGCCCAACCTTTCCCGAGTTTAGGGTAGATGGTGACTTAAGCTCGAACTCCTCTTCTCTCATCGTTAGCGATAAGTAGTTGAGTAGACGTCTTACAGGCTTTTTAGCAGGCGGCGAAGCGCCATTTCCATTTAGTAGTTAAGAAGATGGTAAGAGGAAAGTAGGCTGGTGGATGTAGGAAGGGCGCCTAATAGGTTAACTAGCACGCCTCCTTTAGCTTAACGCGCTAGGTACCTAATAGGTAGCTGCCTATATTTAGCTACACAGTGCTACTAAAAGCCGTTTTCTGTAATATTTATAGTGTAAAACTGTTCGCTGCCCACTTACAACTCACTCAGAAGTATCTGAAAGTCATTAGGTTAAGATATTTCATAATACAGAAAGGGAAAAGTCGAAATGTTTTGTTGGTTGTTTTCTCCTATTTCGGGTTTCTGTTTCTGTTTCTTGTTTCTGGGTTTACTTTCGTTTCCATTTTTGTTAAACATTCACAGTTAATTTAACATTTAAAATACCTATTTGTACATATCACAACACTTACAGTATAGCAAATTGCAGAAAGAAACAAAAACAAAAAAGAAACACAAAGAAACCACAACAAGAGCATGTCCAGCAGCTGTTGCTGTCTTCAATCCCTAAGCCATACTCCAGGCATTACTTTTCATTGCTATTAGGATCCTGCTCGTCGTCTTCCAAAGGAGAAAGATCCGCCGGCATGACAGGGCTGTAGGGAGTCAAACTGTCAGCAGGCGGATCCGCGGATACGATCTCCTCTGTTGCCGAGCCGGAAGTTTGTACAGAATTGTCTGAGGGGGTCTCCAGAAATAGGCGCATTCTGTTTGCAATGACTTCGAAGTAAAAGAGGCAGCCCAAGAGGTTTGCAGTGTTGGGGACCTCTTCTATGAGTCTATAAAAGTTTCGGTACGCCGTAATCTCCTTCCATCGATCCAGAAAAAGACGGATTTCGATATCGATCGTGCGGAAAAAAGTTTCGTCGCAATTAAGCATCTTTTGAAAGTCTGCGTTCAGACTGTCGGCATCTTTTTGGCTGAGCTCATCTTGAAGGCTGTTGCAGTGTTCATTGAGAAATCCGCGCGCGTCTGTATTTGACCCCAAAATAGGATAGCAGCAGTGGCCGATGTGATTGTCCAGGAAATTGTGCTCCAAGTGGCCCTCCATGTTCAAGAACTGATTCAGAAGAATGAGGATTGTGAGAGGAGAAAACCGAAGAAGTGATATCTTTTCGTGCTGTTTAGTTTTTCGTGAATGAGTCTCGAGTGACAGTTGCAGAACAAGCTATACTGACCATGGCTATTTGTAGGCAGTCTGTCCCTAGGTAGATACTGAATGCCTTAGCGGAAAACAGCTACTGAAAACAGAAACAGTTTACTGTACTTTTAGAATTTTACCGCGCGTGTGATGGAGGATTTGCGCAACACAGAGGGCATAAGATTTCGGTCTGCCTGCTATTGCCCTCCTTCAATGGTTTACTCTAGTAAAATGACTACTCTTCTAAAAGAGTGAAAGCCGAATTTTCTGTTTACTTAATTACAGTGTTTGTGAAGGAAGCTCGGTGCGACCTCATCGGTCTTATTTTCATCTTTCCCATGGGGGAGGTAGCACTCGGCGGGGGCATTTATCTCAGCAAGAGGATGCAAGCCAAGTCCGCACTCTACAGATCCTTCTTGACTGTTTGGTCCTGATCCGTCTGGCAGCTTTTAGTATTTTGTCGTGTTCTTTTCAGCGTTAGATAGTTTAGCTATAACTTTCAAAAATATCTTAACAGATGGTCTTACGTTAATAGCAATAATCATATCGTCGTGCCAAAGAATAAATCAAATCCAATGACAAATCTCATCTAATACACTGCACAAACTTTCCACCTCGTCCGCAGCTGACCGGTCCGTCATAGGGTGCTGCTCTAGTTGAGGTCGATGGTCTTCTCGCCCAAAAACAGAGTCAAGTCCTTGATCCCGCATTAACTTAGGCAAAGGGTAAGGACAGTTACTTATGTGCTCTAAACTGCCCTCAGAGCCTTCGATCCTTAAGTCGAGCTTCGAGTCCATTAACGCCACCCTTATATCGACGTCTTTCTCAAATGTATTACCGTCACGATATTTTTATAATATAATTACTAAATCGTCCCTAGCGAAGGGGCCGCTATCGCCGCGATATTATAACCTTGTATTACGCCACCGTAGCTTTATTAGAACCTCGAATAAAGGTGGACCAGGTGGGAGACGACACCGTAACTAGATACGAACAATAGTTTAACCAGAGAGTAACGTAGGAACGGACCGAAGTTTAATATAAAAGAGGTAAGAAATTATCTTAACGGCGAGTGCTTATAAGAACGACGCGTTATAAACACCTCCGTAATATTTAGGGATAATATCCGGTGATCTCCTAGATACTAATTTTTTTAATAGAAGATATACTAAGTATAGTGGATAGAGTAACTTACTCTAGTACCTCGCTATTCGTAAAAGAGCGGCCTTTAACGTCGATAGTTACGTAAGGTCTATTAAACTACTCCAGCTTCCTAAGGTCCCAGTCTAGACCTTTACTATACGACACCACCGACTTTTATAGCTTCGGAGTAGTCATTCGTAGTAAATAGTACTTATAGTCTTTTAAGTTCCACCGCTTTATAAATAGTATATAGACGAAATATACTCCTATTATAGGTTAGTATCTTTAGTTAGTAAGATGGAAAAGAAGATAACTAACCGATACTAGATCCTATAACGGAATCGAACTACTCCCGTAACGGCCACTACGGTAAGCCTATAAAACGTTATAGGTCTTTTAAAAATTATTCGATAATAAACCTATTACTCTACGATCCGCACAGCTTAAGTATCCTAGATACGGCCGTTAACGGCTAGAGAGTAATTTAGTCATTTTAATAGGAACTATAGAGCGGACACCTAACGATCTGGAAACGCTATAAGTTAGAGGGGGAAGAGATACCGCTAATAGTTATATATCGGTTATAAATTTAGTGCCTATAGCCTAGAGGCGCTCGTCTAGGCTCTCGTGCTAAGTATATTAGATAGACGCGTTTACTATAACAGCTTATCTAGGCCACCTAGTACTTTCGTAGTACGCGCTAATACGCTTTAATTAATAAACTAAAGCGTCTCTCCTCCGATAGTCTAATAAATACGTCGCGGATCGTTAGTACTTAAAAGTTTACTCTAAAGAGTTTAAGAGAAGTCTTATAGAGTTTATTAAATATTAACTCGGGCGAAAAATCTATAGGAGATTATTAAGACTATCTTTATTACTAAAAACGGCCACCCTTAAGCTTATAATATATACCGGGTGGGTAAGTATCGAGATCTAGAGCCGAAGTAATAACTTCGGCTTAATCTATTTTCTCGCTATGGCTAATATTAAAAAATCCCGTAATATAGCTATCTAGATTTTTCGGTAATAGACGGGTTTTCCTAGCTATTAACTAAAAGTTAAAAAGGTAGGTATCGTTTAAAGTAAATTATAACACCGCTTCGTGGAGGAGCCACTTTAAATAACGCCCTTAAAAAGCGTAGTTCGCTTATTTCTAGAGATAGCCCGCTTCTACGGTACGTTTAGTAATCGTAGTCGGAGAGGGGCCGATAGTGTTAATACTTTTAAATATATTTTCGAATAATTTTTTAATATCTACTCTTATCCGGTTTCTAATCGGTTCCTCTATACGAAGTAAAGTAAAAAGTTTACTAATAAGTACTTCTTTAAGGAGAGGTATCCTTAGTAAGAGATCGTCCGTGACAATTAAGAGTCTAGGTTTATTTTCCACTATATAACTTATCGATTATCGAGTCTATTATCCGACGATATCGGTAAGGCCCAACGGTCCACCAACGTTACTAAGAAATAGTAAAATAGCCGATAAGAAAGGTGTTAACAGTCGTTAATATAAATGCCGGGCGAATCGGGTAATACGGTAACTCGAGCCATCTTAGAGTAGCGTTATATATAGGCGATACTTTATTACCGAGCTACGCGTATTAAAGTCGACGTAAATTTTATTTAACTTTTTTAAATCGTATATACCGTAATTAATAACGGTTATTAATTATAACAAGGCGTAGAAACGAACACCGTCTCTAGGTTATACGGCCCGGCTATAATATACTACCTTGAGAAATTCTATCTTTTTTTTATTCCTTATAGCCAGAACTAGTTACTATAGGCTAGAATCTAGGAAGATATTATAGGTAACTTAATTTTTTAGTAAATTAGGTCCCTTAAGTCCGGTACGGATCTAAAGCTAGTCGATCGCTATTTTATAGTATACTATAGTGTAAGTAGAGGAAAGGGCTATCTTAAACCGATAACCTCCCCCCCTTTAAAAGAAACGAGTTAATATAAAACGGTTTTTTATATTCTATTATCTATATATCTAAGAAAAAAAAAGGATAGCCTTTCTAAGATAAAAAAGTAACTAATATAAGGTAAGTAGCTTCGTAATATTTTTATCTTACTTAGGTATAATAACTCGTTATAGAGCGGATTAGTATTATTCGAGCGCCTTTAGCGTACTTATATTAATATAAACAGCCTTTTCCTAGAAAAGATTACACTAGGAAGGAAGCTATACGGTTATCTCGAGTCCTCGGATCGAAAAATTATCGTTAACGTCTTAATACTATACTATAACATTATAATACTATTATAATTATAAGAGAGTAGTAATATATAGTCCTATAAAGGCTCGGCGTTAAGCCTAAAGCACTTACCTCTACGCTCCGTCTTCCAATCTCTAAAAACATTAATAAATATCCACTACTCTTAAATTACGAACTTACCGTTAGCCGGGGCTAGCTTTTTATTTTAGCTAGAAAAGTAAAGAGGATAGCTTAGTAGGCTACTAAACTAGTTATCGTCGAAGGCTTTTAAAGGAGGTTCCCCGATTTATTAACGTGCTCCGATAGCGTCTAGAAGTAAGTTTAAGATAACTACGAAGATTATATATATAAGAGTAATCTAGTAGACGGCGAAATACTTCGGGGCGTGGTCTAGGTACGATAGAACGACGATAAGGAGAGGGAAAAGGAGCTTTTAGCGATATTAAGTTATAATAGGAAGAGACGGAACTTAGTAAATATTCTAAAGTACGAAAAACTCGGCCCCAGGTTCGAGTCAATTCTCTAAACTCCTAGTCTTTTACACGGCTTACAACTAAGTAACATTTATAAACACCTCGCCCTATACTACGACGAGTAAATTGTACATTACGTCGACCATATCCTTAATACCTAGAAAGATATTATATACATCCCACCTAAGGATATTAGAGGCCGCGATAAATAGCCCCAGCTCTATACGGATACCGAGACTATTAAAGAGTTAGAGTTCCTTACCCCGTCCGTAAGCGCGTATAATAAAGAAAGGGTCACCTATCTTATAGAGAATAAAACACTCTAAAAAAGTGTTACCATCTCTACACACAAAGAACGTTTAAAAATCAATGTTCTATTAGTTTAAGGTATTATTCCCAGCCTTAGGACACTGTATGAAAATATAAAGTTCCTCTAACTAGGAATAAAAGTGTTAAATAATCTATTTAAAAACGACTAATACACTATCCGAAGTAACCGAACGAAGAAAAGACTCACACTTTTTAAGAGCCTAAGGTGGACTACACCGGACATAGTACCTCGGACGCTTAACTTCCGTAGTATACGTTTAACGCATAATACGGCATATGTAGTGTTAGTGTTGGCGGCACTTCGAGAGTTCCCCAACCTGTAACTACAAGAACCCCGTTAAGGGAAAAAGAGAATAAGGATGCGAGCTAGAAAGTCTAGATATCGTGAGCAGCGTCTGGCACAAATTGCTGCATTATATAGGTTTAACAACCCAAAGATTCAGAAGATATTAAAGCGGAACGTACACACACCAGACGACACAGACACAGACGACACAGACACAGACGATACAGACACAGATAAAACAGACGAGGAGTTCGAAGCTCCGTAACCGACGCCAGATTGGAGAGGTGGTAGGCCATATACAAGAGCTTACTTGGCTGTTAAAAATGACGCATTTTTATCTCTCCTTGCAGCTGAAAGGCGTGATGGATTAAGCCCGGCTTTCGTATTGTTCGACTTCTTGAAGGCATTTTTCAACATTCAAGGAGATGACATCGATACGACGCAAAGTTCAAGAGCTCCTTCTCCACCTCCACAACCTCCTCACCCATCACTACCTCCACCACCGCCACCACCGCCTCCTCGTCCACCACTACCTCCACCACCTCCTCGTCCACCACCTCCGCCACCACCTCCTCGTCCACCACCACCTCCTCGTCCACTACTACCTCCACCACCGCCACCACCTCCGCCAGCATCTTCACAAGCGCCCTCGGCCATAAATGAGGATATCGATATGCATAAGGCAACCCCAACTGATATCCGGCGCCGCGCAGGTTTTTGGTCTCAGAGCCAGGGGAGCCAGGGGAGCCAGGGGAGTCGGTCCTGGTATACTGAAGACTCCAGCTCCGCTGAGCAGGTCCCAGTACCGGCTTCAGAGTGGAATCTGAAAGAGAGAGTCATGCAACGGCCCAATATAACCAGCCATACAATGCCTCCGCACCATAACCGGCGCAGGCCAGTAATTACCCCAATACGGAAGATGAGATCGCCTCGGCTATACAGGAGAGTCTCCCTGCGTTCGGAAGAACGAACCTCAACCTCGCCACAAAGCCTAGTCTACTCCGCTGGTACGGATGCATCTTTTTCAAGGCTCTTTCAGTCAGATGCATCTCCTTCGAGGATATTCGAACTTGCAGCGCCTCCCTCCTCCGCTAGTATATATGGAGCTGAAAGAGCGCCTGGCTTAGGGGTACTTGAGCCTGAAGAGGTGTCTCCCTTGAATGTGCTCGAACCTGTAGAGGCGTCTCACCCAAGCATACTTGGAGCTAAAGAAGCGCCTCCCTCGAGAATACGTAGGCCTGACGAGGCGTCTCCCTCAAAGGTGCTCGGACCTGAAGAGGCGTCCCACCCAGGTATGCATGGATCCGAAGAAGCGCCTCCCTCGAGGATTCGTGGAGTTGAAGAGGTTGCTGAGCCGGGACGCCGCAGGCTTCGGCGCCAAAATCCAGCGTCTCTGCACAGGATCGACGAGTAGGAGGAAGACTGTGGACTAGCGTAAGAAGCCTGGCAATGGAGGAAAGTTATTGCAAAGAAGCTGAAGTCACAGCAAGTAGGTAGGATATGTAGCTAAGAACTGTATGGGTGTGGAATTGAAATATGATTGGATTCTTCTATCTAATCAGACCCCCCCCCTGATTTTCCGCGGAAGAATCCGATAACCGAGGACACCAATTAGGAAGAGACTTAACAACGAGAAACTAATAAAAACTATACACGGACACCCCTAACACACACACCGACTGGACCGCGCGGGCCGGACGGAGGCACCACCTTTACCTCACAAAAGCCGAGAGTAACCTCCTCAATTAAATCAGCACCGGCTATATCGGCCTCCGTGTTTACCTTTTCCGGCGTTAAGCCGCCGAGCCTTTGACCAGATCAAGACCGTCATACTTTTTTTACTTGTATGTATCCGTTCTAATTTCTCACCAGTTTCCAGTCACGATTATGGGGAAAACGAAAAAAGTCGACACTTGTACTCGTACTCTCTGCCTTGGGTTCGGGATGATCCTCTCCCAGTCCTCTAATTAGATGTAGAAAGAAAAAGTAAAAGAATAAAAGCTGATCGTCTGTCATAACTACCCTGGCGATATTCTGCCACTGTGCTGTATTTATTTCTGTTCTGTCTGTAACTTGTATTGCGACTTTTGAATTCCGCTCTCGTCGTCCAAAACATTATACCGTCATCGCGGCTTCTGCGTTAAAATGGAATCACCCTAAGCCGTCCGATGCACGAGCTAAATTTTTTGGTGCGTGTAGTAATTTGTCCTGCCTCTCCTGTGTTTGTTGACGGCCCGACCACCGTAGCTGACTGTTTTCCAGTCGCGTTTGGTTGTCGTGATGGACCTGTTTTCGTTGTCCCGAAAGACGTACTCGTCCGCGGAAATGATGTGCTTGACCACGTGTACCCGGACCTTAATCCAGACATCTGCAGACGCCGCGGGCTCGGGCTCGGGCTGGGATGCCGGTGCTTCAACTGGCCAGGCATGTGTGTCGAGAGTGGCTTCTGTAGCAGAAGCTTCGGTGTTGTATGCAGCCTCGCTCTGTGTGACCCCGGTTGCCGCGCTGCTTGCCTCTCCAAACACCACAGACTGGCTGTACGAAAAGCCTTGGTGCTGTGCGCCCTCTGCCAACCCCATTGTGGCCGTGTCAAAGTCTGTGCCAGTGTTCGTGCCCATAGTTGTGCCCGTGGTTATGCCCGTGGTTGCGCCCACGTTTGTGCCCGTGGTCGTCGTTGCGGCCATCGCTTCGTGTTCCGCGAGAGAATACGCGTAGCTGGGGCCCCAGGCATCGGTTCGTCTTCTGCTGGAAACCCTCCTTAGCCACCACCCTCTCCAAAGGCGTAGCCGCCAATATCGGTCGTGTAGCCACCGGTTTTGTCTCTTTCCAGAATTGCCATTAACTCGGCCCGTGACAGTGAGGGGTTCGTGACATCAACGTAGACGCTCGGCATCCTGCCTGGTTGGCCGTCCGAGACGACCATGACCGTTCCGTATCCAACAACGTTTCTCACGACAGGTACCTTGTACGTGTGCGTGGCAGAGTCCAGGCCTATGTCGTGCAAGGCGTTCTGTATAATGGCAACTTGATCCGGGAGGGCAGTCTTGCTTTCGAGAATGGCACAGACAACGTGACCGGAGGATGGTGCTGCAGCAAAGTAGCCATGAGTTACACCACGCTCGTACAGCTCCTGGACCCGGGACATCATTTCGCGTGCATAGTTGTCCCCGGCGAACGGATCGGTTGCAGATGCATAGCAGGGCCGGGGTGGGATGTGCGCAAGGATAGCTCCCTTCTCGGACGTTATGACGACAACCGAGCAAGAGTTCAAGTTCCTCGTTCCAATTGCAGAAAGAACTTGGAAGTCAACAAAATCTATGCCGTCCATGAGCACTTCCACGAGCCTCCCGGCCCGATAATATGCCGTGATGAGGCTTTCCGACGGTGTCGACATTTTGACGGGTACAAGCAGAAAACTTGCTGGAATAGTGATGACTCGATTTGCTCCAGGCTGGCTTGTCGTCGGTATTACGGAGTACACTGTCAGCGCGATAAGTAAAAGCCAAACATTACAATATTACAATATGACAAGGAGCTGCATGGCATCAGGCAGCAACAGACTGCGAGGTCGCAGAAGAGGAGCGTCGCCTAACGTGGGGGGAAATCAAATTTGGGCTGTTCTCTGGTCATGTGATATGTATCACTAGGTGACTAATTTAACATGCTTTTCTGGCAATGCCTCGACCACCAAATCCACTGCCCTTCCCCGCACTCTCTCTCACTCCTGTCACGACATTACCGCACTTCCTTTTCTACCATCACATTGTCCTCTGCCTTTATCACATTATCGTCAAACAACATGAGCGCTCACCCACCCTACGCGGGCCACGGCTTCTCTTATAGCCAGCCTCGTGCGGCGCAGCCCCGTTCCTTTACAGACTACAAAAACGAGAACCTGATTGGCCTCAGCAAGGCTCTCGCGGCAAACAATCTGGCTGCCATTGACAACTTCGTTTCACGATATGAAGCCAGCGGTCCGCCGACCGGCAGGTATTCACGAACTGTCCACATGGTCAACCCCATCCTGAGCGATGCCATCGAAATGGACAATGCCGAATTCGCAGAGAGCCTACTTGAGCGAGGCATGTGCGTCGACCACTCTTATTTCCGACAGGCTCTCGAGGTGCACGCCATGCACTGCTTGGACCTGTTTCTTCGACGCGGATACGACGTGAACAAGGCCGAGGCGCCGACCGCGCCGGTTGGGTACCCTTTGTCACTGACCGCGTCCTGCGGGACTGGCTGTTGGAGCGCGGGGCAGACCTCAACGCCCACGCGTTATGCGACACCACGACGCCCATGTCCATAGCGGTCCAGAGTGGCACGCCAGAGCTGGTGCGGGAGCTACTCGAGGACCCCCGCGATCTGGTGGATGTCGGCCAGGGCGACCTGCTGCACTACGCCCTCGCCCGAAAAACCGACATTGTGCCCGTGCTCGCCATGCTCCTCGACCACGGCGCCCCAATCAACGCGAGCCTCTATTCGCACCTCCTGGGCGCGCAGAACATGTTTTGTTTTATGCCACGGGGCCCGCCTCTGCACAAGGCGGCGGACGACGGCAACCTCGAGGCCGTGCGTTTCTTGCTCAGCCGCAATGCCGACGTCTCCATCCGCGACACACAGGGGAAGACCGCACTCTACTATGCGCAAAACGGCGTTCACGCAGACATTGTCGAGGTTTTGCAAACAGCCACGGCCGAGTTCAAAGTACAGCACTTGCGAACTGCCTGGCGAGGGTGTAGTTGCTCGACGAAGGAGAATGCAAACAAACACAGATTGTGCCAATTCACCCTCTTTTCGTGTTGTTGAATTTGAGCGTCACCGTGATCCTGTCCGAATCCCTGTCTTCAAGGAGGTATACAATTGATCTGTCGTGAAAGGCGCTGTCTTCTGTCGTAGTCCAATGCACCAAATTTGAAATAAGCACATGTTTACGTAAACAACGTGCCGACAATTATTGCGCTAGTGTGGTCATGTGACCACACCCATGTAGCCCTTCTCCTTCTCTCTTCAGTCCAGAATACATCGCGTTCTAGCTTGTTGCCACGAAACGAAAACAATCACAAGCTTCAATCCATTCCACCGCTAACGCTGCTGATCGTTTACAACAACACAGCCACGCTGCCACCCCCTTCCTTGATCCGCGAAAAGGTATCTTACCATGACTGACCAGCAGCCGACATGGACAACGGCGGCTTCGCCGTCTTCCCCCCACCACCGCCACCAAACTTCCCTGGAGCAAGTCATCGACATGTCAACTGCCCAGGAGCCTCTTGGCCATGTGGAGCGCACAATGGCGCGCGCTACCTTCTATCACATCGTGGAACATTTTGAGCAGCCAGATCCCTACAACACAGCCTCACGCGCCACGCGCCACACGCTGTACAGCCAGCCGAGGCTGGTGCGGTATACATACGAGTTTGCTCGGTCCGCCGAGTCTCAAGATATCTTTCTGCGGTCTTTTTTCGGTGCTGTTGGTCTTGACCTTACTGTGGACGTGGCAAACCTTAACTTCGACGAACTTTTGCCTTTGTTTTCGGCGTTTGCCGAATACCTTATGGACCACTTTTTCTTCCCTTGTGCGTTTATGTATTGTGTGCTTTCCGTTTACTTCCATCGTATGGATTCGTTTACTAACTCTGGTATAGTAAAGGCGTCGACTAGAAAAACGCCCCAGCCGTCACCCGCCATTCATTCTGCTGTCTTACGGGCACAGGGTGCTACGGACCGCGTAAATGCCTATATCGGAACGGAGGAGAGGCTTGCGACAATACGTGCCCAGTGTCTTACGCGTGACCGCTATCGCTGTATTATCTCGCGTAAGTTCGACCTTTTCGAGTTCGGCTTAAGAACAAATCTACATGGTAATGATGCACGTGACGACGACGGTGTATTATTCTTAGACCAGGACAGCCTCGAGTTCGACACCCTCGAAGTGGCCCACATCTTACCACATTCGCTAATGAAAACGAGCACCGGCGTAGAAATGGTATATATCTCGTCCCTCTTTCCTCCTATTAACCTTATACGTGTTTAAGCTACTAATCGTCTATAGGATGCGTCTTGCCAGGCTGTATTAGCCGTCTTAAACATGTTTGACCACGGTGTCGTCCACATGATTAACGGAATTGATATTGACCGGCCACGTAACGGGCTTACGCTGTCTCATA
The DNA here is from genome assembly GCA_001636815.1 of Niveomyces insectorum RCEF 264. NCBI lineage: Eukaryota > Fungi > Ascomycota > Sordariomycetes > Hypocreales > Cordycipitaceae > Niveomyces > Niveomyces insectorum. The sequence goes on along the minus strand of AZHD01000005.1, from coordinate 247,312 downwards.
TGATGCACAACTGCTTTGGCAGCTTCCGTCTTTATTTTGAGGCCGTGGACAACCAGTACAACACATATCGCATTCTGTCCTTTAAGGCGGCAGACGACCGAGCCCTCCGCCTTCCCGTAACGCGCACCCTGTTTGCTACGGAGGACCGAACCATCGACCCGCCATCTCCACGCCTTCTAGCATTACACCGGGCCATTGCGCATATCCTACACCTCTCTGGCGCTGGCGCGTACATTGATTGGATTTTCAGGGATACTGAGGAGCGCGCTGTGCGTGCTGACGGATCCTCGGCGTTGGGCCGTATGGTGAGCCTCGGATTAGGCGGCTGGCTGGATAACACTATTTGTTCCTGAGGAGACGGCTGCTTCCGACGTTGTACAGCGACGACGATGGTCATGTGACGGCAATACTTCTTTGGCCTTTTGTTTCTATGCTGCGGACGGAAACTGGTGACGGCCTGGCAAGTAACCTTGCCTTTAAGTAGACCTTTTTTAATCCTGTCATGAGATACATACGTATGGTTACGTTGTCACCGGTAATGGCCTCGTGGGCATTTATATAATTACCAGAAAGTACATGGGAAATGTTGACAATGTTCTTACTTTCCTCTTATTATATTATTATTTATTATAAAGACGCACTTATGCCGGTGGGTAAAAGGTTTTTACTAAGTGATTATACTTTAAGAGAGCTTGTTTTAGTAAAATAATAATAAGGTGTAAAAGTTGAGTAGTATTAATAGCATAAGGGAAGTAGTGATTGTATGTTTTTACTATTATTATTATTATTATTATTAT
>AZHD01000005.1:72963-246495 GCA_001636815.1 Niveomyces insectorum RCEF 264 | reverse complement strand
ATTCGATTATAGACTGTTCCAGCCGCCCTTATGGCGGCTATGCAGCAGTGTACGACTATTAATACCAGTAATCCCGTATCCCTTTTTTAGATTCAACTTTTCCTCCTATAAGAATTTCCCGTCTGGTCCACGAGTCGTTTTTCCACGAGGTGTTACCCCCGGATCCGCGGGATACGGGCACTAATACTAACAGTCTTCTTATTAGTTTTATTTATATAGTTTTATTAGGCCTTATTAGCCCTCCTTCCTTTTTTGCTTATAGATATACGTACGTTACGTTAATATATAAGTGTTATAAACGGGACGCCCTAGAACTACTCTAGGAGGCCTGTCTTAATTATTATCTTTACTACTTATTTAGTTATAGTCGAGCTGTAAAGAATACGCTTAATATCTACATATAGTTACTTACCTGCTTATATCCGTTATCGTTTGTCGGCCTAGTCGCGGTATTCGAAGAGTACGTGTCGTACGGTTTAAGCGTTATAACCGTACTAATATTAGTCGGAGTTAGTTTTATCGATTAAGTAAAGGTAAGTACGGAGGCCGATTTTACCGGTGCGTATTTATATAATAACGGAGTTAATAACACGATATATTCCGGTATAGGCTTTAAGTATTACTTTACTTAGTTAGATTTTTAATTAAAAGAGTTTTTACCCATTTTTTATTATTTTTTAAGTTTTTTATTACTTTTTTATATAGTTTACCAAATTAAAAGTTTCGTAGTAGTTATAAGGATTTTTAAAGTAAGTTATTAAAAGTATTACGGATAAAGGTTAATCTGATAAGAAACCCCGTGGATTACCCCGCGACCTAGGATAAAGGAGTAAGTATCGGACTTAAGGTGGAATCTACCCCGAATCTATAAGTTTTCCTATTATATATACCGGGCACCGCCCACTTTTAGAAATAAAAGAAAGGTAAGAGTTAGTCTTAAAGACACTTACCCTTTACGATTAAGAATTAAGCTATATTTTTATATTATCCTACCTTTATTTATAAAACCCCTTTATAATTCTAACTTTTTTATTAATTAAGGAATTATAAGGAATTTTAAAAGTATAACTTTTTAATTAAGGGAAATTTAAAAGGAAAACGTACTCTTATTATAATTATATTAATTATAATAAAATCCGTAATAATTAAACCGTTATAACCATTTAACGTTATAATAACCGTTATAAAAGTAAGAGACGTATTTATAAACGTACTTTTTATTAAAAAACGTACCACCTCCAATATTTATTATCGAAAGTTAATTTAAAAAAGAAAATATATAAATATAATAATTAACTTAATTAAAAGTAATACGACATTAAGTGAGAAACCTTAAAATTTACCTCGGATTCTGGTAAGTAACGCTTAAATCTAACGTTAAGAGCAAAATATATAAATCGAAAGCTCTTAAAAGAGCGATTACGTTATTAAAAAAAGACGATTCCGGTAACGATCCCGACGAAAAATTTAACGACAAGTCCTCTTTAAACGAAAAAAAAAAAATCGCGGCGCGATAAAAGAAAAGACGTCACTTTACCTACGTCCGAAAAGTATCAAGAAAGTTATATATTTTAATAACGGGACGGTTAAAAGGCGGCGTTAGTCCGTATATTCGAAGCCGCTTTATAAAAATTCGGTTTAAAAAAAAATAGATTTTAATAATATTAAATTTAATAAAGGCTTTATTCTTAATATAATAAGAGTAATACGTAAAGGCGTTAAAATTAAATAAATAAGTAATAATAATTAAGTCGTAAATAATATTTAAGATTTAACTAGCTACTTTAAGTTTAAAATTAAGAGATACTTATTTTACTATAATATCTTAATATTTAAAAGTTAAGTAGAATTAAGGGTAATTTTTAATAAAGTATAATATTATATTACGTTCTTTTAAGAAGAAAATTAATCCGTTCTTATTATAGTATACCGAAATTCGGTTTTATTAAGGCTATTTAATGAGATTTAATATAACTTAATTTTTAATAAAATCACTTCGGATTCTTTACGGACTTAAATCTTATAACGTATAAAAGAAATTTAAAAAACGACTAAATCTACGCGTCGGGTATAACGAGATTATTTAATAAAATAAAGAAGTTTTCTTAATAATTCTAACGAAGAACGGTTATTAAAAAAACGGAGGATATATCCCCGTCTATTTAAAAACTTTTAAGGCTTTAAGTAATAATTTTTAAGTTTTAAAAGACTATCGATAAAAGTATCGAGACGACCCTCGAGCTTTCGAACGGTGACTTACTTGTATTATTAAAAAAAAGTTATTATTTAAGTATTTATTTAAAGAAAGCGGCCGAAAAACTAACGGTTATTTAATTAATCACAACGTAAAAAAAAAAAATATTAAAAAAAAGGAAAAGTTAAGGCGGGTTAAGTAATCTTAACCTAGACCCGCTTATAATCTCCGTAAAGTAACTATTTTTAATTTACGGCTATCTTAATACTTTTAATTAATAAAAAGTATTTATAGACTTAAATATTAACAGCGAGATCGACGTTATTTTTACGGCCTTTACGTAAAAGTAAAAATTTAAAGAAGTCTATAAAACTCTTTTAAGACTCTATATTATAAGAAATAAATAAGCCGAGGGATAAAAAGTATTTTAAGTCCCGTTAATTCTTACCGATAATTACGGAGTCACTTAATTTTCCCGGACTTACGTTAAAGTAAATTACGTACCAGAAGATTACCTAATTCTACTAGGTATACTTACGCTTGTCGACTATAATAATTCGCTTTATACGAGTATTCGGAGATAGGCGTACGGGCTAGATATTAATAAGATTTGGATTAATACCCCGTAGAGATTCGTTAAATATACTTCGAACGTAGCTATATTTTTTAAGTTAATAATAATTAAATACCTAGCTTTATTAAATAAAAAAAATAAGTCGGATAATAAAACGGATAAGTTTAAATCCTCGACGGATTTTAACGGGATTCTCGCCGGACTTTAAAGCTTTAAAGATATATTTTCACTTTAAGGCGCTATATCTCTCTCTCTTTATCGAAAAGCGGATTATATAATTAAATTAATTTTAAGTAGTTAGCCTCCGTATAATATTATTTATCCGCTTTCGCCGCGTAAACTTAAAACTTTTCGGGACTACTTTAAGGAAGTACAGAAAAAAGGTTAAATTTAAGAGTTTAAAAGCCTTACGGGGGTTTTTATTTTATTTATATTTAAAAAGAATAATTCTCTCCGACTCTACGTAAATTACCGGGGCCTTAATAGAATTATTATAAAGAACCGGTATCCCCTTCTTTTAATCTTTAAGATTCTAGATAAAATCTAAAAAGTTAAAGTTTTTTTAAAAATCGATATTAAGGATACTTACTACCGTATTTATATTTAAAAAAGAGATAAATAAAAAATAACGTTTCGTACTAGTTATAACTATTATAAGTACTTAATCCTCCCTTTTAACTTAATTAGCACTTTAACGACTTTTTAAAGTTATATTTTTTAAACTCTTTACGGACTTTTTAACGTTTTTTATATTACGTACCTTGACGATATACTTATTTTCTTTAAGTTAAAAGATAAGTACGTTAATTATTTATAATAAGTTTTTAGCCGATTAAAGAAAGTGAAATTATTTATAAACAAGGAGAAGTATTAATTTTATTATAAAGAGATCGAGTTTTTAAGGTTTATTTTAACTTTTAAAGGAATTTTTATAAGTTTTAAACGGGTTAAAATAATTTCGGAATAAAAAATACTTATTACCTTTTATAATATATAAGTTTTCCTCGGTTTTTATAAATTTTACTAACGGTTTATTTATTATTATATTAAAAAAGTACGGTTATTAACGGATTAACTAATCGGATTAAAAAATAATAAGAAATTTAGTTATATCTCGATAAACTTATTAGAAAAGTAAATTTTTCGGGAGTTACGTAATACTTTTTTACGCGTACCGCTTTTATATTATTATAACTTAACGAAATTTATTAAAGTTAAAACGGATACGTCCGATTTTATAATAATAATAATTCTATCGTAGTTATTTATAAATAACCAGTAGTATCTTATAATTTTTTAATCTTAAAATTTAAAGGCGTGGAGCTACGTTATAAAATACTTAATTTAAAGTTAATAACGATTATATACTCCTTTAAGAAATAAAGGTAGTATTTAAAGGGAGCCGCTTTAAAGGTAGAAGTTTTATTAAATTATATTAATCTATAAGCTTTTATAACGTAAATAAAGTTAAATAACCGTTAAGTATGTTAATATATATACTTTACGTTATTTAAATTCGAGATCTTTTATTATCTTAATTTAAAAAATCCGGCTAATAGGCCGTCGAGACGACCGGGCTATAAAATAAATTAAAACTTAACTAATTACCTTCTTAAATTATAAAAGAGGATAATTAATTTAAGATTACGGTAAGATTCCGACGGGAAGTTAATAGGCGACGGCTTATATTAACTAGTGGTTTAAATAATTAATACTATAAAGAAGGACCGAAGTAACGATCTTTATAAGGTCGAGATTACCTTAAGAATTCCTTCGGAAAACGAGCCGTTTAATACTAAAGGATTAGTGGCGAATATAAATATAATTAAATAAGATTATAAAAAGTTATATTAATAAATACGGAAAGTGGTACGATTAACGATAGTTAATATTTAATAATAAAAAGTAATTAAATTTACCAGGATAAAAAGAAAGCGAGCCTTAACGGTAGTTTAAGTTATAAAAAAACCGATCTACCTTTAATTAAAATTAATAAATATAGTAAAAGTAAGGAATTATATAAAGTTATATAAGTTTTACGTAATAAATATTAATTTAACCGTAATTATATTAAATTATAATTCTTTTTTATTAATTAAATATACTTTTAAGTTAAATCAAAAAAATACGTAACGGGTATAAAAGAGCCCGAAGAGGCTACCTCTATTCCGTTTAAAGGCGCCGTATATTCTTAATACGGAAAAGTGGTCGTTAAGGGTGGCTATTATATACTCGTTATTTATAAAGTACGACGGGTAAAAGTTAGACCGGCGGCGTACCGAAAGGACCGGTATATAGTCGGAATAAACGGTTCGTATAAGAAAACGACCACCGAGACGGTCCGGCTTCGTATAAACGGGTTAAAGTTAATTTATACGGTCTTTAAAAAGGCGGAGGGAGCTCCGTATATTACCCGTGGCGGTACGTAATAAATAAACGCGATTATTTATAATATTACGTATTTAATATTATAAATATATAATAATTAATCGGTACGAAGGTAAAAATATAATAAAATAAACTATCTAAAAGAGAGGAAAAGAGGAAAAAAAAAATATAATTACGAGAAGAGAAAAAGAAGGCGAGAATAAAGGAGCGCTTTTACTTTTTTAAACTTTTTAATTAACGTATTTTTTAAAGTAATATTTATAATTTTAATAACGACGAAGAAAGGGAATAAAGAATAAATATAAAAGATTTTACTTTCGTCTTTTATAATACTTTATTCGATATACTTTATAGCGTTTATTATTATTTACTCTTTTTTTTATATAACCTTCCTCCTCTTTCTTTACGAATTTCGTTATATTTAACCGATTAATTTTTTTTCTTTAATAAAAATAATAATAAAAATAAATAAAAACGTTTTATCTACCTCTCTTTATATACCGTACCGATTAATAAAGGTAGTAACTATCGACTTTTCTTCTCTTTTATTTAAATAAATTTATTATAAGTATAAAAGGATCGATATTAACCTTTAGTAGTACGAAAGAGAGATGAAAAAAGAAAAAAAAGGGAATAAAGAAAAAAAGATATAAGTTAAAATAAATACCTTTATATCCGTCGTAAAGACGAAGGAGTAACGCTTCGTTAAAAGAGACGTTATACGAAAGTAATAAAAGGCCGATCGCTTTAACGTAATAAATAATAAAACGTTTTAATACGACAATAATTAAATAAACGCTTTAATAATATATAATAAAAATATTATAATTAACTTTAACTTAATCTCTTTTATTACGGATATAATACCGGTAAATTAAAAGCTTATAATAATTCTTTCTTATATAAAAATACGTATTATAATTAAGTTATAAGTAAATACGTATATATATTAATTAATACGGTTAAACGTCTCGTATTACGTTTTATAAACGAGTATAAAGTTAAATTCCGACGTTATTATATTCTTTAATTATTATAACGACGTACTACTTAAACGTACCTAGCCTATATACGTTTTTAAACTTAACGGCGGTCTTAAAAAATAAATTATCTCTCGTTTAATATACGATTAACGCCGTATACGTACTTTTTTTATTTAATTATATAAATATCGAAATCGTAACCCGTATAATTATTACGAAGAGCGGTATTATATACGGTTATTAAAAGAAGATAAACGTAACGAACGGTATTATATTATAATCCTTTTCTTTAACTATATCTCGTTACTTAGCTTATTTAACATTTATAAAAATTATATATATTACGTTAAAGTATAAAAATACACCTTTTATAAACTTAAAAGAAAGCTTAATCTTTACCTTAAATAAGTAAGACCCTTCCGTACTTTTAAGGTTAAAGAAGTTATTATAAAGTTACGAAAGTTATTTCTAGTAACCGCTTCGATTATAAAAGTTAATTAAGCCGGTCTTATAACTTATTTAGTTAATACTAGTAAAAATCGGTAGTAAATAAGCTTTATAAATATTATAAAGAGAAAAAACGTATAACGAACGGGAGAGATAAAGGAAAATAAAAAGAGTAAAAATAAAAAAAGGTAAAGGTAAAAGTATATAATAAAAGAATAAAAAAAATAGTAATATTTAATCGGTTAAAAGGGTAAATAATAACGGTAACCCCCTCCTCTTTTTTCTTTACTTAAATATAAGGAAGAGAAAGAGAAAAGAAGAAAGAGAAAATAAAAAAATAAAATATATTAGAATTAAAATAATTAAAAAAATATATATATAATAAAAAAAAGTAGAAATAAAGGGGAAAAACTAATTAACGGTAAAAAGAAAGAAGTAAAAAGATAATAATTTTTAACTCTTTATAAGAATATAATTTAAATTAAAGGTCCTCTCCGTTTAAAATAATTTTATTAATTATAAAGCGAAATATTAATTACGTATAATTAAAAGTAAATAAAAAGTTAAAAGTAAGATTAAAAAGAGACGTATTATTATTAAAATCTATATTAAAAAAGGTAGACGGGTTATATAGTATCTAGTAGCCTTACTCGTTTTAAATAAACTTCTTTAAGTAATTAACGTAAAAGTTATTTTTTAAAAGTACTCCGTCCGGTTAAGTTAAGCGTATTATACCGTTATAACCGAACGTATAAATAAAGAAGGGCTTTAATTAACGGAAGGTTAGCTTAAAGCTTATTAATATATCTATAATATACTAGTAATCTTAAATTAAAATTAAATTATTAATATAAAGCTTTTAACCGTTAAAACGGTGTTTAAATCGATTACGTTAATCCTATACTCGGGCTAGACGGTAATAAAACGTAGTGACCGCCTCGATAATAATATCTATATCCTTTTACCTCCGGGCTAGTATATAAGTACGGGATTTTAAAAACTTTAACGTAGTTATATTTAAGCGTTAAATAAAAATACGTTAAGTGAGTACGTTAATCTTTAAAGGTATAATCGGCTCGTAATTATAAAGTAAGTAGAAGGGCGAATATTTATATAATACCTTTATAATCGTACGGTTAATAAAGAGAACGAGAGAGAGATATTTAATTTAATTAATACCTTTATTATTCGTAAGCTTAATAAGATTAAAGTAAATCGAAAAATAACCGCCTTCGACGATACCGTTAACCGGTAAGTTATATACGGAAGTGGTAATACGAATAATATTAAAGTATTTATATATCGTAATTAATACGTTCTTAAATTTACTATTATTATTTATTATAACGATAAGCGGAATATTATAATAATAAATAATCCGTTATTATAAAAAGTCTATAATTACTTTTAAATTATTAATAACGATCGTAACGGCTTTTATAAAGTCTATAAAGGCGTAACGAGTTTTAATTAAAAACTTCTTACCGTTAATAGTCGTAGGTAAATATTATATATCGAAATAAAGTTTTTTAAAGGGTTATAAAAAAGGTTCTTAAAATTAAGTAACCTTTTTAAATTTACGTATTTATTACTACTAATACGTAGACTAAAATAATAAAGCTATACGTACTTCTTTCTATTAATATTATAGTAGTAAGCTAATATTACTATTATTAATTCTTTTATTATTAATAAGTAATTTATTAAGAATTTAATTATATAAAACTTATTTATTAATTAAAAGGTTTTAATAATAGCTTTTTAATCAGGTGACGATAGCTAGCTATATAAAGATATAGTGAAATGTAGTATTATACTACATTACCCCTCTTCTCTCCCCTCGTATATACGCTTACTTTTTATCTTCTTTTTTTCTTTCCTTAACTAATTAACTATTAACTAACTTTATACTTTTCCATTTATATCACTATATTTTTTTATATTTATCGATATATTTTTTATTAAAATACGACTACTTTTTATCAACTTATCTTTATTTTTCTATTCCGTACCTTCCGTTATATTTTTATACTTTCGTTATATACTTTTAATAATACCGTTATATAAAGTAACCGATCGTAGTAGTTTAACTTTTATATATAACCTTTAAGTACGTATTAATAATTAACTTTCTTCCGTACTTTAAAATTATTTACTACGCGTCTTAAAGAAATATTAATATTTAAAGTAAAGCGTTATAAAGGCCCTTAATAGTAAGTATAATTATAATAATTAAAAAGAAAGCGCCGGAGCTTTTAACTATACGTATTAAAAGGATAAGTTTATTTTAAAAAGTAACGTACGATATAATATAAAGATTTATCTTATTTTTCGTTGATAAAAAGAATAAAGACGGTATTATTCTTAAAAGTTAATTAATAAATCTATACGTCGATAAAGTTCTTTATCTCTTCTTCTTCTCCGTCTATCTCTTCCCTTATAATAAAAGGTTTACGAGAGAGGGCGTCTACCACTACGTTCTTTACTTTAAAGACGTACTTATCGTAAAGTCGAACTACTTAATATATATAATCTACCGTATAATAATATTTTTAAAGACCTTCGAGATAACGCCGTTAATTTAATATATTAAAACGAGGGAGTCGGTCTTTAAAAGGAAGTAAATACCTATAAAGTAATTCTTAAGCTTTTAAAAGGTATAAATAATATTACGGTACTCTCTTTTAATCGTATTATACCGAGATTTAGTTAACGATTACGTTCTACTTTTATATTATAAAGGCTTTTAAGATAGGCTTATTAAATATATAAAGTAAATACTTTAATTTATAAAGTTTATATCGATTATAAAAATAATTAAGTTATAATTATTTATATAGTCGATATTAATTAAAAGCGGGGGTATTATTAAAATCTATTAAATATAATTAAAGGCCGTCTACTCCGAGGTTTTTTAAAATTATAAATTATCCTTTTTAAATAGGTTATATAATAAGTATATAGTCTTAACGTAGTATTCTACTTAAACGTAATAAAAGACTATTAACCTTATAAAAGAATAGAGCTTTTTTATATTATTATACTTCTTTTATATTATAATAATATTAACTTTTACTTTATTAAAGAGCCTCTTTTATAAACTTACGGTATATTTAACTACGTTTATAACCGGTTAACACTATTACGACTTTATTACGGTAGTTATAATATTAACTAATTTAAAGTTAACGAGTATACGATTAAGGTTTTATAAGTACTTTACTATATAGTAACGTAAGCCTAAAGAGATCTCCTCCTCGTTATACCGAGTACGTAGTCCTTTAACTTTTACGTCGTTAACGAACGCCCGTACTATTATTAGAATTAACTAACTAAAAATACAACTAATAATATAATAAAATTAAGTAATAGAATTAATAGCTTTTTAAATAAGAGTATATATACGGAGGAGACTAATAATATTATCGAAAGTAGTAAGATTTTTACTCTCTTTTACTAGTAGAACTTAATTATAACTAAATAAAAGGTTAACTATATTAACTAGTTAATATATAACGAGATTATCGGCGAATTCTTTTACGTTAAACGGGAGGAAGGCGTCTTAAACTATTATAACGTTAATCTTTATAGTTATTACGGACTAACGGTTAACGCTTACGGTACTATATATTATATACGTTAGTGTAAAAGAATCTTAATATATAGTATTAAAATTAGTGATTTTTTTAAGTTATTAATTTAGTTAATAAACCTTTATACTAACTATAATAATAACGTTATTAATTAAACGGTATTTACTATTTTTTTTTAACGAGGAAATACTTATTACGGTAAAACGTATAACTTAGTTTAAATAGTTTATTTTCTAGCCTTTTATAGAGTATAACGCTCGCTTCTTCCCTTAAACCGTACGTAATAATTATCCTTTAATTACGTTAAATAATATACGGAATAGTTTTAATTTTTTACGGTAACGTTATTAAAGGGTTAACTCTTTTAATCTTTATAAAGCTTTACGATAGTACTACTTCTCGATTTAAAACGATATATATAAATAGGTCCCTCTCTCGATTAATTAGGAAGTCTAATAACGTTTTAATTATAATTACCTTCTTAACTTTTATTAAACCGTAACTATATAGTAAAGTATTAAAACGGGGAGTGATTAAACTTATAAGATTAAGGGGCTCTTTTTATAGTAAAGCTTTAACGGCCGCTCACTTTTTACTACGTTAATCGGAGTCGCCTTCGGGTATTAATTTATTTAATAAGTGATTATTAACGGGGTAAACTTTAATCGCTTTTCTTTTATATAAAGTGTAGATCCGGAACTCTTTTAAGTCTTTATATACTTTATCCTCCTCTTTTAATTCTAAATATATAATTTAAACGGTACTTATATTTAATAAAGTACCGTTACTTAGTTTTTTAATAGTAACTTTATAATTTAACGTTCGAGGCTATCTATTTAAATAATAAGATAATTAATCCTAACTATATAACTACCGTATATATTCCGATCCTCGTTATATAATAAGTTAAAGTACGTGTCGGCTATAAATAATATATTAAAAAACGCGTATTATTAGGGCTCGTTATTTAAGTATATAAAAAAATAAGTTTAAACCTCCCGATTACTAATTTAAATAAAGTTAACCGTTTCGTCTACAAAGTCGATAGAAGGGCTATAAACGCTTTTAAACAATAACTCCGTAGGGAATATAGTAAGGCCTACTGATTTTACTTACGACCCTTTAAAAGTGTTAACTTATAAACTATTATTTATTAGAAACCTTATTAATATACCGGTCTCTTTTATTTTTTTAAGTATATTATAAATAAAAGGCTACCGAGCTACTCGCGTTATTAAATCGTTTTAAAGAGTAGGTACTAAATACGTATTTATATTAATTTAATATAAGTGTTTTATAGTAACGTTAAGCTAAAAGACGTTATATATAAAGTTACTTATAACTAATCGATTAGAATCGTCGTTATTAGAGTTAAATATTAAATTAAGTATTTAAACGTCCGTAAGTGGTGGCCGAACCTTTCCGTCTAGCTCGATATAAATAGTGGTAATAATATATAGATTAAGGTTAACGAAGTACCGTTTTAAAATACGGGTAACGCCCGTATTTAATTAAATTACGGAGCGGACCGTAAAGTTAACTTTTACGTTTAAAACTTAGTTTATAATATTTATCACTTATTATATTAACGTAGGTTTACGGTAGGCTTCCGGATTTATAAAAGCTTTTTATTTCGACTATTAAAAAGTAATCTTTAAAGTTATAATTTTTATTAAAGCTTAATTAACTAACTTTAAGGTTACCTTAATAATAGCCTAATTAAACGGTTATATCACCACTCTCGGTACCTCGGGCGGATTAGTTATTTCCTTAATACGGACGCGTTTTACCGTTTACTTATTAACTATTAATATTAAGCCCTCTTATACTTATAATTAATTAACCTCTTATATTAACCTTAAAACGTAGTTAAGAAAGTTTATCTCGAGCGGTAATTAACGTACAGTGACTAGCCTTTATATTAAGTTACCTAGATATAAGTACGCTTCGTTTATAACTACGATAACTTTAAGATTCTTTTATTATTCTACTTCCTTTCCTCTTATTAAATACGGGTAGCTCGTTAAAATAATTTATACTACGTTATAGATCTTACTAATAACCTTTAATAGATATAATCTCTTATCGTATACGTATCCGACGTTCCGTACTTCCTTATATAAAACTATCGGGTTTACTAGTTATAAAAGACTATTCCGGCCGCCTCGTTTTAATTAAGTATTAGGTAATTATATATTATATAAAAGGTATTATTATAATAATAGTAGCTCCGTTAAAATTTATAAGAATACGGCGGAAGTCGATAAAAAGTAGTTGTATTCTAATAAAAAATATATCGATAGATATAGAAAAATGTAGTGATATAAATAGAAAAGTATAAAGTTAGTTAATGGTTAATTAGTTAAGAAAAGAAGAAAAAAAGATGAAAAAGTAAGCGTATATACGAGGGGAGAAAAGAGCGGTAATATAGTATAATACTATATTTTACTATATCTTCGTATAGCTAGCTATCGTCACTTAATTAGAAAGTTATTATTAAAACCTTTTAATTAATAAATAGGCTTTATATAATTAAATCCTTAATAAATTACTTATTAATAATAAAAGAATTAATAGTAGTAATATTAGCTTACTATTATAATATTAATAAAATTATATACGACCCGATCGTTACTATCCTCCGTAATCGTTATATTAACCGCCTTTATTACTATACCCGTTTTAATAACCGCCTCTTTAACTACGACCGTTATTCCGATACCTTTAGTTATTAAGGGAGAAGGTAGGTTATTAATCGTTTATTAATTTATAATATAAAAAGTATTATTAAGGATAATTATATATAACTATATTCCTTCTCCTTTAATATAAAACGTATTTATCTTTTTATTAATCCGTTAATAATTAATTCTTAAAGCCTTTATATTTTAAATTAACGCTTTTATATTATTATTTTTCTCTTTTAAACGTAATAATATTTTCCTTAACGGAGCCTTTATATTTTCTTACGTAGTTAATCGGGTAACCAGCTAGTAAGTCGTAGTAGGCTTAGTGATACGTAATCGTTTAATACTTATTTAAAGCTTATTTATATACTACTTAACGTATTTAATAATAATTAAATAAGAGAGAACTTTTAATTATATAATATTTAAAACGTTACCTTTATTATCCCGTACGCGGTTAAAAAAGGTAGTTTAAACGTCGTCGGAGAGTGTATTAATAAAGCCGTACGTATAACGGTTATTAATTAAAGAGATATTAACTTTATATAGTAAGCCTTCGAATTCGAGTTATTTATATTAAAAAGAATAAGGTTATTAAGTAAACGTTATAAAAGCCACTATTTAATTTATTAAGTCGGATTATAATTCTACTTATTATCTTTAACTTAAAACTCTTTTATAAACTACGTTTTAAACGTCTCTTACGTAGTTTATAAAGCTCTTTATTTAACTACCTTCGTTATAAGCTTAATCTTATTACGTAACTTAAGAATATAGTATTAATAAATATTAACTAGTCGTTATTTATTTAATATACGGTTCCTCGTTATTATAGTCGGTGTAAGGGTTTACTAACTAAGCTAATAACTTAAAAAGATTACTAATCTTAATACTATATACTAAAATTCCCTTATACTAACGTATATAATATATAATATAGCGGGCGTTAACCGTTAGTCCGTGATAACTATCCCCCCTTCTTAATAGATTTATCCCGAATCCAGCTTAAGCTAGTACGCCGGAAAGCTAGGCGTACTAAGGCGGTGTTATATATACCTACGGTTATACACCCCCTTCTATAATTAGACTTAGCCAGCCTACGTATATATAGTATACGTAATATTTTTAGTAAGAGTTAATCGGGCCCCACTTTTTCCGTTTTAGTAAGCGTTAATCGGGTATAAAAGTCGCGGAATATAATAGTGCCGCGATTATACTTAAAGTAATAAGGTTTAAAAGGGTAAAGACTAATAGTTTAAACTCGGGTAATATATATAAAGAAAAAATATTACGAATAATATATATATAGAGCCTCGCGTTTATAACTTCTTATAGGCGCCGCGTACGCGTTTATTATACGAATATAACTCTTTTTCCTACCTCTTCTCTTTTCTACCTAATTAATAAGTACTTAAGACGAAGCTACCGGTTATACTTATATAACTAAGAATTAGAGAGCTTAATTTTAAACTCTTTAAGGCCCGCCTAGCCTTACTATACGTACGCTTTAACGTACGTATAGTTATTACTTTATTATTTAAGTAGTATTAATATACCCTACCTATTTTATTAATAAATAATTAAAGACCTTCTTTCTTTATAAAAGCGTACGTTATAACGATACGCGTAGACGTAGAAAAGAAGGTTCTTAAGTACGAACTCGGGCTCCCTTTACCGGCGGTGAGAAAGAGGAGATAGACGGGCGTATTTCGTCCTTCGGAAGTGGGCGAGATAGAAAACCTTAAAAGTACCGGAGGGTCGTATACGGCTTCTTCGGCCTTTCGGAGGAGGTAAGTGATCCCCTTTTTCTTAGTATTTTTTTCTTTTTTTTTTAACTATATACGGAATACGATCTAGTAAGTCCGCCTAGTTACGGTTAATTAGAGATAAATAGAGGATTAATTAAGTAGTTATACGGTTTTTTAATTAAGAACCGTATAGAGAGGTTAAGTAGCTAGCCCCGTTAATTATAAGTAAATAAATTAATAAATAGATATAGTAAGCTACGTAAAGGGGCCACGATACCGTGGTATACGTATAGAGCGAGCACGATATTATAGAGTACGCGTAAAGCGATTATAATACTATAGAGTATACGTAGAGCGACTATAATACCGTAAAGCTTGTATATTATATATAGATACGAGAAAAATAAGAAAAAAAAGAAAAAAAAGAGGTTAGGACCGATCGGCTCCGACGTAAGACGGTTAAGAAGCGGGTTATAATTTAAATAAGTATAACTAGGCGGAGTTTTCTACTTTTATTAACGTTTTTTTTTTCTAGTCGGGAGTTAACCGCTTTTAACGGCTACAAGAGAACTATAGTCCTCGAACGAATAATAAAATATTAAGCGGGTATTACGCGTACGGCCGTTAAAAGGCAATAAAGTACTTTAAGTTTTTAATATTTTCCTTTATTTATTCTATTTAGAGAATACTAATATATAAAGAAGGGAGATTAACTCCCTTTATAACGGTCTAACTATATTAACTTATAAGAAGGAAGGATAAGTAAAAGAGAAAAAGCTTTAAAGGATTAAGGTTAATAAAAAAGTTTTTTTTAAGATAAAAAGAAAACTAATTAAACGTTATATATAAAAGACTCGAAAAATCGTATAACGAATATCTCTCTTATTCTACTAAAGAAATATAAACTTAATATAAGCTCGTAATTTAATATTCTAAAAAGACGACTACCTCCTCCTCCCTTACTACGTACGGTATTAAAACGAATAACGAGAATAGCTACTTTTAAGAAATCTCTAAACGTTAATACCCCTCCGACTTTACGGGTTCCGTCCGTAAAAGGAGGGCGTGACCGTAATATTTTTTAACTTAATTAAAGCGTACTAATAGAAGCTATTTCTATTACTATAACTAAAAGAGAGCGAGAATTTAATCACCTACCTTTAAAAGAGGGGAATTATATTACGACCTTTATTAACGTTAACGTAACGTAGTTCTTTAAGGAAGTAGATAAAGTAGAAGTAAGGAACCGTATACCGGATAATCGACGACTAGTTAATATATATTAATATTATATCTTTAAGTTACGTAATAAGATTAAGCTTATAACGAAAGTAACTAAGTAAAAAGCTTTATAAATAACGTAAAAGGCGTTTAAGACGTAGCTTATAAAAGAGTTTTAGGTTAAAGACGATAAATAAAATTATAACCCGACTTAATAAATTAAATAATAACTTTTATAACGTTTACTTAATAACCCCGTTCTTTTTTAATATAAATAGTTAGAGTTTAAAGGCTTACTATATAAGGTTAAGATCTCTTTAACCGATAACTATTATACGTACCGCTTTATTAACGTACTCTCCGACGAAGTTCGAAGCGCCTTTTTTAACCGCGTACGGAATAACGAAGGTAACGCCTTAAATATTATATAGTCGAAGGCTCTCCTTTATTTAACTATTATTAAATACGTTAAGTAGTATATAAATAAGCTCTAAATAAGTATTAAGTGATTACGTATTACCGAGTTTATTACGACTTATTAGCCGGTTACCTAATTAACTACGTAAAAAAATATAAAGGCTCCGTTAAAGAAAATATTATCGTACTTAAAAAAAAAAAATGACGATATAAAAGCGTTAATTTAAAGCGTAAAGGCTTTAAAAATTAATAACTAACGGCTTAATATTAAAATAAATACGCTTTATATTAAGGAAAGAGAAATATAATTACGTAAGATTATCTTTAATAATACTTTCTATATTAATATAAATAAATTAATAAACGATTAATAACCTACTTTTACTTATAATAATTAAGGGTATCGGAATAACGGCCGTAGCTAGAGAGGTAGCTATTAAAACGGCTATTATTACGTATATTATAACCCTACGCTAAAAAACCACGTACCGTAAGTTACAGTTACCTTATAGTATATTATATAGCAGCTATATAAAGCGTAATAAGTGCCCGGGGACTATCCGAATAAATATCGGCCCGATATACGGTTCTCTAATAGTCACGTAATCTTAAGGTACGGTGGCTTTCCCTTTAAGCTACGGGTATAAACCCGCCGGAGTTCCGAACTCCGGATCTTCCGTCTAAAAAAGTCACGTGATGTGACTATCGCGTGACATCTCTAGGGATATCCTCTTTTCCTATTAATCACGTGACCGTTATAGCTTACGTAAATAGACGTGGCTTTTTAGTGGCTTAACCTTTTTAACCCGATTAAAAAACCCCGCACCTATAGTTAGGGCGGGAATCGAACCTAGGGAGTTACTACCACTTATTACGTATACTATACTAATACGTTAAAAAACCACGTACCGTAAGTTACCTTACAGTATATTATATAGCTATATAAAGCGTAATAGTTATAGTAATAAAAGCGGTTAATATAACGATTACGAAAGACCGCGACGATTAAGTTACACGTTATTTTAACGAAGCTACTATTACTATAGTGACGCCTTTTATATAGTATATAACTACCCGATACTTAACTAAGACGAAGCGGCCGGAATAGTCTTTTATAATTAATAAGCCCGGTAAATCTATATAAAGAAACGCGGAACGTCGAATATATATATAATAAAAGATAATATCTATTAATTCTATAAGGTTATTAGTAAGATCCGTAACGTGGTATAGCTTATTTTAAAAGGCTACCCGTATTTAGTAGGAGGAAAAAAAGTAGAAGAGTAAAAAAAGCTTAATATTACCGTAACTACGGACGAAGCGTATTTATATTTAGGTAGCTTAGTACGAGGGCTAGTCACCGTACGTTAATTACCGTTTAAGATAAACTTCTTTAATTACGTTTTAAAGTTAATACGAGAGGTTAATTAATTATAATTATAAAGAGACTTAATATTAAAGGTTAATAAATAAATAACGAAACGCGTCCGTATTAAGGGAATAATAAATCCGCTTAAGGTATTAAGAGTAGTAATATAGCCGTTTAATTAGGCTATTATTAAAGTAGTCTTAAAGTTAATTAATTAAACCTTTATAAAAATTACGTTTTCGGAGATTACTTTTTAATAGTTTTAATAAAAAGCTTTTATAGATCCGGAAGCTTACCGTAAGCGTACGTTAGCCTAATAGGTGATAAATACTATAAATTAAGTCTTTAACGTAAAAGTTAACCTTATAGTCCGCTCCGTAGCTTAGTTAAATACGGGCGTTACCCGTACTTTTAAACGGTACTTCGTTAACCTTAACGTATATATTACTACTACGGTATATATCGGATTAAACGGAAAGATTCGGCCATTACCTACGGATATTTAAATACTTAGTTTAATACTCGGCTTTAATAACGACAATTTTAACCGATTAGTTATAAGTAGCTTTATATATAACGTTTTTTAACTCGGCGTTATTATAAAGTACTTATATTAAATCGGTATAAATATATATTTAATACCTACTTTTTAAGACGATTTAGTAACGTAAGTGGCTCGGTAACCTTTTATTTATAGTATACTTAAATAAATAAAGGAGACCGGTATACTTATAAGGTTTTTAATAGATAGTAGTTTATAGGTTAATACTTTTAAAAGATCGTAAGTAGAATAAGTAGGCCTTACTATCTTCTTTATAAAGTTATCGTTTAAAGGCGTTTATAACTCTTCCGTCGCCTTCGTAGATAAAGTTATTAACTTTATCTAGATTAATAGTCGGAAGGTTTAAATTTATTTCTTTATATATTTAAATAATAAACCTCGGCGGTACGCGATTTTTAATATACTATTTATAGCCGATATATACTTTAACCTACTATATAATAAGGATTTAAATATATACGGTAACTATATAATAAAGATTAATCGTTTTATTATCTAAATAGATAGCCTCGAACGTTAAACTATAAAGCTACTTTTAAAAAACTAAGTAACGGTACTTTATTAAGTATAAGTACCGTTTAAATTATATACTTAGAATTAAAAGAGGAGGATAAAGTATATAAAGACTTAAAAGAATTCCGGATTTATACTTTATAAAAAAAAAAAGAGATTAAAGTTTACCCCGTTAACGATTAACTATTTAATAGATTAATACTTAAAAGTAACTTTAATTAACGTAGTAAAAAGTGGGTAACCGTTAAAGCTCTATTATAAGAAGAGCCTTTTAATCTTATAAGTTTAATCACTCCCCGCTTTAATACTCTACCGTATAACTACCGTTTAATAAAAATTAAAAAGGTAATTATAATAAAAACGTTACCGGACTTCTTAATTAATTAAAAGAGGGACCTATTTACGTATATCGTTTTAAATCGGAAGGTAGTACTATCGTAAAGCTTTATAAAAATTAAAAGAGTTAACCCCTTAATAACGCTACCGTAGAAAATTAAAACTATCCCGTATATTACTTAACGCGACCGAGAGATAATTATTTTATACGGTTTAAAGGAAGAGGCGAGCGTTATACTTAAGGAAAGGCTAGAAAAAAGGCTATTTAAGTTAAGTTATACGTCTTACCGTAATAAATACTTTTTTATTAAGAAAAAGAACGGTAAGTACCGCTTAATTAATAACGCTACGAAGATTAACGTTATAATAGTTAAGGACGCCTTCCTCCCGCTTAACGTAAAAGAATTCGCCGATAATCTTATTATATACTAGCTCGTTAATATAGTCAACCTTTTTTCTAGTTATAATTAAGTTTTATTAATAGAAGAGAGTAAAAATTTTACTACTTTCGATAGTATTATTAGCCTCCTCCGTATATATACTTTTACTTAAGGAGTTATTAATTCTATTACCTAGTTTTACCGTATTATTACTCGTATTCTTAATTAATTAATTCCGATAATAGTACGGGCGTTCGTTAATAACGTAGGAGTTAAAAGTTTACGTACTTAATATAACGAGGAGGAGATATCTCCGGGCTTACATCGTTTTATAATTAAGTACTTATAAAATATTAATCGTATATTAGTTAACTTTAAATTAGTTAGTATTATAATTACCGTAATAAAGTCGTAATAGTATTAGTTAATTATAAACGTAGTTAAGTATACCGTAAGATTATAAGGGAGGCTCTTTAATAAAGCGAAGGTTATTATTATTATAATATAAAAGAAGTACGATAATATAAAGGAGTTCCGTTTATTTATAAGGTTAATAGTCTTTTATCGCGTCTAGGTAGAGGACTACGTTATTATTATACGGCCACTATATAACCTACTAAAAAAGGGTTATTTATAATCTTAAAAAGCCTTAAAGTAAACGGCCTTTAATTATATTTAATAGATTTTAATATTACCCCCGCTTTTAATTAATATTAACTATACGGATAGCTACGGTTTAATTATTCTTATAGTCGATACGAGCCTTATAGGTTAAAATACTTACTTTATATAATTAATAGGCCTATCTCGAAAGCTTTTATAGTATAAAAGTAAAACGTAGTTACTAGCCGAATCCCGATATAATACGACTAAGAGAGAATACCGCGGTATTATTTATACCCTTTAAAAGCTTAAGAATTACTTTACGAATATTCACTTTCTCTTAAAGACCGACTCCTTTATCGTAATATATTAAATTAACGGCGTTATTTTAAAGGTCTTTAAAAATATTATTATACGGTAGATTATATATATTAAGTAGTTCGACTTTATAATTAAATATATCTTTAAAGTAAAGAACGTAATAATAAACGCCCTCTCTTATAAACTTTTTATTATAAAAGAGGAGATAGATAAAGAAGAAGAAGAGATAGAAAACTTTATCGACGTATAGATTTATTAATTAACTCTCGAAGATAACACCGTCCTTATTCTTTTTAACGACGAGAAATAAGATAAATTCTTTTATTATATCGCCCGTTACCTTTTATAATAGATTTATCCTCTTAATACGTATAGTTAAAAGTTTTAACACTTTCTTTTTAACTACCGTAACTATACTTACTATTAAGGGCGTTTTTAACATCTTACCCCGGATATTAATATTCCTTTAAGACGTATAGTGGATAATCTAAAAGTACGGAAGAAGTTAATTATTAATACGTATTTAAAGGTTATATATAAGGGCTAAGTTACTACGATCGGTTACCTTATATAACGGTACTATTAAAAGTATATAACGAAAAAAGTACGAGTTACTCTATTAACTTATTCTACGTATTAACGGTAGTAAGTACGTCGATTTAAAAAGGTTACTTAATTTTAAAAACCCCCTTTATAACCTTTTAAGAAGCTTTATCTCGATATATATAGTAAAAAGTTTTTAATAAAAGCTTATTATACCCTTATAAGTTTTATTAAAGCCGTTACGATCGTTATTAATAATTTAAAAGTAATTATAGACTTCTTATAACGACGAATTATTTACCGTTATAATATTCTACTTATCGTCGTAGTGGATAATAATAATAAATTCTAGGCCGAATTAATCGTAATATATAAGTACTTTAATATTATTCGTATTACTACTTCCGTATATAACCCACCGGTTAACGGTATTATCGAAGGCGGGTATTTTTTAATTTACTTTAATCTCGTTAAACTTACGAATAGTAAGAGTATTAACTAGATTAAATATCTCCCTTTCGTCCTTTTTATTAACCGTATAATTATAAAGGTATTATATAAATATTCACCCTTTTACCTACTTTATAATTATAAGCCGATTATACCTTTAAAGATTAACGTACTAACTTAACGTATTCTTACTTAACGGCTAAATATAATTACGTTAAAGTTTCTTAAAGCCCGTATCCGTATACTAGCCCGGAAGGAGGAGGATATAAATATTACTATTAAGGCGGTTATTACGTTTTAATACCGCTTAACTAAAGTACGGGATTAACGTAATCGATTTAAATAACGCTTTAACGGCTAGGAGCTTTAAGTTAATAATTTAGTTTTAATTTAAAATTACCGGCGTACTATAAATATATTAATAAGCTTTAAGTTAACCTTTCGTTAATTAAGCCCCTTTTTTATTTATATACTCGGTAATAACGGTATAGTACGCCTAGCCTAACCGGACGGAGTACTTTTAAAAAATAACTTTTACGTTAACTATTTAAAGAAGTTTATTTAAGACGAGAAAGGCTATTAAATACTATATAACCCGTCTACTTTCCTTAATTTGGATTCTAATAGTAATATATCTCCTTTTAATCCTACTTTAGACTCTTTACTTACTCTTAAATATACGTAACTAGTATTTCGCTTTATAGTTAAAGAAATTATCTTAAAAGGGGAGGCGGATCCTTAGTCTCGATTACGTCCCTACGAAGAGTTAGAAATTATTATCCCTTTACTTCCTCCTTCTTACCGTTAATTACGTTTCTTTTCCTTTATTTTTACTTATTTTTTTTTACTATATATATATATTTATATTTTTTTTAATTATTCTAGTTTTTTTTAAGTATATTTTAATTCTTTTATTTTTCTTTTTATTTTTTTCTCTTTCTCTCCCTTACGTTTAAGTAAAGAAAAAAAAGGAGGGGGTTACCGTTATTATTTACCCTCTCGGCCGATTAAATATCACTATTTTTTTATTCCTTCGTTATACGCCTTTACTCTTACCCTTTTTATTTTTACCCTTTTTATTTTCTTTTATCTCTTCCGTTCGTTATACGTTTTTCCTCTTTATAACGTCTATAAAGCCTATCTATTACCGATTCCCACTAGTACTAACTTAACGAGCTATAAGGCCGGCTTAATTAGCCCTTACTTATAATAAAGGGTTAGTAGAATAGGTAGTCGATAGTATAGCGAATACGTTACATTATCGGGTCTTTATCTAAAGGGCGAAGGTAGGTCTCTATTATTAGTAAGATTAAGTCTTACCCTTCTTAATTCGTACGAAAAGGAAGGGATAGCTAATAAAGGAATATACTAGCTATATTATACGGTGGGTCTCGGTATAACCTTAATACGGTGCCCGAGCCTTAATCTCTAGCGTCCGCGGTTATATAACCTATTACGTATACCTTTATAGTATAAACTTATAGCGCGCCGTCGGCTCTACGTCGGTACGACGTATACGCGGTAACGATTATAATATTACCGTTAAAGCTATTATTAGAGACACTTTTCGGGGGCTTATAGTAACCTCTCTAACCTTAAAAGTACGGAAGGGTCTTACCTATTCGGAGTAAGGATTAGGCTTCCCTTTAGGCTTATAAAAAGTGTATTTTTATACCTTAACGTAATATATATAGTTCCTATAAACGTTAGATAAGCTAGGTAGCGAGATATAGTTAAAGAAAGAGACTATAATATAATACCGTTCGTTACGTTCGTCTTCCTCTAATAACCGCGTACGATACCGCTCCTCGTAATAACTATACGGATTACGATTTCGATATCCGTATAGTTAAATAAAAAAAGTACGTATACGGCGCCGATCGTATACTAGGTGAGAGATAATCTATCCCTCGGGACCGCCGTTAAGTTTAACGATATATACGGGCTATATACGCTTAAGTAATACGTTATCGTAATAATCGAAGAAAATAATAACGTCGGAATTTAGCTCGGTGCCTGTCTATAACGCGCGGTGCGAGACGCCCGGCCGTATCGATTAATATATATACGTATCTACTTATAGCTTAATTATAACGTGTATTTTTACGTAAGAAAGGATTATTACGAGCCTTTAATTTACCGGTATTATATCTATAATAGAGGAGATTAGGTTAAGGTTAGTTATAACGCTTTCGTCGCGTATTATAAAGGCGTTTATTTAATTGTCGTCGTATTAGGGCGTTTTATCGTTTATTACGTTAAAACGATCGGCCGTTTATTACTCTCGTATAACGTCTCTTTCGGCGAGGCGTTACTCTTTTATCTTTATAACGGGTATAGGGGTGCTTATTTTAACCTATATTTTTAAAGGAGGACGTTAATATATATTTATTTTTAGTTATATCTTTTTTTTTCTTTATTCTTTTCTTTTTCCCTTTTCCCCTTTTTTTCGTATTATTAAAGGTTAATATTAATTTTTTTTATACCTATAATAAATACTTATATAAATAAGAGAGAAGGAAAAGTTAATAACTACTACCTTTATTAATTAGTATAAGGTATAAAAAGAGGTAGAAAAAACGTCTTTATTATTTTTATTATTATTATTAAAAAAAACGAGTTAATCGGTTAAATATAACGAAATTCGTAAAAAAAAAGGAGGAAGGTTATATAAAGAAAAGAGTAAACGATAATAAACGTTATAAAGTACGACGAATAAAATATTATAAAAGACGAGAGTAAAGTCTTTTATATCCATTATTTATTCTTTTTCTTCGTCGTCGTTAAAGTTACGACTATCGCCTTAAAAAACGCGTTAACCGAAAAGCTTAAAAAGATAAGAGCGCTCCCTCGTTCTCGCCTTCTTTTTTTTATCTAGTAGTTATATTTTTTTTTTTTTTTCTTTTTAAATAACTTATTTTCCGATATTTTATACTTATACTAATTAACTACTACGTATTTATAATACTAAATACGTAAAATTATAATTAATTATACTCTTCTACTTTATACTACTATAGGTAGTACGCGGAGCTCCGTCCGCTTTCTCGAAGACCGTATAAATTAACCTTTACCCGCTTATACGAAGCCGGACCGTCTCGGTGGTCGTTTTTTTATATAGACCGTTTATCCTAATTATATCTTTATCCTCTCGGTACGCCGCCGGCCTAGCTTTTACCCGCTATACCTTATAGGCGACGCGTATACGGTAGCCACCCTTAACGACCACTTTCCCGTATTAAGAATACGAGGCGCCTTCGAACGGAATAGGGGTAACCTCTTCGGGCTCTCTTATACCCGTTACGTATTTTTTTTATTTAATTTAGAAGTATACCTAATTAATAAAAAGGAATTAAAGTTCGATATACTTACGGCTAGGCTAACGTTTATTACGTAAGACCTATATAACTTTATATAATTTCTTACCTTTATTACGTTCGTTAACCTTTATTAAGGGTAGATCGGCCCTTTTATAACTTAAGCCGCCGTTAAGGCTCGCTTCTTTTTTATTCCGGTAAATTTAATTACTTCTTATTATTAAGTCTTAACTATCGTCGATTATACTACCTTCCGTATTTATTAATATAACTCTTTACGGTCTTATTTAATTAGCTAGGTTAAAAAGGACTTAGTTACTTACTTATAACGCTCCTTTATAATCTTTAATAACGTTATTATAATTCCCGTCGACGTAGCTATCACGGAATAGTATAATACCTAGTAGTATAGTTTATTCGTTCTTAAATATACGCGATACTTTCTACGTAAGCCTTTCTTAACTAATCCTACCGGTCTTATAAACTAGGCTCTCTCGTACTAGTACTTATACGAGCCACCGTTAATTAGTACGCTTAATACTAGTAAGAAAAAGTAAGACTAAATACGTATAACGTGGATTAATATTATCTATAACGAGCTCGGGTATAGTGATTTTTTTAAGTTATAAGACTTAGTATACCCTTATTCTTCGTACGCCGCTATAATTAACTAACGTACGCCTTCGTACTCTACTTTTATACTTAACGCGATTACGGATCACCTTATCAGTACGTAGGCGGAGATAAATACGGTATTAGCTAAATACTCTAGGCCTATACTAATAGGTACCAAAGTAAGTCCTTATATAATACTTTAAAAAAAGTTATAACTACGCGAAGTTAAGGAGAATTTCGATACGTAAGTTATAAGGGAGGCGTACCACCTCTTTATTAACTACGTACCCGTAAATATAATCGTATACTTATATATACCTATAAATAATAGTAAATATCCGCTCTTAGAGAAATACCATAACGGTATATTTATTATTTACATTAAGCCTATAGACGATATTTTTATAATCGATAGTAACGAATATAAAGAGAGCGAGGAAGATTAAAACTTTTATAATAACCCCTTAATTTTTAAAACCCCTTCGACTATAAAGCGGAAGGCCGGCGAGCGGCCCGGTATACTATATACGCTTACTCCGCTACCCGTTATATAGCCGGAGGTAGTTAAAATACG
The DNA here is from genome assembly GCA_001636815.1 of Niveomyces insectorum RCEF 264. NCBI lineage: Eukaryota > Fungi > Ascomycota > Sordariomycetes > Hypocreales > Cordycipitaceae > Niveomyces > Niveomyces insectorum. The sequence goes on along the minus strand of AZHD01000005.1, from coordinate 220,660 downwards.
TTTATTAAGCCCGTTCGTTCCTAATAGTAATAACGAGGATAATATAAATATCGTATAGACCGTTATTAATATACTCTCTTATATTACGGAAGTATAGTTATATATTAATACTTTAAGTAATTAATTAAAAGCTAAAGCTAGTCTAGTTTTAAATACGTCTCTTACGGTTACTACTTCTCGCCTTATACGTTATAAGCCTTCTCCGCCCTTTATGTCTCCTATAAAGAAGGTAAAGATTATTATTATTAAAAAGAAGGTAACGTTTAAACGTAAGTTATATAGTAAGCGGCTAGTTTATAACTATAGTAATTCGTTAACGCGCGTTATATCCTTTAATTATATACTTATTTAAAGAGGGTGGTAAATTAAAGAATACGTTTATAAATATAGTTTAAAATAAGAAAAGAGCTTTAATAGTCACCGGAAGTTACCGTATATAAGTTAATTAGGTCCCCCCCCTTATTTTCTTTATTTACTTTATATTACCTTTAATATAAGCTTTATATCTTTATATTTTTCGTCTTTAAGTATATTCTTTAATAATTTTACTTCCTTTATCTTACTTAATATAGCCCCTTTTTATTTTTCTTCTTTTTTATATAAGGACTAATTATAGTCCTACTTATTCTTATTATATAGTCTTTAATTACGTACGTAGTCTCTAATTATACGCCACCCTTTCTCTTTTATTATCTTATTTACCCTTCTTCTTACCCCTTTTTCTTCCTATATATTAAAGTTTTATTATATACTTATCTAACAAAGTCTATAAGGAGGAATAAAGCGGTGTTATATATACCTACGGTTATATACCCCCTTTTATAATTAGACTTAGCCAGCCTCCGTATATATAGTGTACGTAATATTTTTAATAAGAGTTAATCGGGCCCCACTTTTTCCGTTTTAATAAGCGTTAATCGGGTATAAAAGTCGCGGAATATAATAGTACCGCGATTATACTTAAGGTAATAAGACTTAAAAGGGTAAGGACTAATAGTTTAAATTCGGATAATATATATAGAGAAAAAATATTACGAATAATATATATATAAAGCTTCGCGTTTATAACCCCTTATAGGCGCCTCGTACACGTTTATTAAACGAATATAGCTCTTTTTTTTACCTCTTCTCTAATCTACCTAATTAACGAGTGCTTAAAATAAGGCTACCGGTTATACTTATATAACTAAAAATTAAAGAGCCTGATTTTAGACTCTTTAAAGCCCGCCCAGCCTTACTATACGTACGCTTTAACGTACGTATAGTTATTACCTTATTATTTAAGTAATATTAGTATACCTTACCTATTTTAATACTATTAAAGAGCTTAATAATTACGTTAATTAACCCTTAAAGATTTATATAATCCGTTATACGTATAGCACCGTCTACCGCCTTAACCATTTACGTTAAGGGAAAATAAATTAGAAAAACCCCGCGCTAGTTATACGTATAAAGGCCCCACCGCCTTGGCTAGCGACCACGTGTCCTTATAAGTAGTAATAAAAGTGAGACGTACGCGAGTCGAACCCTTAACCTTTAGGTCGCGCCCTACCAGTCCACCTATATAGTACTAAGATAATTATTATGGTCGGTGTAAGGGTTTACTAACTAAGCTAATAACCTAAAAAGATCACTAATCTTAGCACTATATACTAAGATTCCCTTACACTAACGTATATAACATATAGTATAGCGGGCGCTAATTGTTAGTCCGTAATAGTAATACGGGCGAGTTTTATAATATACTAGTTTAAATCGGTGCCGACGGTACCGTGTACTCTTACATTTAATTATTATTAATCGGCTTTCGAGAAAGAAGGCGACTTATTATATAATATTACTATCGATACGTCGCTTTCGGACGTTATATAAGAGCTATTCTCGGTGTTTTACGATAAATGGATCCACCTATAGCGGTAGATAAAGTAACTTTAACGAGTAGATGTATTACTTTAGTACGTACACAAGCTGAATGATCCGAGCCTGAACCGTTTAACTCGAATCTTAATTTCGCTTACTACGTCTCCGCCGCTTTTTTTACGCGTCGTATACTATAGTACTTTAATCGCTCTTAGAATACAGTAAAAGGCGAGATGGGTGTCGCTTCTTTCTTAGTTAACTTTTCTAAGCTTCGTAAAAAGATGTGGCTTGTGTGGCTTTGTAGAAGTTACGTTTTAATTGAGAGGCTAATAGGCTAAAGGAAAGAAACACCGACCCTTTAACGGGTGTGGAGAAACCATAATGCGACCACAGGCCTAGAAGGCGGTGCAGGTGTGGCTGAAGACCGTTACCCCTTAGAACACAGGACAAAATAGTTAATGCCTGAGAAATCCACAGGGTGAAGTGAGGTCACGTGGCCTGAAGTGCCGTGCGCACACTTGTCAGACGGACCAATCAGAAGAGAGAAATTCTGGTCACGTGGAGGTGCCTCAGGCACCTCTAGGACCTAGGCGAATATTCTACCCGTTTAGAACATCACGAAAAAGGGGCTTCAGAACACATATAATTATAGACACACGCGTTACGCACCCTCACCTAATGGCCATAACCTGTATTTGACAACACTTACTGAGTAATACTCCATAATTCCCCATTTTCTCTTCCAATTTGTGGCTCTATTCTAGCCATTCAACATCTCATCATCCCTTAGTTTATTAGTTTGAGCAATCCCGAGTGCGCACTCCGTTCGCGAGCCCCCTAGATCGTCTACCTCGTCTCACCTTACAACTCTGGCCCCGATGGAGATCCTCGAAAACAACGAAGCATTTGTCCTAAAAGACGGCGATCTAGTGTTCGACCACACAAAACTCATACTTCGATCAGGTTCCGACTTCTTTCTCGGCCGATCTCCTCTTCGCAATGATCCGTGCACGATAAATGTCGAAAACCTCGATCTGCAACGAATCCCAACAGAAAGTATCTGGCCGGCGATGGAAGCCAGGTACACGAAAGCCCCCGAACCTCCACCGCCGGAGTGTTTTATCAAGCGTCCAAGTCTCATGTACTTTGGTGACACGCCAGCAGCCTCGAAACCAGCACAGCAGCTCCTTGACGAGTTAGAGGCGTGCGAGATCCTGCGACTGCATCCACATCCCAACATTGCACAATACTTCGGCTGCATCTCCCAGGACGACAAGATCACAGGTCTTTGCTTTAGGCGGTATCCTATGACACTGGCGGAAAGACTGCGGGACAAATCGGCCAGCATCGATAAAGCTCGCTGTCTCCGAGGAGTTCGGGATGGGCTTAAGCACATGCACGGACTGGGACTCGTTCATAACGACATCAATCCAAGTAACATCATGCTGGACGGATCGACGCCTATCATAATTGACTTTGATTCTTGCAAAAAGCAAGGCGAAAAGCTGGGCTTGAAGTCCGGGACGAGAGAATGGACGAAGGAGGCAGCTGAGTATGCACTGTCAGAGAATGACGACCACAGCTTGGCTAAGTTGGAGGAATTTCTACACGAATGAAAGCACTGGATATATTTCTCGTTCCAGTTATTATCTCCACTTATGTTCTCCTAAGAGTTAAAACCTTTCCAGCATCTCGTCCTCTCTGGACTCTATATCCAGTATTTGGCACCTTATAGGTTCTGTGGGGCGGGTTTACCATTCAGTATGTTAGTAGTGATCGAGCGCCGCGGTAGAGGAGAATGAACTGGTAGTCTACTGCATAGTCATCTACGCAGGGCTCGGTGGCGGAACGTAGCTTGTAGAGTATTTGCAAGTTCTTTGGCCACAGTCCGATGCCTTGTATGTGTAGCGGCTCCCGTCCGATCGACGGCCAGTGCGAAAATCACAGTAATCCACCAACTCGTAAATCTCCTCGCAGTAGGCCATTATCTGATTAGTGTTAGTACGCCACAGACAAATATAAGAAGACACCTTAACCTACTCGATAATTAGTTGTGTACATTAAAAACATACAACATGGATTATGTGGGACTTAAGAAGCTCGTTCTTCCGTCGAAGGAAGCGGGGTAAAACTATCCCGCTATCACCAAAAGAAGGCACGCGCCACGGCGAGTCGTCGCGTTAGCTGTCAGTAGTTTAAGGGCCTAGGTCTGGCCAAACAGCGTGAGGAGGGCGGCGGCTAATACTTAGAAAACACACTAACCCAAAGAAGACAGGAAAAGATACAGGTTAGTATCTTATCCAAGGTGAAAAGATACCTTAAGTGACCCCGCTTTTACTGTTTAGTGGGCGCTGTCGGAAATACGCTACATTCAGCTCTACCTCGTAACTCTCAGTAAAGGAAATAGATGGATCGCTACGAATTAGGATCTAAGTTCGCTGTTTTTTTTTCTTTTTACAATTCAAATGGTTTCTTAAGGAAAGGACTTTCAGTCATAATCTTGTTTCATAGGCCTCGAGCGCGGTGTCACTCAAATTATTATAGTCGAGTGTGAGGCTATGAAGCTCGGGTACGAGGGGGGCGAGGGAGTCAATGTCGCTATAAGTCAACCTTCCGCAGCTACCGAGATCGAGGTGACGCAGTCGGCGGGATGGCACGTCGGGCTGTCCGATCAAGTCGTCCTTCTCTGAGTTCGGACCGTACAACATAGTGGTCAGGAACAAATCGCTGAGATCATGGCAGCCAGGGAGCACGGGGAGCACAGGGGAGCACATCCGCTAAGCAGGTTGGAGCATGGACGGCACAGGTGCACGTCTAAAGAAGGAAATTCCCAATGAGGTTTTTCAGCTGGTATATTGGCCTGTTATCTTGGCAGACGGCATTTGTTGATATGAGTGAGCTATGAACATCAAAATGGGGTATATAGTTTCAATCTAAGAAAATGTTAGAAATGAAGTGCAACTTAAGACAAGCGACACGTACCTCAAGTGAAATCAGGAGAGCAAGTGCCGCAACCCTCCAGGCTAGAGAAAACGGATAGGCGAAGGCTCGAGACATAGGGCCATAGTATGCGAGAAAGTAGAGAATTGAAAAGATGATTTTCACAAAGCCGAGGACCCCGCACACAGCCAGACACGTGAAATGAATCCGCCGCAGCGACGGCCCTACAGAACGCCAGCTGATGTAAAATACAGTGAATAGCACAGTAAGAACGCCCACAGCGATTGTAAGCACGTGCTCTGCCAGGGGTGGGAACCGCATCGCGAAATCGATTTGGTAAAACAAATTAGCAGCAAAAAAGATTGACGTGGAGAAGGGAGGAAATGCAGAAAGCTTAGGAAATAAAGAAAGACTTTGCTGAGCTACGAGATTATATAGATGACCACCTTTTGATAACTAGAAGTAGGGATAAAGTGATTGATTTCCGAGGCCCCTTAGATGATGAGGATCCCTCAGGAAAGATGATGAGGGTCCCTCAAAATGTAAGAGTGGGGTTCAAGAGATATCCGGAGTACTTTCTTTTGGAACAACGCCCCTGCTGCGTTGAATTTTGTCCAGGGCGAGTGAGAATGCTGGGTTCAGCTACAGGTAACGCCTCGGGTAACACCTCCTAAGTCAGATGTGGGGAAAGCCACATACGTGTACATGCGGTATACAGTACCGCATAAGAGTGACACCCATGTCAGAAGTACTAGGGTTTAATTGGGCGCCGTGTAGACGCCGAATCCAACAAACGACCCATCGATATTTATTCTAGCCCGTAAGTATATGAATAACAAAGCTGAGCCGTTTGATCATATTTGGATTGCGGTCCCACGGGGCTTTCGATAGAGTTGCAACATACTTATTTTCATAGCTTTTTATAAAAAACTCGCTAAGCTCGCCTCTTGTTTTTTTAGGTACACTAAAGACATCACCAAGTATCGCTGATGACAAACTTATTCCGCTCAAGCATGTCAGCTATTCACCGGTTTGCTCCCGTTGTAGTAGATGACTACTGTTCTTGCACCATATGCTGGGGTCGGTTCAAAATTATTTGGCTATGCCCATCTTGTCCGCGACGGTTATGCAAATATTGCATCGTGGAGTGGCAGCGGAGCTATCCATGCAACATCTCTGAAGGTAATTTAGAATCTATTATTGGCCCTGTCTACAGAGCCCTGGTTAGGTGTTCTTTAGCAGAAACTAATCCGGCTCAGGCATGTCGACCGGCCATCGCTGTGTCATCGTCCAGCCAGCGTATACTTGCGGCAAATGCAACCAGGATTTTTTCGTATGCCAGATTTGCCACCAGCAATTTTGCGAGACTTGCCTCGTGAGAGCAGAATACCGTCTAGACTAGTGCAAACATGAGAATCAATGTCGGAGGAGCTGGTTACGAATGTGCCCCGTGGCATAATACACCCCCAGGAATCCCCTTGGTGTATCGTAGGTATAAGTCTGTGAACACTGTACTGGTGCTAGAGGCACGTACGTAGGTGTGGTGTGAGCAAAGGTTGGATATGTCCCTGGACAAATTATGGTTAGAGTTGCGTCAGAAACAGGGTAGAAATAATCCAAAAATTTCTTTCTTCTATCTAATTCCTTCCCTTTCTCTTTTCCTACTTATCCTACAGCCAACCTATCCAACATGTCAGCTCTTTCGGCGGAAGAGCGCCGCCGCATACGACGTCTGGTTCCACCTAACAAACGGAAGCGTACGGCGTTTAGTTGCGACTGGTGCAAGAAGAGGCGCGTCAAGTGTACTCGACATGACCAGAGCGAAGTCTGTGAGCATTGCGTCACCTATAACCAGAACTGCCAGACAACGATTCATCGAAAGAATGGCCACATGCCCTCGGTGCCGGCTGGAACGGCGGCCTATGAGTCGACGGTCATTCGCAGCCCTCTTGAGACGGGAGACCTCTATCTCGAGAGTCAGGAGACAGGGAGCAGAGAAGAGTTGCTGCAGCAGATTGAAATACTTCGCAAACAAAACTGTGAGGCCGAGGCTCAGCAAGACTTCTACCGAAACGAACTAAGCCGTTGTCAAATGCAACTGGCAACCGGCCGTCCTCAACATGCTCAGGAGAGTGACACACTTCGGTTGGCAAGCTTGACAGGGTTAGAAGGGGGAATAACACAGACTACCGCCCGACTTGATCATCAGGCCGCTGTCGACTGGACAGCGGCCGGCACCGACGGAGCCTGGTTTCCCAGCGTCAACCGAACTGACGGTCTGGTAAACCTTCCACATACAGCGCTAGAGGGGGGTCCTGCGCGATTGGCAGACCAATTTGAAAGGCAGGGACACCATCTTCAAGAGCAAATCAACTCAGCGCGCAACCTCTCAATGTCACTGTCCGACACAGCGACATCGTCACCGGTAAGCTCTGAACTTCAAAAGCAACATTTTAGTAGTACAAAGCGAAAGGACGGAGGCTCACATATAAAAACAAAGGAGCAACTAAAGTTATTAGGCACCCGATTAAACTCGCCATCTACTACACTGGTTTTCGGCGACGAAATGTTTGAAACTATAACCGGACTTCAAATGCTGACCGGATCTCGAAGGGACGAAGACTGTTCCAAGGACTCCTGTATCACGATGTAAGGTAAATGGAATTGAAATTCCACCTAAGTCTTTGTCTTCTTTTGATAGAAAGCTAGTTTACCTTAGTTCCTTGTTAATTCTGGTTGTCTACTTTCTCATGTATTCCAACAGTGTTATATTAACAGAAACTGGGGGTAGGTTGCGTATCGTCTAATATCTGCCCAACCATGAGAAATACTTTATATCGGCGCCTCCTCTGCCTGGTTATATTTGTATCGCCTTTCATTCTTAAGCAACGCGAAGGCGGGGCGTTGCCTAAAATGGCCACATTCAAGTTCACGCGACGCCGAACCTTAACAACGGGCTGCAGGTGGGCACTGACGTGTCGAAATCCCACATTCTCCTCGGCTACCGGGGCACGCAAGGCATCAGCGGTTAGTAGAGTTGACCATTGCCAGCCGAATTCATCTCAATCTCTGTCACGCTTTGCAAATCTCCAGACATCGGCATCTTGCGTGTCGAGCCGGGCACCCTGCCCGCCCACCTGTGTTATCGGCAGATTCTCAATGATGCGCAGCTCTGCCTTAATGCTCGAGCCTGGTGTTGCCCATTGTCTCAACTTGTCGGCCACCTGGTCGCGCATGTAGCCAACGTCGATGTTTTGTGCTTGCCCCGTCTCTGTGTAGGAGCGGCTGGTAGCGATGGCAGGACAGGTACCGGCCATTAATAGGACTAGAAGGTATGCCATGCTACTCTGGCAAAAGGACCACAGATACGGCGACCGCTTGTCTAGCAGCGGCAGCACGTGGACAAGGTAGGCTGTGTAAGAGTCCACGCAGACGACGCACTTTTCGAGGATCGCCGTGGGGAGGGGCGGCGGTGGTGATGCCGAGATGGACAGCTCTAGCGGCGGTGTCTGGGGGAAGGAGACTTTGCCGCTGACCATTTCGTGTTCCCAGATCTGCAGCTGGTGCCGGGCGACGCTCAGTACGAACGGACGGTGGATAATGTGCCGGGCCGCATAGTAATGGATGCGTAGGATCTGTACATGCTCGTCGAGGTCGAGTGCCGGCGACGTCGCGTGTTGGCTTCCGGGCTGTTGATAACTGTCCTTGCTGCTGTTGTAGTAGTCGCCTATGGCGGCTTCGAGACCACTGCTTCCGCCGTCCAGAGGGGGCCGTATGTGGTTGGGTATTGCGCGGTATCAGTCCTCGAGTTGGCGGTTGAGTTCCTCGCCGACAGGTAGAATTTTGCTCTTGTTGCTCTTTTCCGAGCCGGTGGCGCTGAGGCCCGCCGCCGCTGCACCATGAAGCTCGCTCCCGCTTCGTCTCCGCTTGTTACCTTGCGTTAATCGCTCTCCCGTAGTATTGCTGCTGCTGCTTTCCGGCACTATGCCGCTGCCCAGGCCGAGCTTAGCACTTCCGGGCGTTGTATATAAGGAGCTGTGGATGCGGTTGAGCAGCCGTCTCGCAGAGATCTCTGCCATAAAATAAATCATGTTGTCACCGTCGTCGACGTCTAAACTGCTTGGGAGCGGTATGTGGTCTGCTAATGGCTCGACGCCGCTTCGAGGAACATCTAGCTCGGCTGCTCGGACGCTGTTATCTGTCAGATTTCTCTTTTTCATAAAGATTCTAAGATATTAAAACGAGCGGGAAGTTTACGTACGATTCCTATAAAAAACACACCCAGAAGACACGGAGTAGGTTTCCGTCTCGCTCAGGCTCCAAACCGTCCCTCCTGTGTCTTGGTTTACGATAGAGTGATTAGCTCGTGTGTCTCTCTTGTTTTGGTTTAAAAAAAAGAAAAAGAAAAAGAAAAACAGAAAGTAATACGCACTCTTCCATTAGCCGGAGAAGATGGTGGCTGGCCATGAGCACCATGCGGGCACTGTGCAGCGGCCGTCCCGTATGCGAGAAATACGATGCCGCGAGCAGCAGTGCGCGGCAGGTAGTCAACGATGCTGGGCCGAATTCCCAGAGCGCATGGCGGAGGATAATTTTCAGTGCTGGCTGGAACAGCGACAGGGCGAGTGCGTCCCGCACAGACTGTCGGAGTACGGTGGGGGCAGCAGCAACACCTACCGCCGGTGCCGACAGCGCGCCGAGCGCCCAGACGACAAGGCAGATGGCCGTTTCGACGGTGTCGCTGGTCCCCGGCGGGTTGGCGGCCACGGACCACTGCAAGAACTGGGCGGTGCTGAAGAGCGGCGCATTGGGGTGGACGAAGGCAAAGTAGTTGCGCAACAGGCTGTTGAGCATGGCTGGGTGGTTGGACGTCAGCGCGGGTGGTGGCCACACGGACGGGCCGGGGCCAGGGTTGTCGAGGAGATCGAGCTGGGGAGGGAGAGGCAGGTGCGCCTCGATGTCGAAGAAGTAGGTCCGCGGGTACGAGAAGTCGGCGAATAGCGAGTCTATGCTCGCCGTTGCCGTTGCCGTTACCGTCCGCGACCGCGTGGACGACGCCAGTCGTTTTCCCGACAATGTCGTCGCGCTGTCTCGCGTCCCACCCGCGCTTCTATCTTTCTGTACGCCACCGTCGATCAACCGCTGCAGGCGGTTGAGAAAGTTCTGGACGAGAGCTAGCGAGAGAAGGGTGTTGGCGGCCGTGGAGTGTTCGTAGGGGATGAGGAACTGGTCCTGCTCGGCAATATGTGGCGATACGTCGGACGGGCTCAGGGGTGGTGGCACCGGCTGCCCTGTTTGGAGAGAGAGACCAGCGGACACGCCGCCCACGGTACGGCTGGCGGCAGAGGCGACGGGCGTGCTCGGCGCATAGCGGAGGCCGGGAGTTGATGCCGCGCCCGACCTGCTCGTCAGCTCGGCGTCATGGTATGGAATGGAGTTGTACTTGTGCTGGGCGAAATAGTCGGCGGGCTGCTGATGGGAGAGGATGGCCGGGTGTTGGCGGTGGTGGGAGGCAGAGCCCGAGACGCCCGACAAGGCATCGATGCCCAGTGACGGATGCGCACCCAGCGGCGACGGCGTGGGCGCCGGCGGCGATGTTGTGGACGAGCCAGACGTGCTGGCGACAGCGGCCACGTCAGCGACGGCGGACTCCGGGGCCAAATAGAACGAGGACTGGGAAACGCGGCTACCCGGGGGGCCTGCACTGGGGCGTCCAGCGTCGACGGACACCTCGGGTGGCACGGAAGCAGCGTCGGTCTCAAAGTCGTCGATAGCGACCTGAGACGAGTTGCTGGTGTAGGATTCTTCGAGACTGGCGGTGCCACGAACCAGGTTCTGCAGCTGCTGGGCCTGATTCTTGAGCAGGGCCTCGATGCGCCCCAGCCGGTCGTTGGTCTCAAAGGGCGACGGGACACTGCCTACGATGTCAGTCCTTCTTGTCAAATCAGCCTTCACCGGACAGGCGGGGTGAGAAGGGGGAAGCCCGTTTTGGGCTCTGTTCGGTGGGCAGCAAGGTGAGAGGCAACAGGGGGATAGGAAGAGGACAAGAGTAATATGATATTACGGCGATCAGGGAAAGAACCCTCTTGCTAGCCCTTGATCCTGGACAAGCCCTAGACAGACAAGCCCTGGACAGTCCTGAAAAAAAAAAAAAGTCTTGTCGACTTACTGTTCAACCGGCAGGTGCTTGTAACGGCAGTCCGCGTTGGACTCCTTGCACGTTGAGCATGGCCGCTCGCCGTCACATCTTCGCTTCCTGAGGCGGCAGAAGTTGCAGGCTAGGATTGCTCCTGGAGGACAGAGTCAGCAGTTATTGGTCAGCAGTTATTGATGTGAACGAAGGCGAGCATAGGAAGCCAGAAAACAATAAAACATTAAAGGGGAAAAGTACGGAAACGAAAGCAGAAGGAAAAAAAGAAAAAGGAAAAAAAGAAAAAGGAAAAAAAGAAAAAGGAAAAAAAGACAACGCCACAAAAGATATCCAAGACACGTCGACGGCCAGGTGCAGCCCTCGGACAATAGCAAGACCGTCGACGATGCATGAGATCTCCGGACAAGTTGTACGCTTACATACGTTTCCGTGTGTAGTTCATGGCGGACAGAACAACGGTGGCGAGGTATTGCTTCCACGTCTCGGGGGGGGGTTGCCACGCAGCGGGTAACCCGGCCTTTATACTCGTATATGTATTGAATGAGGTGGAAGGGGTATTAATCGTGCCCCCTACCAGGTACACAACGCGCCTTGCCACAATCATTCAAACGGATCAAATTTCCGAATTCATACTAGTAATACAGCGGTACAAGCAGGTCGCTCCCAAAAGCTCCGGCCAAAACGGAGGAGCAGCGTACATACGTGAGGTTTTGCAGTTCTTTGCTATGATAGGCTTGGTGGGATCTATTTGCCATAGAAGCGGATAAGGGGTTGTCATAACAGTCATCCGTAATCGATTACTTTTGTATCTTACCCTATCACTCCGTTTTGGCAAAGGCACATCCAAGTTCACGCGACGGAGGTAGTGTTAGGCGACGGAGGTAGTGCTAGGGCTACAAGATGCATAGGTCTCTGCGCGACGGAGGGCGACGGAGGTAGTGTTAGGCGACGGAGGTAGTGTTAGGCGACGGAGGTAGTGTTAGGCGACGGAGGTAGTGTTAGGCGACGGAGGTAGTGTTAGGCGACGGAGGTAGTGCTAGGGCTACAAGATGCATAGGTCTCTGCTGTCCTGTGACTGTTTACTAGGCCGAATCTGCATTTCTTTTTAAGGCGGATACAGTTGTCATTGACTTTTAGTCAGACGACGACAGCAGCCTTTAAAAGGAAAATCTAAGAAATTAAATGCTTTACTCTTAACCCTTCCAGTATTTATTAGAAAATGGCCTCATAAGATACAACCATCGCTCAGGCCCACAAGGTACTCTTGCTTACGCAATCGTAACGTCGCCCTTACCGAGAGCTGTACAAACGATAAAATCGATACAGCCGGTATAACCAGATTTGTTATGACACCTCATTCTTACATGCACCGACAGCTATCTTGGAATATGTATACGGCGCTCGCTATTGGTACAGGCGATTCTGGTGGGCCAGCCGGTATTGACACAGCCAAAGATTGTGGAATGAACAATCGTGGTTTTCAATTGGGTGTCGAGCCTGTGATCAGCTTCGCACGAAGTGCGACGGCCAGCACCCATGTGCCGACTACATCAGTAAGCTCTTTGTTTTCCGCTAAGCTTGTTTCATAGACTGCTAACATAATACAAGAGTTTGGTCAACGCTGCATGTACATGCATAAGCGTGAGAAGCTTGCCCAACAAGCTGCTTTCAGACGGCGCTAGACTGTGGAGGCGGCTGCGGCAGCAGTCACGGCATCGGTAGCGCAATTCTTACCATTGACAGTATGATGAACGAGTTGGCGGAGGATGACATGCAGCGAGTCCAACAGACAGCTAGTATTGACAGCTAAGGCGACACTTAATGGTTACGGCCTGTGTAATTTTATGTATCTTCCCCATTTCCCTTATTAGCATCTTGATGTATTAATTTTTAGAGTGCGGGCAGTCCCGTTTTCCCCCCAGCTATACCTTTTTCTGGTGTCTGTATTGCGCATTGTAATGACTTCTATTTTGTAGTTGGAGGAGGATTGGTACATGCCACGTAAAGGCATCTAAAGCTCACCCCCAACCTCCGCTAGTATTGCCATACAAAACAGAAACGAAGTCGGGGCTTGTACAGACACGCGAGATTGGAAAACAGAAGAACAAACTGGCCCTCTGGGCATTATATCTGGCTATGGGTGGATGTCTCGAGGCTGGTAATGCTGGCGATGCCCGTTAAGCTGTTCGGACCTTTCTTCTGGCGGATTAGGTGTTGCCATGCAGGGACTTCCTGTGGCCGGCATTGTCCTGTAACTGTTAATAGAAGGAAAAGGTAAAAAGAGCTAAAGCTGCTAGGTAGAAGCTAAACAGCATGATAGCTTACCACATATTTCATCCGCTCTAGAGGTACGTCAGTTATATATACTCCGTAAACTTTATGGTTCTGGCTTCCTTACCTGTACTCAAAGTGCGTGATATCGGGTTGGCATCGACGATGTGTCCGCTTGTACGAATTACACCAACGTGCAGCGATAAACTTGAAATGGCCGCAGCCATATTCCCTCTGCTGTAAAGTTAATCGAAGGCAGTCGCACGGTAAGTACGGGGAGTTGTACCTGAGTATATTCACACATGCTTTAAATGACCGTTAAGCAGCCAAATAGAACAGGAAAGGAAAACGTCTAGAGCGACTGTTGAGCGAACGTGGTAGACAATATTTGGTCGATTAGATTAGTTGCGATCAAAAAGGTAAACAGGAAGGAAAGACGAGAGAAAAAACGTCCTTTCGCTTCGCAATACTAGGAGGAAGCCTTTGAAGTTCAGAGCTCATCAGTGGCGATGTCGCTGTACCGGACAATAACACTTACACTGTTGGTGGTTTTACTGGCCCTCGCTATTGCTATACCTCTCCCTCTGGTGCTTTTAATACGCGCTCCTCTGGGTATACTCTTAATACTAGGGCTTGTTCCTCACACCAGCGCTGTTATCTTCTGCCATATGTTCTGGAAACGTAAACGTAACATACCATACCGCACATATATTTCCAATGATAGCCAAGGCACACAAACACAGATACTATCCGATAGCCAAAGCTTAGAGACACAGATCACATTCGACACGCCAGAAATTTCTACTTCTACCCGCTTTCGCGTTTGGCAAGGTATGTTCGTGGCAGTGACTATCGCCTCTGGGATTTCCTTAGTTGTGTCTTTGGTCAAGGCTCTGGATCTATTTATAATACAATGCCTATTATGTATGGCGGTTTGTTTGTTAAAGATGATGGGAATTTCGGATGAAGAACGGATAAAGAGTTTAAGGAAGCGTCTACAAGTACCCCCAACGAGATAGTCGTTTTCTGTGTACCCTGCATAAACCTTTTCTTTGTAGCATGCCAGCTGCAGACAATTTCAATCAACGTTAGGCAGAAATTTGCAGCTTTCAATTATTTTCGCACATCCTGGGGTGTAAATTAAGAGCGTTGAAATTGACAAGGCTGAGGCAACTTCTAGACGGGTTATATATAAGAGACAAGAATTGTTGCTTCAACTCACGCCAACAAGGTAAAGCAAAAAGAATACTAAGATGCTGGATATCGTTCTATGCCCTTTGCTAAATCTTTTACGAGAATACTTGTGGACAATGCCGGAGAAACAAAGATCCTTTTTATTCCGACCCGACAGGACCCCGCCACGCCGATAAATGGGATGGAGGGGTCATCTTATCTCTTGAGCACGAGGTCGATAATAACGGAGAGTCGACCACGAGACAAGGCATCCGAGTACCTGAACTATAAGTCGACCCAAAAGCTATGCATAGATATGAAGATGTTACCGGATGGACAGCATCCCAAGTTCTAGATTTTGTCCAAGGATGGGTATGAATTTCGTTTAACCGTTAGAATGAGAGAAAAGAGCTGACCGTATTTTAGGTAGCAAGAGACGTTGATTGGGTCGCCCGGAAAGAAGATGCCTGTGCTCTCGTGATGGACTTTACGGGCAAGGTGGGATTAATAAGTACGGACGACGAAGTTTTCCAGGTCGAAAACCAACTTTTCCTGTTTGAGAATGTGCACATTACTGCATTTGGTGGACAGCCAGAATATTATTACATTGGATGAGGCATCTGCGTCTCATGTGCTTACATACTGTTTTGCCGTGCAACCCGTTTTCACCGCCAAAGGTAGCAAGGAAATTCAGAGACTTCCACTGAATTGTAAAGATCTCCAATTCAGTTTCGTCTACTGTTCCTTCCCTTCTACCTGTCATATGAAATGATGTCGTCAACTCGTAATCCGAATATTTATCTAGAGAAACATGCGGTTCACTATCATCCTTAATTCTCACCATAAACCAAAGTGAGTCAAATATATAATATCCTTCGGAATGTAGGAATTCCTGGGCTGAAAGCCGGAAGTATGTCGCAAAGAGACCGACCTTGTACGCAACTTTCCACGCCATTTTGGGCCTTTCTTCATAAAGAGCGCGTGGAATAAGAGAAGAGTGACATTGGTCGCTACCAGGACGTTCCGCTGCAAAAGATGCAGCTTCGTGAGGTGTTTGCGTTTGCTTTATAAGGAAGAGTAGAGCAACATGAAAGAGGGCAGGAAGGAAAGAGAAAAGAGAAAGAAGAGAAGAGAGAAAGAGAGAAAGAGAGAGAAGAGATAAAAGAGATAAAAGAGAGAGAAGAGAGAAAGAGAAGAGAAGACCAAGACCGTGACCAAGATCGAGACAAAGACGAGAAAATAACAGAATGAGTAAAAAAGAAGAAAGACGGAAAATGCCCAGAAATATATATGTACGGAATATAACAGAATACAACAGAATGTAACAGAATACAACAGAATACATCGCTTAATGGATCCATCACGATCACCGGTTATGTAAACATAAAAGGACAAAGCGGTAAGCATAAAGACCAGTAGCTTTACCTACGAAGTAACATAAAAACCCTGTTGTCCTATGGAAAAACCGACGAGACCCTTTAAGGCCATGTGGCCATCATCTGTGACCTTTTTTTTCTGTCTTTTGTGATACCATTTAATGCCGGCAATGCGGCATGCATTCCTGCATTTCGATCCTGTAGGTTTTGTCTCTTTTTCTTTCCCGTTGGTGTCACAGGCCTCCCTTTTCGAATCGCTATTTTGCCCATACATGTCGAAGATAAATATTGTCATTTCATTTTATTTTTATTTTTATTTTTATTTATTTTTATTTATTTTTATTTTTACCGCCGCCCGGCCGGAGATGGCGCGCCCTCGAACAGGCCCGCGTTGAGAAGTACGACCATCGTGTCTTCTCGGTATTCTTTCTTTGTCGGCCGGTCTTTGGCTGTCGCGTGGCGGTGTTCGGCCTGGAAGGGCCGTTTCGGATCGCGGTATGTATGCCCAACAGCGCTGAGCTGCGACTTCTTTTGCAGCCGTTCGGTTCGGTTGGGCCCGCACGTCTCGTTGCACGCTGTCGGGGCTGTGCCGGTGAGTGTGATGCAGCAACATCCAACCTCGCTACATGAGGCTGAAGCGGACAAAGAGGGCGTCGGCGGCCGTCTGTTTGCCACTGACGGTGTGGACGGTCGTGGTTGTGGTTGTGGTTGTGGTTGTGCCTGTGCTTCTGGCTGCGCCTCAGGCTGCGCTTCTGGCTGCGCTTCTGGCTGCGACTCTATTCTTTTGTCCTCTCCCGGACGGCTCAAACGCGAAAGTGCATCCCTCTGCATTGAACCCGACAACGTCGTCGATGACGGGCTGTGGTTGGGACATGGGATGGGGTCAGCATTGGCATTCTCTCTCGTCTTCGTCGTCGTCGTCGTCGTCGTCGTCGTCGTCGTCGTCGTTACTTCTGCGGAAAATTGTGCATCGTCCCGCCGTTTGCAGCGGCATTCACCGGCGGATTTGCATGGACTGGTTCTAGCGAAATGGCCGGAGCGGCCCCCAGTGCGGTCTGTCTCCTCGACGTGCTGCAGCGCCTCAGACTCTGCCAGCCCTTGTTTTTTGAACTGCATGGGCAGTTTCATGCCACGCACTGGTTGATCTCGATCAGTTCATTTCCATGAAAATTAAAATAAATAAAAAATAAAAAACGTATACAAACCTTGGGGAAGCGCGGAGGTTGCTTACCGATTCGCAAAAATGCCCCTTTTCGAGGCATTGTGAGATCCCTTTCAGAGCTGCAAAATTCTATCAAGGCTGACAGCGAACAAACTACCACTTGACGATAAGTTTTTTGATTCTTCTATCCTAAGTAGAATCCAACTTGATTCGATTTCTCTTGCTTGTTGTGTTTTCAAAGAACTGTTCATCACGAACTTCCGGTGTGGTGACGTCGCTGACTTGAGATGGTGATGTCAACGACCTTTACAACACCCCGGGAGACGAGACTCATAATTTTTTTTTCCTTCTCGAAAAACAATGGAATCAGTTCGTCATATACGACACGTCTCTATCTTTACGTGCAATATTTTGTTTTTTTGGAAGGGCGAGACAGACCTTTCTTGCGAGAACATGATGCGTTGCAGACATCGTGTTTCGCTCAGTCTCCTCTCTGCAGGGAAACACAATCGGCGCAAGTGGTCCCTCGTCTCTCACACGTATAAAAATAAATAAAATTGAAAAAAAGAAAGAAAGAAAATTAAAATAAAAATAGAGGGAGAGCAGTAGTGGGGAAAAGCACATACATCGTCTACTCTTGTCATAATGGGAACGTCCGTTTTGATAGTGGTAGAGGACCGTTCGTGAGGGCACAAAGCCACCTTATTTTGTGTATTGCCAAAACAACTGATGTGTTCTTGAATGCAGCGTTATGCTTGAACGCAGCGTTATTCATTGCTCCAGGGTGAACAGCTTTCACAGCTTGTCCGCGATTTTTTGCAGCTCATAGCAGAGAAACATGCAGAGGACGTCTCAACCATGCTATAATCTCATGGCTCAAAGAATAAGAGAAAGCCTTCCCTGACGGGACCCGATAGGCAAGTTACGCGGCCCCGTAGGGTCGCCTTCGGATGCCGTACGGTTGCATGTAGTCAATGTGTGGACGAAACACTCGGGCCGGGACCCGTACATGAACAGCAAACATCAAACTCGACAAAAATAAAAATAAAAATAAAATAAAATAAAATAAAATAAAATAAAAATGAAAAACAGATCAACTCTACAACTCCGCCTTCTCATTTGATGGTGACGCGGTACGCCTCGTGCGCAGCCGCGGTGAACTTTCTGTAGGTTGCCGCCATGTACAGCCCAAAGTCGCGGGTTGAAGCAACGCATTCGCTATCTGTGACGCATTTTTTTTTTCACACAATTGTTTTGGATGGTCCCGGACACGCTGTTTGCTCTCCGAAACGCCTTTATGGCCGGGACCAAGGATAGGACACTCATCTGGGCTAGGAACTAAACTCGACGATGGTCCCGCGGGTATTGTTTAGTTCCTATCGTTTCCAAGACACCTGTTGGCATTGTTGTGGACGGTGTCGAGTCGAGTCAGGGACAACGTGGCTGGATTCAGATTGCCTGGCGAAGGGTTGTCGTGCCGCACGGTGGGCTTCCCACAAGACACGACATGCCATAGTCACCAACACGAGAGAGGTTCCCTGTGCTTTCAGACTGCTCTGTCCGGGACGGCAAACGGGCAACTGACTGCTGCCCGGTTGTACAACTCAACGGGTAGTGGCCCCTGGTTGGTGGTCGCTAGGATGGGCGGTGGTTGCGGCGGCGCCGGCGTGTGGGCGACCGCGGCCGCGGCCGGGGATTTTCAGCGTCGCTGTCCTGGTCGCCGTCTGCCGTGTCCCGCTGGGGCCGACGTACGGTTGAGTCAGTGTCGTTGCAAGGACGGCGCCGCCGCCGGGCGTAACGTCCGGCAGGCCCTGCATCGCGGACACGCAGTTGCCCGGATATGTCGCGGCGCGAGTGGTCTCGGTGGGCGCGGTCCGATCCCGGTTCCGGCCCGGATTCCGGTTCCCATCCCGACGCACCGCTCGACGTGCTACCCCCAAAGTCGCTGTCTGGGACCGAGTCGTTGTCGGGAATGTCGTCACTGAAGGCGTCGAGATCGCCGCCAAGCAGGGCGGCCACGGCCACGATGCCAAGCAGCCAGCCAACCCCCTGGTTGTGGGCAGGCGGCGGCTGGTGTTGACGTTGGCGGCGCCGCCGCCTCGTTGCGCGTCTCCAAACCACGAAGGCGACCGTACCCAAAAAGAGCCAGCTGAAGGACATGGTCAAAGAGGAAAGGTGGCGTGAGAATGCAAAGTGCATCGGTTGGCGTTTGCAGCTCTCCCGGTTCGTTTGCTTCATGCTCGTCCTTCGCACATGAAATACAGCGAAAAGGAAAGGGACAGTGACAAAAGCTCACAGCAGTAGGCCGTCACGACGAAGTGAGTAAAGTGTTAACGGTTCATTAAAAAACGTGTTTGTGAACAAGGGCAAACGCACAGAGGAACTGGGAGTTTTTTTTTCTTTTTCTTTTCTTTTTTTGTTACGCACCGCAACGTTCGATGATTAAGGGACGCTGCGAATACGTCCAACGTCCGCAAAAAGCTAATAAGTCAGATGCATTTCAAAAAAAAAAAAAAATACTTTAACCCCAATATGTCCTTTCAAGACTTCCGCGTGTTTTGGCTAGCCATGTTCGACGACCATCGTCCTGTACACCGAGGATGAATGACAAGCATCAGTGGATAAATAAGCGGAAACACAAATTCATCATTTTTTTGCAGCAAAATTTGTGTTCATAGAAGCACCGCATACATACACCTATGGGAATCCTGAGGTTGTATGCGTGGGCCGCCGCGTGCTTGTTAGGTTCCGTGCTTCGCCGGTCGACACCTCTGCCCGACCCAGACACGTCACGGGAACAATGCGTTGCATCTTTTCGTTCAAGGGCGTCTCCCGCCGCGGCGCTCACGACGTCGAGATCCAAGACACACCCATCCTGTTCAGAGGCTGCGTCCTCGGCAACGGTGACATCGCCTATCTATCACGACACGACCTCCAGTGGGCATCCACGTCGGCGGCGCCAACCCTCGCGGCTGAGCTGCAATCGTTCCAGTAACATGGAACCACGAACACCAACAAGAGACCCATCCCCACGACTGTCGTCCGTGCATACGCATAAATGTACGACGGCGGCGGTGCGATTAATAGCCCGTACGCGTAATAGACGATGCTAAAGCGTGCTATTGTGTTCATCGTATTGATTGCCCATGAAGGCGTAAACGGCAGCGTAAGCCTAGACGCGGTTTCGAGCGGCGACCACGCCTACACTGTGACAGGCAGCGAATACTAGAACGGTTAAATATAAAACACGAATCTTGTCATGAAGAATTTCCTTGTCATATTCCTGTGCTGCTCCTGCTTCAACCTGCTTAGCGGGTGGTATCGCTCCTGCTTCACCCTGCTTAGCGGGTGTGCCTTCAGCTGTTCCTGCAGCACAGCCACAGAGCTTTGCTTTTGATGAGACTTAGAGAGCAATTCTTCGGGAATCCCCTGCGCATACGAATCCAGCTTCGGTCTACGCCTTGTCTCCTTTCTGCGATACCCTTTGGAATGCTCTCGGTTGCCTCCCACTGCCTCCTTTATGCTGCAGTTTCTCATGCACGTACATTCATGCATTATACTTCAAAACTATCTTGATCGTGACAATGCTACATCTTTAGATTGTGTCTACCTTCCGGAAAAGGTAGTTATACGCGCCTCTAGGGTTGCTTAAACTGCCTTGGTTGGAAGCCGCTCTAATCCTCGACTACTACTTTATCAAGGCAATATTAAAATTTAATACGTAGTTCACTTGTACAAGGTTGTATATAGCTTCTCAAGGTATAATTGACGAAGAGCATAGAGCTTATCTATGTTACTATTGTAACTATCGGCGTACTTTATGTCGGCTTCATCCTGCCACCTCTATCGATTTTAGACCTTTCAAGTTTTCCAAATCTACCTCGCCAATATTGCCGACTCTAATTTTAATGTATAACCCAGTTAAAGAAACTATTTCTCCACGGCTACAAAATAGATTGAACATCAGCCTATGATCTAGCATCATCTCTTTATTCTAGGCGTGCTGTTGTATCCCTGGGTTTGACGTCTTTCGGAAATGTAGGAGTGTTTTTGTCGCTAATAATACGCTTAGACATCAATCGATCCTTCTAATCAGGAGCCGTTGTTGTGGCCGTAGGAACTGATGGCCACCCCGATTAGGAAATATGGGGCCAATCCTTTCTTAACTATTGGCTGGAGCTTTTTTGACCTCTTCAACGACCACATATAAATTCAGCGCTTTTTTTCGTTGTTTCTCTCCTATACTTTTAACTTTTTATGTTCCTTTTCTTTTTTTTTTTTTTAATTTTAATTTCTCCTCTCTTTTGCGGCAGTGCTTTAACTTTTGCATTGAATCCCCTGGCTCCGCTCTCCTTCTTTTTTTGTTTAAATGCCTTGCAGCTATGTCTTGCCTTGCTGTTCTTCTATTATACCCTTTTCACGATTTTCTCGGCTTTATTCTTTACAATACTTCAATGTTTTCAGTGTTCTTATTCTTTCTATTCTATTGTACATAAAGCATATAAATCACGCTCTTGTTTATCTCGAAGCAAAACGTCCTCAGAAGATCCGACCTGGGTGGGTATGACCTGCTCAGTGACAGCTCCCAACCCCAAAACATCAAGAGGCCTCCATCCCTTCGCCTGGTCTTTGACTTGGCAAACCCAGAACATTTCCATCAGCTTTTTTTCATCCTGGTCGGGCCGATTGTCAAATCTTACAGAAGACAGGCTGTGCCAGAGGTATATCTGATTTGCCGACGGCTTTAGACCAATTTCTAAAGCACTAATGCAGGCTGCATCGTGTAGGAGGTAGGCGACATTAAGGGGTCCTTGTCTATCTTCACGGAAAAGAGAGAATTAGGAATGAGGCAGGTCCTAGGGTGACGTGGCCTTGTTCGGGCGTCCCTGCTGGCTGAAGAGTCTGCTTCAGGGCGAGCATATTAGCAACGGATTCACATCCCTGCGATATATCGAACAATTTATGGCCTCCTTCGAGAAATGGCGAAGCACGCCCGATATAACGCGACAAGCTGTAATAATGGTGTGAGCGAGATTGCAAAGGCGCCGCTCAGCATGGCGGGCCGAGCAAGGCGTCTTTAGAAATAGGAGTGGACCACTGGTCTTGCTCGTGTTATATCCCGGAAATATGCCCTCTTCGAGCAAGGACTAGGTAGAGATATGCGAGTCTGAGTATGGCATGAAGGCAAAGGGGGAGCAGGCAAAGGGGGAGCTTTTGCAAATGGCGCATAGGCAGACGGGACGAGACAACCAATACAGCTCGTATCACACCAGCTGTGCTACTGTAGGCACAATCTCCGGAGACGCCGTGATCCATGTCTCGATGGGCCAGAGACACGATTTACAGCATAGGCGGCCTCCCCTCCACTTGGTGTCATGCAAAGGGGATTCTTTCTTGCTTTCTTGGTTGGTTTCGTGTCTGTCTCGGCAGTGGCATGATTGGCAAGCATACGAAGAACTGGCAATGCCTTCCTGGCCGCAGCACAAAAGAGCGGATTCCAACCGAAGGCATTCCAGTAGTCGACGATTTGAAGGCACGAAAATAGACAAGATAGCTCTGCGGCATAGGGCCTGCCTCTCCACGCGTTGTATATAAGCGCATACACTTTTTCTCCAAATACGATACCGCCTTTCTTCTATTTCGGGAACCGGAAAGGGTCAAAACGAATCATTCTCAACTCTGCGCTCGAGTCAGCTGCTCGTCGAGGAAACATTACTCTGGCAAACCAAATTCTCGACGGGCTCCCCAGCATTGCCATTTCTACTCTGCAGAGGCATCATTCGATCGTTGCTAGGCACCCTAAGGTGGTTCGTCTAGCCAAAGCTCAAAAAAGGCGAATGAAGGACCATGACGATGGATACAGGAAACGTAAAGTGAGGGAATTGGGCTGAATGATTTGTAAATAATGATACTAGTGTTGCCTGTTGAGGTGATCGTTCAACAGTTATGCGACCGGGAGGTCCTATTAGTTAGGCGAATCCTAACTAATACGCCTATAACAACCCCACTGTAACTAAGCTAAATCAAATATACAAGGGCTGTCATCCCTTCCTATCATGTATTAGGTCTCTGCGCAGCGGGAAAACAATTTAGCGGCATCCACTTTTTTCAGGGGCAACGACCACCGGTGGAAAGTTTTACGCGATTCGCGTCCCCTAAAGCACATCGTTCATTCATTAGTTGTTTCGCTTTATATACGTGGCAGGCACAAAAGATGGCAAACACAATCCAAGTCGGGGGCGAAAAGTTCGACTATGAGAAGGCAATCCAAAGCGAAGAAGACTTCCTACACAAGTGCAAAAAATGGCTTCGTTTGAACTGGTTTAACCAGGACCTCCATTCGCATGAAGCACAGCTAACACGCTTGGCTGCCTTCCATCTAGGCGTGGACTCTGAAGCTGTTACCATTGATCCTAAATGGACGGCCGGTGGATTTAACATGGTCATTCCTTTGACTGTGCGTGATAGAAATGGCAACAACGTCGAAGACAAGGATGCGAGCGAGGCGAGTAAGACTATGTTGGAGCGCAGATTCGTCATGCGGTGTCCTATTCCATCCTCTTGCGCCGAGGAGCACCACCCCGGTACGATTCTTGAGAAGATGCGGTGCGAAATTGCTTCCTACATATGGATGCAGCGGTTCTGTCCCGAGATTCGGATTCCGCAACTCTACGGCTTTGGCTTGCCCGATGGGAAACATGTAAGAACTCTTTTTTGTTGCTGTTTCTTTCTTTCTCTTCGTTTGCTAAGTGTTTAGTTCACTATGAGTAATCGCGTGTCCTTGTTTCGCCGCGTGCTTCTCTATATGCGACAGATGGCTGCCCGTCTGTTTGAGTGGCCGATTCCGTCATCCTATGTCTCTGTACCGGCGCCACTGCCACTTGGGGACTTTTCGTCGGGCTATATGTTGCTCGAGCACTTTGGTCCCCCTATGGGCAGGATGCTGCCTGAGGTGGTTGGCACAATCGACATCAACCCGCAAGACCCAAAGGCTCAGAACCTATACCGCTCGCTAGCCTGCCTTATGCTAGCCGTTGGACGCGTCGAGCAGCCCAAGATTGGCGCATTTCGCTTCAATTACGACGGGACCATTTCTCTGGATAACCGGCCCTTTGCCTGTTCCATGATGATCATGGAAAACGAAGGGGCGCCGCGCACCATACCGCCAGGCACCACCTACACGTCGGTAGATTCGTATATTGCAGCGATGATAGCCCTTCACGACAGTGCTTTTCTCGCTGCGCCGAATGCAACCAAAAACAAGGATGACTACGAGCAGCAAATGTCCGTGCGAACGTTTCTCCGTGCTGTTTCTGACCGGTTCATCAGCCCCGAACGCCATAGCCCTTTCTCTCTTTGGATGTCCGACGACAATACGTCTAACATATATGTCGATGACAACTGGAATATCACCGGCATCGTCGATCTCGAGTGGATAATTTCTGTGCCAGTAGATATGCAGTGTACGCCATTCTGGCTCTACTCTATGGAAGGCAACTCGGAAGCTACAACGCGCTCAGGTGAGGCCAAGCAGAAGTACCTCGCCGCTCGGTCTGTTTTCATGAGCATATTGCGCGACGAAGAAATAAAACAAGAACAGGCACGAGTTCGAGCAAAGCGCGATACCGGGCCAAGCTCCTGTAGTTTCCTTCCAGGGTCGACGCTGTCTGATGCGATAGATGGCAGCTGGACATCCGGGCGGTTCTGGTTCCATTTGTGTCTACTTTTGCCAAATGCTATGCATAACGTCGTACGTAGAAACATCCTACCCGACTATGCCGACAACGAGAATGTGTTTAACGAAATGTGGCGGTTTTGGGCTCCCAATGTTTCAAATGTTATAGCCCAAAAACTCAGGGACCGCGAGTTGTACGCTGACCGGCTGTCGGAATTATTCGATTGTAAGGACGTATCAAAGCAGCAGAACACCAACGTTGCCCAAGGACAGAATACAGGCAGGGATTAAAGATCAGACAACTGATTTACACGAGACTGGAATTGGCATTTAAAAAAGTACAACAACACCCAGACACCGGCCTCACTCGTTCTTGTTTTCATCACGAAGCTCCTTGTATCGTTTTCCACTGGAATTCATCGCCCGAAGCAAACCTAAAGGCACGTTGGCCAGCAAATTAGCCAAGTCAGCAGCGGTGACATCTTCTCCTGTAATACTATGTCCCCCCTCTTCGTGTTCCTTCTTTCCTCCCTCAACAACAACGGTCTTAGCAACAGCTACCTGAGCCGTGACCGCCTCGGCGGACTTGCCGCTGTAAGAAGTCGAGCCAACGCTGCCGCGATCGGTTGCCGTATCACCAAACGTGCCGGCGCTTAAGCGGTCGAAGGTCTTTGCGCCGGCAGCCTCGTTGACAGCTGGGCTGGCAGAGTCTCCTAATGCGGTGGTGGGAGCGGTGGATGCCGTCGCTTGCTGGCTGTTGGCACCGAGATGCGTGGCCTTGGGGGCGACAACGGACGACGAGGGGATATAGTCAGAGCTCGTGGCCGATGCAAAAATAGAATCCCGCGAAGTCGTGGACGTGGACTGACGAGCGTTGCCAGTAGGGAATCACTGGCTGTCACTGCCACCGGCGGGGTTATCCATGTTTTGGCTCATGGTGGAAACTTGGCTGGTTAGATTCGTGTTTGCAGCAATGTACGCAGAAATAAAGGGGGGTAGGAAGAACGAAGGAGAGCCGAGAATATCTCACATGAACGCGTGGAAAGAGGTGAAATAAAACTGGAAGGTTTGGGCGATTTCTGAGAAAATAGGAGTGGGCAGCAGGACGGTGGTGTTTTAAGCCGAAGCAGCAACGCCTGTCAGGCAGGCCATTGGATGCCTAACGCTGTCTGCCACAAGTACTTTGTCTACCCAAAGACCTGATTCGTGACAGCTCGTCTACGGAGGGCATCGAGGCAGCTAGGCTAAAAAAAGCGATAGAACATGAGACTTGATAATTTCGTAGTCAAGGCAGGGCCATGGCTTTGCTATTTTTCTTTGACTGGAACTTTCTTTATTGCCAAGGCATATCTTGCCTACAATAATTTGGAAATGCCTGACCTACCTGCCACCCCACTCCCCCGCAGCCAAAAGTGCATTTCAATGTCGCCGTCTTGCAAGATTACAACTGGCGGACCGGAAGGGACAAACCGCTTCCTAGCTGCCAAATGCAGCTCTAAAAGAGTAGCAGAATAAAGACGTGTAAAAAGTAACATATATGTGGAACAGTGACAATTCATTCTTTATCATATGGTTTTGAAAAAAAAGTCTACCTCGGAACAAAGCCACTTTATTCTAGTAATAGATGTCTATTTGACACTAGCCTAGAAGAATAAAGCATAAAATAGAAATTTCAATTTTTTCAGACTTATCATTATTTATATACTCAATTGGATGTTGGTAGAATTCCTCTTACATCTAAATATCGTATTCTAAGTGGCCTATTCTCATAGCGTAAAGATCGATTCTTAAACGGAAAGATATCACTAACAGCTTTTAGACAATAAAACTTATTAGGTAGAAACATATAAATAATATTATAAAGGGAGTCACGTAGCTCTCCCACACGGTTTTATAGGCCACAGGGCGCCCACTTTAGTTAGTTTAGTTTAATCATTATCTTCCACCATAAGTTCGTATACCGCTGCCCAGAATGCCAGTTTTCGACTCCACTAACGACAAAATCTTGCCCCCTAAAGCACCCTCGTTAAGTACATATACTAAGAGGGGTAAGTAACCCCCCCTACTTGCGGTACACCAAAAAAGCCAAAAAAATACGTATACCACCAAAAAGCCAATAACTTTAAAAATCAATTGTAAAATAATAATACAACTAAATTAATTACAGTTTAGTTCGTTAGAATCTCTATTTTCTTGGCTTTCTTCTAGTTTTAATATCGCCTTCTATATTATCGTATTTTGTACCCTTTGAATATTACGAATATTAACAAACTTTGAATTCGGGCTAGTAGTTACCTTTTTTTTTTTTTCGTCGGACGTAACGCCGCTACCGTTGCCTCTAGCGATTTAATTTTTCGCTTAGCTATAGTAAATTTATAGTCCTTTTCGTTAAAAGCTTTTCGTACTTTTTTAAATAAAATTCGCGTTATAGTAGTACTTTAAATCTAGCTTTAAAAACGTATTAATTAACTTAATAATTTAATCGCTTTTTTCGAAGTTAATTAAATTATTATAGCGGGTTATAAAGTAGTATTTCGGAAAGCTTTAAATTCGTTAAATCCGTCGATATTAATATTATTTAATATAAACGGTTATTTACTACTTTTTAATAGTACGAAAGGGTTTATTAACGGTCGTCTTATATTAATTAATTAAAAGTTAGTTATAAGCTATCCGTTACGTATATTTTTATTTAATAAAGCGATCTTTTTCGTAAATAAATATATTAATATAAAAGATTTTTTACTTATAAAATTACTTTTTTTATTATTATTAATAAAAGAAAGCTTTTTACGAAAAGCTACTTTTAATAGAAAGAAAATAATTAAATTTAACGGTTATAATACGTAAAAAGTATAAAGTGGTAGAAAAAGTAAATAAATATTATATTAAAAGTATAAATTTATAAATTTATTTATTTCGTAACTTTCGTAACTATTAACTATTAAAAGTTTAACTTTAAAAGACCGCTTCGACTTTATAAACGGTATAAATACTTTTTTTAACTATTTTAACTTAATTTTATTTTCTTTAAAAATAATTAAAAGAAAGATCGACGTACCAACTACCAAAACGTATTTAACTATCGTAGTTTAAACGCTTTTTCTTACTTATTTTTTTTTTATTTTTAGTTTATTTCTAATTTTAAAAACTTAAAAAACGTCTCTTTCGCTGTCTTTAAAGTTTATTTCGTTTATATTCTATCTATTTCGTAGTAAAATATCTTTTATTTTGAAAATATTTAAACGTCGAAACCAAGTTTTAATAACGTTAATCTTAACGCCGTTAAAATATTTAAATTTAATAAACTTACTCTTTTAAACTTTAATCGAAGGGTTACGACGTAAAAACCCTTTTAACTAATTTTTTCCGAACGGTTTATCGTCTTTAGCCCGTTATAAAAAGCTATTAGCTATAGCCCTTACGTATATATACCCCGGAAGTAGCCTTAACGCGCCCTATACGTAAATTTAGTTAGCCAACTACTTCTTTTAGATCGCCGTAAGCTTTTATTAGCTTTCGAATACTTGATTTCGTAGTAAGGCGCCGTTTTTTCGGTATTAAAGTATAGTAACTAATACACCGAATTCGCGTAACGCGTTTCGAAAAAAGACTCCGATAACAAGCGTATTAAGTGTTTATTATACGTAATTTTCGGTATATTCGCGTATTTTACTATAATAAAACGAATTAAAAAGTATAAAATCAATCGATTTATTTTTACGTTACTTACGACGTAGCGAAGTTGTTGGCTTTTTAGTAATATATATATTTTTTTAACTTTTTTAGTATACCGTAAGTGGATATATATTATAAGTAAAGAAAGTTACTTATATACCGTTTAAATCAAATAAAAGTATTATATTAAAGATTATATAATTAAAGCGCTTAATTTACGACCTATAAAATTAATAAAAAATAAAAATTTAAATTTAAACTTTTTTAAATAAAAAAAAGAATAAAAAGGTAAAAGAAAAGAATACGAAGAGAAGAGGTAAAGAAAGAAGAGGGAAAATATAATAAGATTTAATAGAGTAAATAGTCGATAGCGTAACGGATACGTTACATTAATAGTACGTATATAAAAGCGAAGGTAGATTTATATTTATAATAAAACTAAGTCTTATCCCCTTCTTAATTCGTATAAAAAAAAAGAGTAACTAAATAAAGGATATTCTATATACGGTATACTAAGTCCGGCATTATTTTGTTACGAGCTTTAAGCTTTAGCTTCGAGTACGTCTCGTCACTTAGCTCGTTACGCCGCCCGTCATATGGGTCGTTACGTAAAACAAAGTTAGCGGTCCGTTAACGGCTCGCCGTCGACTTTTCGTCGACTATAGGTATACGTATCGAAGGTTATAATAATTATTCTTCCTTTTTGACGAATTGGTTTTTTAATTTATATTTGTTTTATTAATTTTTTTATTTATAAAGAGTATTAAAAAAACGTTTTTATATCTCTTTATTTAATAATAAAAGCGTAACGATTAATAACGACGCGTCGACGGTTCGTTTTAAACTTTCGAACTATGTTTACGGAGTACGAGCTTTTCGTTTTTTTAGAAATATTTATATTTAACCGGTTATTTTATATTTCTTTTATTTTTTTTTTTAATATATACCTTTATAAATGGGCGAGGGAGGAAGGAGAGTTCGATGGACGAGAAGAGACACGAGAAGAGAGTTGAGGAGGGAAGAGAGGAGAGAGAGAGAAGCCCTCTTTATATATTCTACCGGCGGGAGACCTACCGTATAGACGAACGGTATGCCTGGCTGGACAGGATGGCCAGGAGACGCGTTATGCGCCCCGTGGCTCTGTTCCGGCAAAGAGCTAAAATAAGACATTGTTGCCGTTGCTCTATCGCACGAGGTGTAGGAGGTAGTCGTACTGCTAAAGGTTCCTGCGGAGCGACTTTGTCTGGAGCCGGAGTCACGAATTCTGGCGTGAGTATTGTGTCGTCGTCGGTTTCGTCTCCCTTGATCCATTCTTCGATACGGCTTTTCTTTTCGTAAGGCAGGCTATCATAGGCTTCGAGTTCGATCAGTCATAGCTTCATGAGCTCCGCTGGCGTAAAGTGGTGCTGGATCAGCCCAGCTTCGACTTGTTTCCTTTGTTCCAGCAGGTGGTTCAGTGTGTCTTCCTAATACTGCAAGCTGTTAAAGTCGGGCGGTGACTGTGCCCCATCGTAGTATAGCCCAAGCGTGGTATGTAAAGAGGAACGAAGACCGAGGATGGGAGTCACTGCCTGGTGTGCAATCTTTCGGCGAAGGCCGCTACCGCTCCCATGTCTCTACAAATGGCATCGCAAGTGTCACCGTCGTTGGTAGAATTATCATCGCCGCCACCTCGGCCGGGTGTATAGAACCGGTCTAGGTATAGCTCTTCGAAATGCAGGACCCACTGGCCGCGTGGTCCGTACTGCCATAATCGAAGGAGCTCCTCCTAAACACGCCGACGGGTGTCTAACAGCTTCTCGGCGGTCGCGCGCTCTGCGGCCGATAAAGGCCGCGCAGGCGGAGTCATCTACTCGTTTCCCTTCCGTTCGCGATCGCGCTTATACTCCGCGTTTATGCAAAAGCTTGGTATCTTGGACCACATCAGATTCGCGCACACTCTTTGTTAACCTACTTGTTTTGCTAGCGAATGGCTGTCTCTTGGGCTTGGGAGCCTACCACCATCTGTTCCGTAGTAACCAAGGGCTCTTTGTTATTTTGCATTCGAGCCATCTCTTAAAGCCGTGAGCGATTCGAGGATTCTTAACCAGTGGCGATGCTGGAGCATGCCCCATTCCTACGTAGATGTATCGCTATGCAAGGGGTCCTGCTCCATGGCGCTGTCAGACTTGTCTGTAAGGTGCAGCCTATCGCAGACAACGAGACCAACCGCCCGTGCCCTCCCCAGCAAGAGGTGAATAGACAGGGCATATTTGTACACAGCCTGGGGAAGAGGCCACGGGAATACGACACACAGTGACCGCTATGATGGGCAGGGTCGAAGAAGAAGGCCTTGGCCGTGGTGTATTGAACTGTGGTTGACTCACCAAGCCTAGTGCATTTATTTTTATTGTACCCCATCTGGCACATACTGTACTGTTATTGCTATCGTCTCGTTGAATCATTGCTCCTCGACACGCTCTTGTGGGCGCACATGCGCCGCCACGCTTCTAGATCGCCGTCTTTCCAGCGTACAATGCCAAACCGAGCATGGCTGCCGTTGTGCAAGCGCCGGGCCCGTCCGTGTAGCCCGGGTCCAAGGAAGGCCCATACAGGACCCAATGGCACGCAATGTGATTGAGTTCTCGGGAGGACAAAGTATCATACATGGCGAAGAAGACTGGACCCGTCAAACCTACGTACACAATGTAGCCAAACACCGGCAGAGCAAGACCACAAGTAGCCAGTAGCGCTTTGCAGCGAATCGAAGACAGTCCTCAGAGGACCAAGGCTTGCAGGGCCTAACCCCTAGGTGCTCTGTGCCGCTGCGTCACAGTTCATCGGGCGCGCGGCGGGAAGCCGTGTCTACCACCACGGGCCACTTGCTCCCACCGGTCGCGCTCCGCTTGCTCGTCCGCCCAGATTTTCAGAAAGTGCTTGTATCTGTCCACAAAGCCCAAGACGGCGTTTCGGTACCGCAACTCAGGGCGGTCCTCGGGCTCTACCACAAACTCCAGGTCGATCAAGACGAAACGCCCATCTTCGGCCAGAATCACGTTATCCAGCTTTAGGTCGGAGTACACCATATAGCCCGCCTCGAGATGGGCATGTGCTGTTTCCATCTTTTGTTGGAACTCCTCCACCGGCATCGGCTGCTGTTGCTCTAGCGCTGTCGGTCCGTCAACCACCGATAGCACCAGAGCCCGCTGGCCCTCGCATACGCCTTCGCCAAAGAAGCGTGGGATGGCCGTGCCTTGCACCTGCTGCAGCCGGCCGTACGCTCGAATTTCGTTGTCGAACAGTTGGGCGGCACCCTTGTCCGTCCTCAGCAGCTGCTTCACGACGACGCGCGGCGGTAAGAACGCGCCGGGGAACCACGCCTGAAGGTGCCTCCGCCAGGAGCACGGCAGCCGATCGATGAGCCACCGGACAACGCCGTACCACGGGCGCGGCACAATCGAGGCGTGGAGGACGTGCGGATACGTCCGGTTGAACAGCGTTGCGGACGCGTGGACGACGCTCAAACCGAGTCGGAACTGCAAATTAGCGAACCGCCGTCTCCATACCACAGGACGTTACCAACGCTGGTTGCGCACACACCTTGATCATCCGAGGATACTCCAATAATTCCGCGCGCGACACGGGCGAGACGCTGCGGCTCATGGCTGGCGAGGCCGGCGTGTGAGTTGCTCCGTTGATAGGTGGGCAGGCATCGGCCTGTTGTAGATACGGGCTGGCAAGAACCGTTGGCTCTATCAAAAAAGGCAGAATAAAGCACGACACGCAGATGCGACGGAGAGAGCGGTCCGTTTGGTTCGCACTCTGAATGGCTGACCCTTGGCTTTCTTTCTGCACCCTTTCACCGCCCGGGCGGGCCTGAGCGTCGTTCGCAGGATAGCGCGGGCGCTCCCGAGGCCAACGCTGGGCCTCACCTTATCGGACTCCACATAAGACGGCGAGATCCCAGTCCGCGTCTACTCCGTATATCCCTCCGGTGCCTGGAGGCATTTCGACGTCCACTCCACAGGATCGTCCGCCAGTAATCGGTTCCGAACCATTCGCGATGGCGGCGGTACCCGTAGCAGTACCCGTCTCTCAGCTCATACAGGAGCACCCGACCAACCACACGTTGAAGGAAACACACCCCCGTAAGCTCTGGGTCAGGGCTAGCTGCTAGTCAGGATCAGTCGCCTGAAGGGACGCGTTCTACGTAATGATAAGGGGAAAGCGGTCCCGCCCCTAGTCGAGATTAAAAGTAGTATTACGAAATAACAGTGGATGTGCCCCTGCTTGCTACGCATCTGGCGATTAATTTAAAATCTTTCGTTAGACTGCTTATATTTATTATACTCGTAGCTTCCTCTGCCGTGGTTTCTAGGCCTTTCCGCTGTAGTAAAAATGGCACTTGAACATACAGCAGCCACTTTTTTAAATGTACTTGTACTCGTAGAAGGGAAAGCGGGGCAGTAGAAGTGAGGGGCACTACTGTCGGGTAGGTAGCCGTTTTTGTTCGGTCCGGACTTCTACCTAGTAAATATCTGTATTTACTGTGCCGATTCCACTGTACGTAACTGGTGCCTTCTGCGTGTCTTACTTTCCATCACAGACAAGTGTGGCGTCTCAAGTGGCTGGTGCTTCGGTGGGTATTTCTTAGACTTCAAAAACGTGATTACCCTCTGACAATAGTTTACATGGGATAACATTCATCCGGCGTTTGCTGGATGCGCTACAGTGACATGCAACCCCTGTAAATAGCATCCTTCCCTCCATACGCCTCTTTAATTAGCGGACGACCATTTGAACAGTGTCTCGCTCCCTTGCTTAACAGACGCTTTCGCGTGGGTAATTAGGCACACGGACCACCTTCTTGGGAACTGCCATATCGACGGCTGAACTCGAGACATTTGCTCAACAAACAACCGATATCCAACCGCCGTGACGACACGTTCCTTCGTCAATCGCTCGTTGAACACAAACCCAATGGTTGCCCCAGAGCTCTTTCGAGGTTCGACGTCGCGCTTCCGCCGGGTGCAACCGGGCGTGGTCTTAAAATCCCCCATAGAAGTCTGGAGAGGAAGCAGCGCCTACCAACGGCTGACGGACAAGATTGCCAACAATTTCTCGGTTGAGCGGCAAATACTCGAGTTGCTGGGAGAGCATCCCAGAATCGTGAGGTAGTTATTCTAGTCTCCGTCATAGCATTATTCGTCATTGCTGACGCTGCTTTAGATACCTTGGATGGCACGACACCCCGCGAGGGCTGCTCCTTGCTGAGGCTAGCCACGGTAGTCTCCAGCGGTATCTTGACGAGAACAACGACATTATCCCCACGTCTCTCCGCAAGAAATGGTGCCGACAAGTTGTCGAATCAATCGTATACATTCATAGTCGCGGTGTTATACATTCGGATCTACGCCCTGAAAATTTCTTGGTTCATGCTACCACGCCAACGTCTCTAGATCTCTGGCTCTGCGACTTTGGTGGTTCGACGTGTGAGGAACGTGGCCTGGACGGCGGGCATCTTCCAGATCCCGGTTTCTTTGATCCGAATTCAGAATGGGTGTCAACACGGGCCACGGACTTATTCGGTATTGGATCGATCCTTTATACCATCCTCACTGGACACTGGCCACACCGGGCCCCTGGACCTTTCAAGACGGCGGAGGAAATGGAAATCTATGACCAGCAAGTCGATAAACTTTTCAGACAAGGCACGTTCCCCGATGTTGAAGGGATCTTTGGAGGGAGGATCATCCGGCGCTGTTGGACGTCAAAGTACATCAGCGCAGACAATATTCTGCAAGCTCTGGACTTGGAGATGAAGAGAAACGGGCACTGATATTAAGCTACTGACTACAAGAATCTAAATGAGTGTTGCTAATCCTCTGCCTTGTGCGCTTTCTCTCGTTCCATTGGATCATCTGATTAGAAGAGGAATGACAGGAGCTTGAAGTATGGAAACGAGACGCATTGTTCCGTTCTCACTTCTTAAAACCTCTTATAATCCATTCTAGCAACTGTTGTATACGTCTATTCCTCAACAAGCAGTGTCTACACCTGAGCAATTCTGCTGGCCTTAATTCTATCAGCACTGGAATAACCTAATGCGGGTCGGTGCAGTGATAGATTGAAACTCACAGTATTAGGTCATGGATTGCTGCAGTTCGCTTTGCCGCATTTCCCTTTGACTCTCTTCGAACCCAAGGGGATCTCCTTGACAGTATGACCTGCCTTGGTCTGGTCATCGCAAGGTGTGAAAGTAAAATCCTGGTTCTCCGAGTCACCACACTCATAGATTGTTTTAGAGTATGTTTTCTCACACATGTTGGAAAAGCTGTGTTTGAGAAGTACTAGGCGACGGCGGCAAAAGATTGTCTTGAAATTTTTGGGGGCAGAGTTGTGAAGGCGTGGGAGTGTATGGGCTGAACGTAAACCAGAAGTTGTCGAGTTCAAAGAAGACGAACATTCGTACTTATATCTACAGCGAGTCACTTCTTGATGTGGTGTGTCTCGATTGATTGGTGACTGCAGGCTAAATGAGCTCATTCACAAGTGGGTGTCTAGCATTTACGCTACGTTTACCCGACATGGTGGCGTGTGATCAATACTACAGATTACCGGGCGGCGTGAAAGCTAGCGGATTTCCGAAGTAATATTTATGCAAAAGTATGTGATGAAGAAGACATTGCAGCTCTTACATGCACACCACTTCTCGCCGCAGTATACCGGTAGGAAACGGTTCGTCCCTTCCGCCCTCGTTCACCCGTTTCACTCTACGGTCCCCCACGCATTCGACGGGTTGCAGCCAACTATTGTAATCTTCTCGTAAGATGGCGACTCTAGAGACTCTAGAATATGCACTTTAGGCCGTGGGGGGGAATCTTGCCTTCGCCCAACTCAGATGGTGGGTAAGAAAGAGAAGAGGATAGGAAGCTGGTCCCCTTACAAGCGCCTACGGCGGATGGTGGGGAGGCACATATAGTAGTAGATAAGATAAAAGGGTTACCACTATTAGTCTCTCATTACAGCACAGCGTCTTCTACCGGCGTGCTCCTAATAGTCGATACCGCTGTCGTCGTAACTAAGCCGGTCAAATTCACTAAGCTAAATAACTAAAAGGCAAGACAAAACAAAACAATAAACGTTAAAACTGCCTAGAAATATTCTTAACCCGCCTTATTATCATCATCATGATCAGGATTCTATACCGTCTTCACAAGCTCCTTACCACTCTTCGAGTCTGACTGGGGACCTGGTTTTCCTAGGTTGTCAGAGTAATAAATAAAAAAGAAGAGAAGAGCGTTTCTTGTAACTCTAAGCGCTGTACGAGTCTGTGTCGACTCCTGAATCCTGCTAGGCAACCTGTTACAGAAGCTCTCCGTTATATATACGTGAATCCAGGATCGAAAGATCTCCCGTCTTATGGGCTGGGTCGTTAGTCCACTGGAGCTGGAGAAACTCTGTGCCGCCTATTGTGAACATCTCCAAGATAGCATTTTGAAGTAGGATCTTGTAATCGACAGTGTGAGCTTCGGTAGGCTCTCTTGCCTCGTCGGTATCCCGGGAAGATGAAGGCTTGGGGATGGTGGCTCGGGTAGAGTGATTCTTTTTCTGTCGTTTCTGCGGCGGCTTGTAGGCATCATCATCTTCATCGCCCTGCCTTCTTTTGCCATTTGCGGTAGGTTCAGGGTCACACGTGTCTTGACATTTGCCCATTCTTGTGTCGTGTTGATTGCGGCTCTCACAATGGCCAATTTGCTGTACAACTTCAGTCCTGTTCACGCCATTCGAACATCCGTTGTATGTAGACCGGCGAAATTTTTCATAAAGCCTTTTCCGAGAGCTAGGTCGCAAGCTTATTGTACACGAGATAGCGATATCGCTATTGTCGTTAGCTGCGATTTTATGGCGTGAAGTGGTTTTTTGGTACTCTCGGACGCGCGACCGTGGACTGGAACACTTAGTTGACTGGCCTGGATCGAGCGCAGCCCGTGTCTCGACTCTTTGCGCCTTAGCAAGAGAGAGCTCGTGAGCGGAGTTCTCCTGTCTGGTGTCTCTCGAATTGGACCCTTGCAGGGCTTCTGGCGTAGGCGATTGTTGCGAACATGGTGGACTAGATGGCGCCACCAAAGTAGGATCCTGAGCGGCCGCTTCTTGCTCTTTGTGATCCGTATCGCTATCACTCGACGTGGCTGACGTTGACGGTAGAGAGCCTTCTGGGCTACTGGCGTCTTGCGGCCTTGATGTAGCCTCTCTGACTGTCTCGGTTACGTCTTTAGGACCAAATGCCTTTTAAGTTATCCTTGTTAATGGGACAAAATAAAGTATAAAGTCTGTTTCGATATATTAACCAAGTTTTTTCCGTGGATTAGCGGATGAGAGAGTTTAGCACATACCAGATCCAGTATTGCCGTCACGGTTCAGCTTACGGACCTTATTAACTGGCGGAGAAACTGTGGTTGGTTGGCCACTATCGTCGCCTTTCCCATTATCGTCTGCGTGATAACCCTTATTATCGTAGTTTATGTAGATGGGGTCACCCTTTGAGAGCCCATCGCCTTGGTCTACGGGCTTCGGCTCTGAAAGTTCAGAAATACTTAGGTTAGACATCGTATTATCAATATATAAGTAGATCTAGCTAGTTAGAGATATTTATAGTACTAGAAAAAAAAAAGAAGAAAAATAGGAGCTTGCGAGTATTATGGAGTAGATAACTAGATTATCTTCGCAGGGACAAGAAGATATTTATGTACGATACGTAGAACAAGAGGCCTCAACACAACCGACAAGAAGGCTTTCTTGGCTATGTACAGAGAACTTCATAATACCGATCTAGCGGCTACCAAAGCGCTTTAGGCCGCAGACCGCCCCCTGTGCTGCGGACTCTGAAGACATCGCCACATCACTACGTCTCGTATACCTATCAATTCCGCAGCCATAGATGCCGATTGCGTAGACATGGATCTGCGAACATTGTCCTCCTAGTGCTCCGCGCTCCAACGGGTCTGCGGCGTCGTTTTCGACCTGCCATTCCGTGGGTTTGTATCCTTGCCTAGCCCTTGTCTCAGTTGGGTCCAAACGCGGAGCAGAGTTGCATTATAATTTAGCGCCGGCCACGACTCAGATGGGGCTCTGTATCGTGTCAAGGGCCATCCACTCGTTCCGCACAAGGCAAACCGTCTCTAACACAAGGAAGTTGTCACTTCTTATCGCAGAGCCGAAACGTAAGACTGCGACCCAATGCACGTCTCGTTTGTGGCGGGGGAATTGGAAAGATTCTTATCTAAGGAGCTACGTGACTGGCGAGTATACGAGAATCGGCGACCCCCTTTTTGCCGTAACATGAAAAGCTGTGTATAATCGTGAGCTTGTGTCAGCCACTGGATAGATACGAGCCGCAACTAAATTCATGACCAAAGTAGGGCCTTAGTTGGTTCATCTGCGTAGTCTGCCTTGCGTCGTTGCCGCAGTTCGTCAAGCCTTTGCCGCGGTGTGCATTCATCTACTGCTGATGTGGACCATGATTTGTTCAGGTCTTGTAGGGAACCACGTTGGTGTCCTCGTGAAGCCATATCCGATATGCCACTCTTGATGCGATACCGGGCCACCCGGGGCATGGTATCCTTGTGTAGGCGACGACGTTTTGTCACAGTTGCATTGCAATCCTCTAGACAGTGGTCGACAGGTTGTTTCATGCTTCGGCAGAAAAATGCCGGACTTGATGGGAGGCAGAGGCTGGTTAGACTGCTCCATGTGCCTTTCGGCCTCAAGAAAAATCAAAGGGCATCGTATAGATAGAAAGAAGTCTTCTGGTTTTAGCCATTAAGCTTTAGAATACAGTACCACGCGATTCTATTACATTCTCCGGACCGTTATGCATCCATTCTTAGGCAAAGATCAATTTGTAACGGCTCTACGACGACGAGCAAATAGGCTGCTCTCTTTTTTGCGGTTCCAGCTTGTAATCATCTAGCACGTCTCTAAAGGGAATGAACATCGTACCAGGATGTTGAGGACTGCGGTATGAGTGAGACAAGTCCTCACATGGCTGTGCTTCGCTGTGATCTGGTAAGGCAGATCGAAAACGGAGAATGAAAGCAATGGCGACAAGGCAGCTAGACATGCCTTGTTTGAGGCAAACAGTGTACAACTTAAAATTGGCAAGGAGGAGGGAGCCCGCGGAGAAGAGACGGTCGGTCAAAAATATAATGTGTATATAATTCCCTGTCTTCCCTACGTTCAACTTAATATCTATCATCCAAACATGTTGCCAGAGTCGAAGGAAGTTGTAGAAAAAAATAAAAGAAAAGTCGACTACGACACTCTAAACCCGCCAAACTCGGTCATCATTGCGAAGGAGGGTCGGCCGCCGTGGAGTTTGAGGTGCTAGTTCCTAAGCGCCACCATAGAAAGGTATCCTGAGATTGCGTCAACATCTATACTAATAGATAGAGAAATCCTACTGCAACGAGGGCAAAAGTGTATATGAAGCACAGGGAAAATCCACATCTAGATATCGTACAAAATTTCTTATTCATGGATTGTGCTGTCTTCCTTAGTTTTGGACCAGATAGATTACAGAACCCCTCGACATCTTGGCCTGCCAATTTCTAAAGAGCGATTATCGTCGTGGTGTGTCTTTTGCTTGTGGTGATCTAATAACGTTCGGCTACATACACTGGATGTGGTGGGGAATCTTACCACCCGCATCGTCCCTTTAGCGTGATCTCTGGCGGCTAACGGTTGGCTGGCAACGTCGGAGAAACAAGTCGCCGACCCGCAAATTATTGTCCTGTATGCCCTGCACGCCAAGATGAGGACCAGCAACAATGACGGCTGGCCTTCACAGCGACCTTCACAGCGACCTTCACAGCAACCTTTGCTCCGATATAAATATTTCTCTCTCCCTTTCCCCCCCTCGCCCTTTCTGTAAATTTACCTCGATCCCGTTTCTCAGCGACGATGCACTCATGGCAAGACAACTGCGAAAACGGCAGCACGTCGATGACCGGTCACGATCCGACACTGAACCTCCAGCAAAGAAGACCAAGGCCTGGACGTATCCTCCCGAGTTCTAGGATAGACTCTCCAAGATCAGTCTGACCCGTGAGGCCGTGGAAGAGTACGACCGCCGTCTTCGGCACCATCCTTCCCCACCTCTACCTGGGTCAAACGAACGAGCTGAACATCTTGTGTATACTTTCCCTGCTAGAGACCTCGCTCGGTTTGTACGAGAAGGCGGTCCTGATCTCTCTGATCTTCGCGGGGTAAGAAGACTATACAAATAGGATTTTCTCTTGCTTACACTGACCGAGCCTATTTAGTATCCAGTAACGAAGCGTCGGCCTTCTATCGCTATAAGTGCGAGCCAATCTTCGCGAAGCCGGGCGACGAAGTCTATCGATCCAGCTTCCACCCTTCCTACTTCGGTAACGACAAAAACGACCAAGAGTAAGAGGTCGACGCCTTACAACCGCGACTTCGATTTACATCTCACCGACCATGGCGTTTACTCCGTATACTCCTCGTAAGAACCAGACTTAGAAGAGACCATGGCGGCTATAGCAATACCAAGACCATCACTTTCCCTTTCCAAATTCTCCAACAGTATATTTAAAGCGTTTTAGGAGAGCAATGCCCGAGCCAAAGACGAGGACGATGTGCTGGCCAATGTTATACCAACCATCCTCGGACCCCACCAGCCTACGTACGCGTCCGCTCGAAACACGGTGTTTACGAGCCTCGAGCCACTTACGGATAGGACGATCGCTCCCCCCGTACCAGACATCTACTACGGAGCATACCCTGAGGAGCTGTCCCGGTTGGTTCGTGACGAGCTCGACCACCACATCATGCCATCGACTACGTAGGAAAAGCCCTGGGCACCGAACTTCTTCGTCGAGGTGAAAGGCCCAGATGGCAGTACGGCTGTGGCCATACGGCAAGTCCGCTACTACGGGGCAGTTGGATCGCGCGCCATGCATAGCCTGTAGAACTATCGAGAAGAGAAACCGAAGTACAACGGCCAGGCCTATACGTATAGCTCGACTTACTACGATGGTATACTTAAATTGTACGCCCACCACCTCACAGCGCCAATAGAGGAAGAAGACCGACCTGAGTACCATATGACTCAGGCAGGAGTATATGCTATAACCCATACTCGTGACACATTCATTCAAGGAGCCACTGCATTCCGAAATGCCAGGGACTTGGCAAAAAGGCACCGAGATAGCTTTATCCAGGCGGCAAACGCTAAGGCATCCCAGTCCAAGACAGCCATCTTTCAGAACATCGTTGAATCACTCGAAAAAGAGGATCCAGCCACAGATCATTCCGAGTGGCGTGATGGCGATGAGGAACTTCAACAATCCATCGCCGACACCAGCGGATACGACGTTGTAGACGATGGCGAAGCAACTGCCATTCCTCAGTCTCCGTACATAGAGGGTGATTCAGAAGAGCCGACTCAGGGCTCCGTGGCTCTCGGGGATGACCCGCCTATGAGTTTTGTATCGAGCTTCACATCAAGCTTCAGCAGCGCAAAGCGTCCGAGGCAGTCTGTGGGCTCGCCCTCCAATTCGAGGTATAGTCGGTCGTCCAAGAGACGTACGGTAGAATCGACCCACGCAAGTATAGCTCAGTTGGAGGCAAGCGGGGCTTTGGAAGACGCATGTTAACTCATAATATGGCTAGAGATCAAAGACCAATATGGATAGTGTTTCTATTAGCAAGGTCTAGGGTCGGGGACTACACTTCTAGGCAACGGAGTTGTCAATAGTTGCGAAGAGGGATTGGTATTATCATGCATTATAGGGTGAAGGATGAAATATAGCCGAGGATTATCTTATGCTGCTTGATCAGAGTTGCCAATAAAATAAAACACAAGCAATCTTGTAAAGGGGCTTTGTAAAGGAGTTGCCATGTCTACCTCAGTTACATCTTCTTGAACGAGTCACATAATTACTCGCTGCTAATTAGATGCGCTTCTTGCCGTTATGAGAACTATCGT
The DNA here is from genome assembly GCA_001636815.1 of Niveomyces insectorum RCEF 264. Classification (NCBI taxonomy): domain Eukaryota; kingdom Fungi; phylum Ascomycota; class Sordariomycetes; order Hypocreales; family Cordycipitaceae; genus Niveomyces; species Niveomyces insectorum. The sequence continues at coordinate 179,380 of AZHD01000005.1, read as the reverse complement.
ACAAGTATTCTCATGCCGCCCTTTCTCCTGCAGCATACTCTCGGCGCAGGTTACCAGTCATTGGTCTAAGCCTCCACCTAGTTGCTTAAAGGATCCGGAGTTGCCAACGTACGAACATGAGGCGCCCTCTCCTACGTCTCTGCGTAGCTTATCTTGTACTTTCCGTAGTCTCCCCAGGCACTTCGTTGGCCATGGTCGGTCCGATTGCTAATACAACGATAGGATACAGGATGAGTTCTTGTTTCGGCAACCATATCCTGATTCTTGAGCGACGATTCAGGCCACAATGGGTGGGTAGTAACGGCGACCTGGATAGAGGCCGTGGCGATGCAAACTTGGCTCCTTGTCTTTTCAAGAGTCCTGCGTGGGGATAGGGGCTAGGCTTGTCCTTGGATAATTATCCATGTGTGAACACGAACATTCGGGCTTGACAAGCCGCCCGACGGAACGAGTGAGACCGGCATGATGCCACTTACATGATGTAGAACGAGACACATCTAAGGGGATGGCGAGGCAATAACTCAGGTCTAACAATCTATACATTTGGCAAAGGCAAAGCAGAATGCGCTGCAGGACGAGGGAAAGGGGATAAGGTGAGTCACTCAGAATGGCATGATAGCTAAGAGGAAGGGATCAAATTCAGGAATGAGAAAGAAAAAAAGATTTGTCAGGTCTCGTACCAACAGCTAGGCTACCGTATAAACATTCCAGAGACGCTGTGGTATACGAGTCGTCAAACAATATGATTTCTTTCGTAGTCGTTTATGAGAACCATGATCCCTCGTAGCTTTGCATCCGTCTTAGTGGCTGCATGATTGATAGACGTATGAGAACTAGTGACGTGGCGATGCCTTCAAAGGCCGCAGCACGCAGGGCGATTCGCGGCCGAAATCGTTTTGCTGGCCGCGAAGTGAGATTCTTTGTGTATAACCAAGAAAATCTCTTTGTCGGTTTTGTTGAGGCCTCCTGTTCTACGTAGTGTATAAATGTCCCCTTTTTTCTGCGAAGACAGTTCAGTCGTCCACGTCATGACACTCGCAAGCTCTGCTTTATTTTCTTTTCTGACGCCACAAATATTTTTTACTCCTGGCTTTCCCAGGGCGCTGAGCAGCCTGCGGATGGCATGATGGCGCAGGTTCTCTTGGTCACGATGCATAAGGTAACCTATTTCACCGTGGCAGTGAATGAGGCAGCGGCGGCGGCCTCCTAGAAGCAGAGTGATGCGTTTTGACATTGCCCATGGAGGTTATGCAGTGGTGAGAATTGGATGGGGCATGGGGTGCATGCGTGGCCATGCGGCACAGCTAGCTATTAGTTGAGAACACGAAAAGCCTCGCAAGCTGAAGGGGGTGAGATAAGGTGAGGTGGATCCTTGCATGGCGTCGCTTTTTCTGTGGTTTGGAAAACTAGCCCACGAACCAAAAGTGACAATACTTAGGCAGCTAGGTCTATATCTCGTTTGCATCGCGGGGTGGCCGTTCTCTTCCTGTATGCTCTATCTCTCGTAAAGGCGGCAAAGTATGAGCCATGAGAGGATCGTGATACCTGTCGGTGGCTACCAAGCACCCTACGGTTCTAGCTCGTCTAAAACAAGCCAAAAAAAGACTCGATAAAGGACGAAGATGGAGGATGTAAGAGATGTAAGGCATGTAGATAGCTGATTAGAAGAGACTCGTTTCTGATGTGCATGGTATTACTAGTGCTTCCATCTACTGAGAATGGTTTCTTGTGTTTGGCTAGTCGTTTATGCAGACAAGAATCTGCTAACAGTACTCTCCTGGCGCTCCGCGTGCAATATCGGGTATACCGGCTATTTTAAACTAGCCACCCTGGCCCTTGTCCTAGCTAGGTGCAGCGCAAGGAGCGGAGTCGCATTGCAATTTGGCGCCGGCCAAGACTCGGATGGGTCTCTGTGCTGTCTCAATAACGACGGGGACGCACACTGTTTATCCACCGGTTCTGCACAAAGCAAAAGTCTCCAGCACAAGGAAGGTGTCACTCCCTATCGCGGGGCAGAGACGCTGTGTTGCAATCCAATACACGACTCACCTGCGCGGTGGAATGCAAACCCTTGTAGCTTGCCCAGCCAGAGAGGATTGCCAAGGCAAGTTCAAGAAAGTACCCGCACTAGAAGCGGCTCGCCCAGCTAGGCGAAACTATAGACTAGAGATTAAAAAAAAAAGAAAAAAAAAGGTTAAATTTAAAACTACTTGTTCTTCTGTATTATTTATTTTATGTACGAGAGCCGTTCTTCATTTGATCGTCCTAAACGAGCCGTTGAGCCTGCCAGCATAAGCGATTTTCCTAATTGGGCAAGTGGCCTTGTTTCTTGTTGCTGATTGGCTCTAACCTTAGCCTTGTCGTATATACAGGTTTCGGTTTAGTTCACAACAGACGATTGCTGGCCAAGATACATCAATACCGATTACCAAGTAAAACCAAGCTAAGTAAAACGACGAAAAGTAGCCACTTATCCAAAACAATCCAGTATATCATTCACCCACAAGCCCAAAATCGCTCTAAAGTTCCATAACAGGCTAGTCCTCGGTAGCAAAAAATATTCCCTTAACCTTAATCATAGCAACTTCGACATCGCCAAGCTCGAGAATGCCGAAGTCCCCATTCGGACACTCGAGTATCTTTCCTGGCTTGTTCAAGAGGAGGCTGCTTTTACTCTTAGGTTTCTTTTCGTTATCGCTCGTTTTCGCTTGTGTTGCGGGATTAGGGGTTTCTTCCTCGGCGCGGTTGAACGTTTCCGGCTCCCTCATGAGGGAATCGTTGTCGCCGTCGCTATTTGAAACCTTCTCGTCACGAGACATCGCGTTAGCTTCACCGGTTCCGGGGTTGAGCTGCGCTGTAGAATTGTCGCTAGACATATTAAATGACTATTCGGAACGAGTTTGTGTGGTCTGGGCGAAATATGTGCGGATAGGATGAAAGAAGGATGAGGAGCGAAGAGATGTGGATGGCTTAAGCAGTTACGAGAGAGGCTATTTCGTTGGCAGCGAGGCCATTTGGGCGAGCTTACCATTATATACGTAGGAAATGTGCCCAGCAATGCGGTTGGTCTCTTCCCTATAAACTCCTTGATCGTTGTCCGCTCGCTGCCTCTCTTTGCGGTAGGCAGTCTGTAGCAACTATTACTTCTGGCGGAGATGGCTGCGGCATGGCAGACATCAGGACTGTGGCGAAGCCATCCTGCCATTTCCGAATGATTAGGATTTTGTAAGGTCTGTCTCCTATACATTAACAATCAGTCCCGCCGCAACCGACGAGGCGTCTCGCAAGTCCGTAAATCGCTATACAGAGAGCAGGCGAAGAGGCAGAGGCCTCCAAGCATCTCCTTATTAACGTTACCACTCATTCTAAGACAAGCCGATAAAGAGTGTGCCTTGTGGACGATGAAGGATGCGGCAAAGTGCTGATCGTGGCAGGGCGCCACGGCATGGGGCGCCTTTTCTTTCTGCAAAGGTTAGCATTAGCAGGACATGTTCGGTATGGCCGATACTCTACCGCCTGCCGTAAACATGCTATAACGGTGTATGGCCATGATGCATGAAAGATTCGGCACACCATTGTCCTGCCACGAACCATTGTCCTGATTCTTTCGGTAGTATGATTCTTTGTTCTGGTCTAGGGCACAGCCGCGCTTCTTCTCGAGATTATATTCGCGTCGATTACGCGGAGGGTGATTCGGGAGAAGGCAGGCTGCCATACGTACCAGCAGGGCAGATTAGTAGGGCTGAGCGGAGTTGTCCGAGTTCGAATGTCTGCGACTCACTGTAAGGCATATTCAAGTAAGGATCTTGGCCGAGCCCGGGTATGGCGAAGTACGACAGACTCACCAAGTCTGCAGTAGCATGTCCTGGTGCAAATAGAGAAAGAATCATATAAAAGCAACTGTCTAAAGTCTTTACTATGTTCACATTAGATCTCCTGCTTCAACAAGTTCTACTTCACATTTATCAATACCAGCTAGTTCTTTTATACCTACAGCTTCTATCATCAACCGCCTACCTACAATGCATTCTAAAACTCCAATTCGTCTTGTGGTCGGACTCCTAACGGCCTGCTCACTGGCTGACGCCTGTCTTAACGCAGCCTTTATGCATTTCGCAATCACTTTACGCAAGCAAGCAATATCTGACTATATCAACGCTACCGACAAGACACTGAACCTCAACTTTCAAGTCCTGCAAAAAAATATCCACGGATGTGCAGTGGTCACAATGATTTTCATCATCCCGTGCACCATTTGGGGGTTTGTGACTGCATTCTACCCATACTCAAGGCCGTTGCAATGGCGTGAAAAAATCTTGCCGGTATACATAGGGTCAAAGCCAATCGAGATAATAACCATGCTTGGTTCTGGGGCTTATCTTGCCAGCCAAGTTGAGGGTCTCCAAATCCCCTTTGAAGAATTTAGCGCCAGCAGCAGCTTGCCATATTACAGCATCATGTATTACGGCGGTATCGCCCAGGCGGTCTACGGATCTGTTTTTATCTCTCTTGCCATTATTGCTGCTGTCTCTGCATTCGCCATTACTTATTTTCAGATAAAGAGACTTAATAGGGAGGCAGCGATCAATGACGAAGTATGACGAAGGAATAGTGTTAAGCGGTATCGCGATAAACTAGGATTATCTTAGGTCGCGGCCTTAGAAAGGCGATGAACTTTGGTTAGCAGACTTTTTCTTGCGTCTTAGTAACTTCGTCCACCGTTTTATAAAAGCTTTCGGTTTTGTTGATTTTTTTATTTTTATAGAGTAGTTTAATAATCGCGTTACGTCTGGTGTTGTGTTACGACAGCTTCTTCATAGGTATTGTATTTGGAGTCCTGATTCAAGTGATTGTTTGCGAAAAAGACACCGCATTTTCGTGGCGTAGAGTGGCTAGTATATTAGAGTAGCTAGTATAAAAGTGGCCAGGATATAGGAGTGGGTAGTATAAAAATAGCTAGTACATGAGTGTAGACAGTATATAAATGTGGACAGTACATGAATATGGACAATACATAAATATGGACAATATACGAACGTGGCTAGTATACGAAAATGACTAGTATATAAAAATGGCTGGTATACTATCACGTGCGTGACCTTCTGAGGCAGGCATAGCTAAACAGAATGGTAAAAAAGTAATCTTTATTATTATCGTACCTATCCCCAGCGAATTTTCGAATAAGGGGTTGCATTAGCATCTTGCTCGTGGACGACGGCTAGATACAAGCAGTAATGGATATAAAAGACCTGTAAAGCATGCCTCAAACCGCTTTTTTCTCTACGCACATTGAAAGCATTTTCTAGTATAATGGACGTTCTTACTTTTGTCGTCTCTGCCATCGGCGTTGTTTGCCAGTTAATTACTCTATACAGCAATCTGAAAACAAACACATTCCAAATACCAGAGCCTTGTATCGATTGCTTTCTGTTTCATCTCTTCTTTCTTTATCTTCACGACCGGCGGCATTTCTCTGCACAGAAAATCCGACCTTCGTGCTCGCTACCTCATGCAAGAATCAACCACTTCCAAGACAATTCTCGGTTTACACTCTAAATACTATCGCGTATTGTTATTTGGATGAAAAATAGGATACAGAACATAGTCCTCATTACTAATCAGTCACCTTATAAAGGCAAAAGCTGACTGTCCTCTGGCTCCTCCAATAGGTTGTTTACCTGAGCCTCGCTCACTCGGAGATACCTTTCGTTCATTACATCAGTGCCAGCAAATACCTCCTTTTCGGAATCCCAAGAGATTTGAACGGAGTACCCGACTCCGTCTAGTCGTACTTTGACCCAGAAACTCGAATCCCGTGGGTTAAAAGAAATGTTCTTGTAGTGAGCCCCCGAACGATCTTTCCAATAACCCCCGCGACGTTCCCAGCAAACTGTTTTATCGCCGTCATCTAAATGGCAGTGAACTCTCTCTAAGTGGATGTAGATATCACTCCATTCTGTGGGGTTAAGGTCCACTGTGTCTTTGTTTCTTGGGTTTTTTGATAAGCGTTTGACTCGTGAGCGTTTGACTCGTGAGCGCTTGTCTCGTGAGCGTTTTTCTCGTGGGCGCATTTTTCGTGAGCCTCTTTCTCGCGAGTGTCGTTTTCGTCCACATAGCTTGTTTGAATATAGAAAGATCACGTCGTTGGAATCGTCGCTGCTATCCTTGATGGCACTTTCGTTCGGGGAGGGGCTGCTGAGACTTTTAGAGTTGGTAGTCTCGAAAATGAAAAAGGTCTCGAACTCCTCGTCACCCATAGGTGAATATGCTGTGTCGGTAGGGTGTGTGCACAGGTCATCCAAGGAAATGGGAGTCTCGGGATAATAAGTAGGTTCCTCTTCCTGCGATGAGTCGCCAGCGTATGAGTCGGTCTCCCTCGCACTGGACATCCAAACTTGGTTGAGAATTTGCTGCTCGACAGCGGACAACTCCGTTGTAGACTCGAAGGGTAGAGGGAATTCAAAGTCCAAATCCAAATCCAAACCTGCATCTCCGAGCAGATTTAGATTGTTGCTGTCTGGGGTCCAGATGTCCAAGTCACATTTTTCGGCAGGGTTGAGAAATATATTGTTTGTCCGAGACGATAAATCAAGAGGTTCGATCGCCTTATCATCTTGTATCCAAGAAAAATCAGGCATTTCGGCCTCTCGAGAGCCAACTGTCATGTAATGGAGCGGGTTCATCGTGGTCGCTAGGATTTATTAGATGAGCGGAAAGAGAAAGAAGACGCAAGAAAAAGGAAGGGAAGCCTTCACTTTATACTTTTCGGCCTGCTATAGATAGCTGCACGCACTCTTGTCGTACCGAGTTCTTCATCTGTCTGTTTCTGGCCAACTTCGCTGGCCGACTCGATCAGGCATAAAGCAACCTCATGCTTAAAGCAGGAGTTATGCATTGATAAGCAAGGCGGTGCTTGAGCTTTATATGGACATTCAGAGCTCTCAAGCATCGCCACGGAGTCAAGCACACGATAGTGTACTGCTGGAGGCCTCAACAAGATTCTATCCAGATGGAAGTTGTGATGCGAGAGGCGATTATCGGCCTGGTCTGGTCTGTGGACAATACTGTTGGCTTCCAAGGACATAGTCTTGCTTGTCCTCTTCACGGAACAAATCACTGTCCAACTGAGCTGGTATATCTGTTTATCGTCTTGTGACAGTATCAAGGAAAGCATTTCCAAGTGGAACATACTGGAAATCAGTGCTACCCCGCTTGAAATTGATGATCGAACTTGATTCGGATGAGAGTGGTAACTCCTTGTGTAAAGCCGCTGGTTGCTACCTCCTTTGGATTTGTTGGCTGCGATAGAAGGGCATTTTCTCCGACGTTTGTGTAGTTGTCGGCAACCGCCATCGTGACTATCATCCTTATTCCTTTTGCCATCAGCAGATTTAGAATTGCACACGTCTTCACTTTCAACCTCCACCGTATTTTGCCGACTGCAGTCCGCAAGATAACGAGACCATCAGTAAAATCTCTGTTGTATATACCGGAAGACCTGCGGAATTGCAGTCGAGCAGCAGCCCTTTTCCGAAGACACAGTTTTGGCTTCGTCTTAGGCGATTAGCGGTATCATCATCGCCTTCACTCACTGAGGTTATGGGGCAGCGTACTTTACTGATGCTTTTCGGTACGTAGTTGCAGACTAGAAGGTAGATACCTCGAGTCTCGTCAGCGGAGACACCGCAGAAGTACCATATTGTGTATGGTGTTCTTAGAATTAGAACCTTGTGAGACTTCTAACACACGCGGTTGCTGTAGCCATGAATCAGACGATGTTATTAAAGGACGTTCCGGGATAGGTACGCCTTGTTTATTATTTGACGCAACCATTGAAGTCGATGGCAAAGGTATCGAGCGTTCAAAGCTATCTGCACCTTGTTGTTGGCTTGATGTGCTTTCTTCGACTAGGTTAGTTGCACCATTTAAGGAGAGCTGTCTCAAGTCTTCCTCAGGTCTCCTTTATTGGCAGTATGGAGGATAACGCCTGTTTAGACACGTTAGACCATTGGTGTATCAAAAGGTGGAGGATGCGAGAATATCGTAGTACTAACACGGCTGGTTAACCGATGACAGAATTGCGTTAGATTGGCCATTGCAAGGATTGCCAGGTGCAAGCTCAGCAACTCTATGTTCAACGGGTGGTTTGTCAAGCAACGAATAAGGGTCATTACTTTGGTAATTGTCTAGGACGCAAGCCTTGTCTAAAATCCAATCCTCATCATCTTTGGCGTGCTCTTCATCACCAACGATGTATATGGCATCGTCTTGAGAGCGCCTGGGACTGTGAAGACTCATTATTTTCTGAGGAATGTAAGATATCTGGCCGCCCATTTTATTTCTGGTATGGGAAAGCTGCCCAGAGCCGAGAGATCTTCATACATTGGCAAAACAGTAAGTACAAGTGCTAATCGGCAAGCAACTTGTTTCCTTGAGAACCTAAGAACGGAGACAAATATACAACGCATAGTGTAAAAGGACTTGACTACAAGGAGGTTTTTATAACAGCATCAATCTGGCGGTCAACAAAGAATCTTCGGTCGTGAAACACCCTTCACGTAAACCAAAGAATCGTCACTCCGCCAGTTCACATTTGTCTGTATGCAACTGCCGAGATAGTAAGGCGTCGATCGAAGCGTCTCCGGAAGACTGTGCTTAACTACAATGATACGAAGTGTCTTCTCGATACCGCTCTTCATCTACTTTATGCATGAGCTTCGCCCCTTTCTCTTAGATGTCATGTCATTCCCATGACTCAACTTATCACATTCCCTCATCCTGCAGAAAATTTCTCCTTGCCTAGCTCAAACACGGCATAGACTGTTAGGCCAAATACCAATAAGAACTAAGGCATCGTCATCTCCTGAGGTCCGCTTCGTTCCACATCATGCTAAGCGAATCCTTAGTCTTACTTCCTGCATTTTTTCGATATCTCACGGGCTGCAAATACGTCGCTAATATACCCTAACTAAAACATACATCTTATTATTGGAGAAATGCCACGTCATCCGAGAATACGACTTGTTTTAATGCACCCTTTTCGCCATGGAATCGACAAGAAATCAAGAGGATGTCTTTCCGCCACGGACCCATCTAACTTGCCATTGCAACATCCCCCGCTGTAGCCTGAATAGCTGTCCACGGACTCATCTTTGTCTCTTGTATGTATTAACAATCGGACCGACCAACGAGGCGCATCGCGAGTCCAAGGAAATATTGTAGCCAAGTTATGGTACGAGTGGTTGGGAAGAGGAGGCCTCCTATTGTCCTTATAGCAACAGACCATTAAGTTGGTAGTATAGTCTGGTGTCAACCTGAGCTATGAATCTCTAAGGTGTAGATGTAGATGCAGATGTAAATGAAAGAGTCAAGGCCAGCTACAGAACAAAGAAAAAAAATTACGACTATGACTTATCGTAAAAAGTACCATAATAATCATAGAGAATAAGAATATAGAGCGACGAGCGTGAAAAGAAAAAGGCCATCATAAAACATTCGTCGAAAAGGCTGCAAGCGCAGCCAATCAGCAACAAGCAGCAAAACTATATTACCCGATTAAGGACCGAACCTAGACAGACACGACAGCATCTTCACGGGAATCCTTGCAGGCTTACTTCTAGTTTTCTTTCTTTTTTTTTAATCGGAAATCTGGTTAGGCGTGTTTAAACGAAGCACTGTGGCTATGCCACAGGGGCACAGGGAAGCACACCCGCTAAGCAGGTTCGAGCAGGGACGGCACAGGCGCACCTCTGAAAGAGGTAATTCTCAATGAGCAGATTCGCCTGGCATAATATGCTGTTATAGACGGCCGATACACTATACTTAAGTAGCCTACTTATATATATATAAGAGCTAGAATTAGTTAAGTAGAATTAAGTCCGTCTAACTACCCTTAGTATAGCTACAAGGTATTTTAGTAATGTTTCTAGTCTATATTAGGTTATATTATATACCCCTAGCTCGGTCTTTATAATTTATACAGGCTATATATCTACTTAAGAGAGTGAGATACTCTTACGAGGAAATACTTGTTAGTCGGTGATTATTCGTCTACTTTTTACTACGTATAGGTCTATTACAGCCGGCGCCTACAGTTATTCGTAATAGACGTAGGGGATCAGTACGTTTAAATACGTATTACTTTCTATCCAATGAATAGGGGCTCGTTAAAATATAAAAAGTATATACTACCAGCCGTAGGGTAGAGTGAGGGATATAAGACAGTCTATTTCCTATCGAGAAAAGGTAAACTCCATCGGTGTCTCACTTTACCCTACCATTAATTTACATCTACTTAAAACCGCTACGTTACTTTAATAAACTTATCTCTCTTATTTTAAACTTAGAAAAGATCTTACAACCCGTATAACGAAGAGATATTAAGCGTGGTTCTTTAATACCCTCGCTAAATCTTTAGAGCTTAAACCCCCTATCTTTTAATAGCCCATCATTATCGTGCTCCTCAATATAGCCAACGAGTAGACATCTCTTCCGACTTAAAATCCCTACTTCTAGACCTCTATACTAGACTTCTTCTTTCCCGGCATTACAAGCACCCTCACCGCCACCGAACAGCTTATAACCGGCAGGCTTAATAACTATATCAATGGCCTATACCTCTACGGGATTCTACTATACTTCGCTAAGTATATTTCTAATTATACCTAGGGGTTTATAGATAGACACCTAAGTGAGTCAACCTATACACTACTTAATATTTATCCTCCTAATAACGCTAGCTTCGAAAGTCTAGGTACTCTATTCCGACGAAGCGTATAATATACTTATCGCCTAGGTATTCTTTTAGATATTTACCTATAATTCTTATTACTCCCTCGCTCGTATTAGTAAAAGATAAACGCTCGCCGAAGATTATAAACGGGAGAAGAAGCCTTTAAGCTATTTGTTTTAAAACGAGACGTATACTTTCTTTTATAAAAAGCGTCTATTTTAATTTCGGTTTATATTAAAGGAGACTATATTCTACTTAAAAGAAATTATTTTAATTTTATACCTTAGAAGGTTACTACGACCCCTATAAGAACTCTTTAACTATTATCGGGTTAAGTATTTAAAGGTGAATCGGGATAAAACTACCATCTTTAAACCCCGAGATAGTAAATAAAAGCCGATAAAAACGAAGGTAATTAAACCAATCTTAACTATAGTTATAAATAATAGGGAGAAAGAGGCGTTATTATATAATATTTTAACCTATCTCGACCTAGAGGTTTAAGTATAGTATACGAACCGCGGCTTTCTTTATTAAAAGGGTTACCTACTTTATAAACCACCTAGAATAAAAAAGTTTAACTTAAGTTTAACGATTACCGGCCATTTTTATCTAGATATTTATATATTAAATCTCTTTAACGTTATAAGTTAATCTTTAAGCGGTTTATTCGTAAAGCTTCCCCCTTATTACGTCGTCCTTTTAAAAGATATTAACGTTATCGATTTAACGTAATCGTAGTAAGTTATAATAAAGATAATAAATACGAGGGAACCCGCCACTTAAAGGCCCTTATTTAAAAGATTATTTAAACTTCTTAATACTCTAAATAGTATAATATCGTACGAAGATCGACTCTTTATTATAACTATAAACTATATCGAACACCTAGACCTTACTCTTATACGCCCCGGCCGCGCGGATAAGAAAATTAAACTTTCCTATATTAATAAGGATATAATTACCTAACTTTTCTATCTCGTCTTTAAGTGGTCGGAATATAATATCTTAAACTACGAAAAGACTTCCGACGATACTAAAACGATCGAACGGCTTACGAACAAGTTTACCGACAGGTTACCTAAACGGGAATTCTCCCCGGTTAAAATCTAATCCTTCTTAGTAGAAAATAAAGGCTCCGCTCTCGGGACTATATAGAAGGCGTAGGTATAGGTGGCCAAAACCAGAGAAGAGAAGAGAAAGAGAGCCGATTCTTTAAAAGAAACTTTAACGTAACTTTTCGTAAGGACTATCAGAGCTTACTAACCTCGGCGACCTCGCAGCGAGCTTATAGCCATATAATGGTGCGGGATTATAATAACCTAACTATGAAAAACCTAGAAGTAGGTCGTGCCGCCGTGCGCTCCCTTTCCCGTGCGTTAAAGAGCTCGTCTAGCGAATTCGTGCTAAATACGCCACCTCTATCTAAATCTAATTGGTCGGTTAAAAAAGTAAATGATTTAACAATAACTAGATGTCGCTCGAGAAGGAGGATGATTAGAATAAGAGATAGAAAATGATAAGGTAACTTGTGTAAATGTCGGAATTAGGAGTAGTTCTATGCGAGGTCTAATGGGGTAGAAGTAACTCCGAAGATTACGGTTCCTATTAACGAACGATTAATTGCTCATATTAGTCAGTTATTAGGTTAAATGATATTTTTTTTTCGTTTGGTTTTTTTGCCTGGGCCTTCTGTTTTTCTTTTCATTATTAATGTATATCCTTTCTCATGTTGGGCGTACTGTGTTCGCCCCTGACCCCTGAACCCCAAAACTTATCCCGCTTAGCGTGCATATAGCCGGTTGTACGCATGCTCGCGTCCCAGCCGGACCAGTTTGCGCACGCCGCACCCGAGGGAGGCTGCCACGGCTGCCACGCCCGCTGCCACTCGGTGGTGCTACACGCCGCTTCCAGGTGCATTAAGCCGTACCCGCACCGCAAGTCAGGTTCAGCGGTGAATAACAGGTATCACCCAGTCCATTGGCGACGGCTGGGTTGTCTCACTCGCCGACGCCATGAACCTCTTGATCATGGGCTGCACCAATTCAAACACGCCCTCGGCTTCCTCGGCCGCCAGCCGCTCGCTTAGACCATGTTGTCGGCCCTCGGTAATCTGCCGTTCGCGGACCAAGTATGCCTGCCGTAGTACCAGCATTCGCCCAATCTTCAACACGGCCGCGTACGTGGGGGTGGTACGACTGGGCTGCCTCCCAGCCCCCGTCTCCCCGCACCATCATGGCCGCCAGCGCGCTGACCACCACACTGTCGTATTCGTTGCCCTTGAGCTGGTGGTCCAGTAACGCCAACGAGCATGCCAGCGTGCACCCATCCAGCGCTGCCTCCCTCTCCTCGGCCGTCTGTCGTTGCACCTCGTCCTCGTCCTCGCTGTCAACACCCACCGCCGCTGCCATGGCGTCGTACGTTTGGACCTGTCGTGACGTTAGCCGGTACGGCCGCTCTGCCTCGTCCCACCTCTCTTGTGTGCGGAACAGATAGCAGAAGAGCCGTAACCAGACCGTCTCGTACCGTTGCAGCGTCGCCTCTTCGATCTCGCTGTGGAACGGCACTTTTGGCTTGCGTTAATCAACTTTGGGCCATAGTTGCAACCCATTATGGTCAGAAAGATTCCGTTTCTGCTGTGCTCCACGATGTGGCAGTTTCGTTGTTCGGTGTCGGAAAATCGTTGTCACTTTCTGTCAATGTGAAGAGGGACGTGTCAAATTCCGTATCGGCCAGAGCAGTGCCTTGTGAGAGACAAGGAATCCACGGCCTCAGTTCGCTTTCAACAGGAGAAGAGAGAAACGCATTGTGAGACAAGTAGAGAGCGCCATCGAGAGGTGGGCTGTGGAAATGAGAGGGACACATTGGAAGAGGAGTGGCCACAAATAATATGTAAGAGGATGGGTGGATAAAGGAAAAGAAAGAACTGTCTGAACTAAAAAAAAAAACAAGGAAGGAGCCCGATTTACATACGCAGATTGAGACCTACGTGTCCGATGGGTCTAGTTTAGACTCGCTGTGAAAGTGAGCAAAATGTTTTTCTTTTTGTTTTTTTAATATCATTTTCTTTGTAAAAAGTCCTAATTTAATAGTTAAATTCATCTATAGCGCGTAACTTGTTGATACATTTTTAAGTCTTAATCTTGTTGTTCTTGGTTTCTTGGTCCCTGCCTAGCGTCGTGTACCATCCCTTCTCGACGGGAAAAGAGGACTTGCACCCTAGGGGAATGACTTGGTAAAATAGACATACTTGCGGCCTTCATATTCGTATACTCCATCAACCTTGTGCCACTTTTCTCTCTTAGTGTCTCTGTTATACCCATTCGCGTCCTTGAAATAATAACCACCAACAATCCTGTGCTTCTTGATCTCCACACTCATGCGATTCTTTTCTTTTGAAGACAACCCGACTTCGGTGTCCGCATCATCATCGTCGTCCTCCTCTCCACCATATTCACTATCGAACTGACCAGCAACGGATGATGCCTGCCCCGTTTGCTGACGGGTGTCGGAAGGCGCAACGCCACTCTGAGCAGCATCAACTATCTCGTAGCTCCCCGACTGGCCAGCTCCTCTAACCGGCAAAGAATAACCCTGAGTCAGGGCTACAGAAGCTGTCCCACTTCCCCCGGCATAGCCAGCGATGTTGCTTGCCGCATCACTGGTCCCGCTGCTCTCTCCAGTCTCGTAATAGTAAGCATATTCAGCGACACTGCTAGAACTAGCCCGACTACCCTCATCAGGTTCGTACGAATAGGAACTGCTGCTAGCTGGGGTATGCCCCGATGGTTCACTAGGGGAGTCTTGCAGTTTGTCGCCCTTTGATAGGGTCCGCTTTTTCTCCCCGGAAGTGTTATGGACAAAGCCGTGTTTTGCAGAACGCCACGAATCCAAGTCGGGATACCAGTAGTCAATGTGGTTATCATTCACCGCCATCATGGCCAGGCACCAGAGAGCAAGCTTGACGGTGAGTTTATGGGCCCCATGTGCACTCCATGGAACGACGGCATATTCGGGGCCATGGTATGCCCATTTGACTGGGTCGTTATCACTATAGGATGACCCATAGGATGTCGTTGACAGCATGGACGTGTCGGAGGGCTGGCTTCGATGCCCAGAAGGCCCAGCAGTGGCCGTTCTGGTTGGGAGATCGGCGGCTATGCCAGGGCCAATGTCACTTCGAGTCAACCGCAAGGCAACAAAGCAGGTATCCGTGATGATGAATCCGTATCGTGAAGAATTAGCGGTCATGTAGTAGACAATCTGTAATATCACATTTCGCCATTCTGTGTAATTGTCTGCGATGATGGTGGGCCACCATTTCGTGCTGAGTTTTGTATCTCCTGGGAGGATGTTTAGGTAGGTCCCAGTGTCACTTTCAAGACAGGTGTACGAAACCAAAGACCAGTCAGGTACACCATCTTCTTGGCAACGAGAACCGCGACCCAGATGAAATGCGCCGGGTTGGCCCCGAAGCGCAAAGTTCACAACAGGGCTCACAAACCGCCTTAACACGTCTTCCAAGCTGTCCTCGTGGAATAACTCAAGATCTTGGTTTAGTGCCATAGGCTCACGGTCACCGGCGTAGATCTGTCTGAGCTGTCGAGAAAAAATGCTGGTCAACACAGAATACGAGAAGTCCTCCCAAGGCTGCCAGTCGTCAAAGTCTATATCGGTCTTGGTTTGAGTGTTCTTTCCGGGAGGCATATTTCTGCTGTCGACTCGAACGTTTGGCCGCGTAAGGGCCTCAAGGAGCGTGACAATTGTGAGAACGATTCGTTGTCGTGTAGGTTATACGTCAACAGGGGTAGAACCGGCCGCAGGCGCAGACAAGTAGGGAGGTGGTAGGCAGGCATTGACAATAAGGTGGGGCAAGTGGCGTTCTGAAAAGCGTGACAAAAATACTGACAAAGATAGTGCACTAGGGGGTACAGATTAGCTCTTCGTCCTTGGCCCTGTAACTGGCTAATCACAGGTCCCCTAACCACATCACGTGCTAATTGGATCACGTGAAAAGTGTACACATAGGTGTGGAAGTATACGCTATTTGATTAGTCAAACAACTATTATGTCAGGCTTTTTAGATAGGTGGGGCGACGCCGTGGTCAGACAAAATGGACCGCGTCGGCATTTCCTTAACAAAACCCTCAGAACTACATCGAATTGTACTGCATGCATGGCGACACTCCAGGAAAAACAACTCAAGCATAGGGCTCTTAAATGGCCTTGCCGTGATGAGACAGTAATGGAGGGGCCTCCCAACTGTGGCGCAGCCGATCTACGCAAGCCCCGACTTCGAAAATGCGCCTTCGATGCGAACAACATCTCATGGCTAGAACGGCTGGGAGGCGGACGAGACGGATACTGCTGGAAGGTGAGATTTGGAGATGAAGGGCCTTTCGTACTGAAAATGGTAAGTGCCGGGGCACGTTTCTGTCGGTTCTATCTTTGGGACTTAATTTGTCTTCCCTTTGTTCCCCTGCTGACAAGGTAACCATAATCAGTTTTGGGACAAGCATAAACCCCCGACACGATTCGAATACCTTGCATTCGAGGGAGAGTGCAGGAATGCAGCCTTGCTGCAAATGATGGAAGCAGCGGTCGAGGAGGCGAACGCGAGTGGACAGAAGATCATGGTGTGTTCACACCCCGTGTACTGGCAGCACGCTATCGATAACATTCAGTCCTTCTCAACGGACATGCGCGAGAACCCCGAAATCGTGACTGAGTACGCAGCCAAGTACAACCTACAGCTGCGGTCTATTTCTTCGGTGCCCCGTCTTCGCAAATGCTACGGCTGGCTTCCATTCCACGACAACCTGCTTCGAAATCTGCCAACGTCCTTACAACCACCACCGGTTCGCATCGACCACAAATTGACACGGACACTGAACGACATCGATACAGAGCGCGTGGCCATTATCTACGAGTATGTTGAAAGAAAAGAGAATGAGCTGGCCAAGGTCCAAGAAGCTGTGGACTTTTTTTACCTCGTTGGCTTCCACATGTCGACCTCGTTGAGACGCAACTGGGAAAGCAGTGTGCTCCTTGACCTCTCCGATCTTACCAATCCATACCAGACATACTGGAACCATCGACTATATAAAAGGAAGCCAGAAGCAGAGAACATATTGAAGAATCTTACGACGGCAGAATACTTAGTAGAGAAGTTTACTCTTGGAGAGTCAGGAGTGAAGTGATATGATATAATATGGGATGCTGTTTTCGTGTATCTTTTTTTCAACTTCCTGGTTCTCGATGTAGCCTTGGGGGCTGTAACACATGTATCACGTACTGCGATTGAGTCGGTAAAGATGGCTGAAAAGTTCTTGTTCAGAAGATGGTGTGTATGTCCGTGAATTAATCAAGGCAACGATGCAAAGGAACATTGAAGGCTTTCCGACTTGAGCAGCTCGAACCATGATGTACGGAATGGGGCTCAAATTGATTGTTCTA
Organism: Niveomyces insectorum RCEF 264; assembly: GCA_001636815.1. NCBI lineage: Eukaryota > Fungi > Ascomycota > Sordariomycetes > Hypocreales > Cordycipitaceae > Niveomyces > Niveomyces insectorum. Next base: position 162,192 of record AZHD01000005.1, on the reverse strand, counting down.
AGTAGGATTGCTGCCGTTGAGCACTACTTCTCCCACTTGAAAGAACTTTTAAGCAAGTTAAAGTTTAGTAACGTTAACCTTTCTGCCACTCAAGACTACCTACTATGTGGAAAACGGACTGCCCTGTCAAGTGTAACACGATGGCAGGACATACTTACTTTGTAGATTGCCCGGTTTGCAGCTCGTTTAGCAGTGTTTCGCTTCGTTGTGAAACTTTGTTGCCTTGGTGTAATGTGACGAGGGTGCGTGTGTGTGTGTATGTGTTTGTCTACGTACGGAGTAGTATGTGCCTTGTCAGGCAACCGCCCAGAACCAGTCTGGACCCAAATGGAAGAAAACAGCGGTTTCGGGTAAACAGGCATTATTGCATTGACCGGGACTTTCCCGCCAGCGCCTCCTACACCATGCTGTCTTTGCTCAACGCCGGCTCCGTCCTCGGCCGCTTCCTGCCTACTTCTCCACGGCCATGATGGTCGCCTCCTTTGTCACCCTCAGCAGCGTGCCCATTGGCGGTGCGCTCCTTGGCTCGGGCCTGGTCGAGTCTGGCTGGAAGGCTCTGATTGCCTTCTTGGGCGGCTCTTACTTCATTGCCATGGTCTGCTACATTGCGGCTCGCATCATGGCCGTTGGCTTCACCCCTTTTCTTCTGATCACATTTTTCACATTTTCATTTTTATTTTTCACTCATGTCTTCGTTAACGACCCCCCCAGAAAATCTGCATTTCAAAGGAGTTTCAAAGGATAGCGTCATAGTTCAGGATAACATAAGATCTAGGAGATATGCATACCCGATGGACAAAAACAAGGGTCACAAAGCCCAGTAAAATAGAAAACAATCTGACAACCCAATCAAACAGGAACAAACGTGATTATTTTTTCTTGTATGAGGCTGAACAAAATCAAACACCAATCTGTGTGGTATTGTTGGCATCCTCAACTTCACCGTTGCAACGGCTGTCATCGAGACGATTTCCAACAAAACTTATTCCTCTCGGACCTAACACTGCGTGTTCCTTACAGCTGCATGCAATGTGATGCCCATAAATGGTGTGCTCCCTTAGATTTGTCAGTGTTATAGATCCAGATAACCGCGGAAAGAGTAGATGGTCTAGTTTGCGGTCAAACAGCTTTTTCCTCGTTTCAGGGACAAGTGTGTTGAGATATCTTTCCAAATTGCGTGGGCCAGTGGACTCGTCAAGCCGAACAAGGTCGTCGTCAGTCCCAATAGCGACTGCCAGCTGACGAGGGTCAAAGTCACCGATGTGCGATACGATCGGTTTCTGGGCGCGTAAGTCTCCTTAGTGATGAGTGCTAGACAGCAGTGCAGAGTTTGAGAATGTTGAAAGATGGATGGACAAAAGAAGTGTGGGATCTGGATGTAAAGTGTCTCTCTTGAGCTATTGGGCACTCATGATTCACCGCTCAAGCTGGAGTTGGATGTGACCATGACAACCAAACCATGCTTGCCGCTCATTTTATCGGCCCTTCCAACCATTCTCTACACTGCATTCATGGCAAGACCGATTCGACCTCCGAGACTTGTTTCTGGTAGTGTTGCATGGGATAAGTGGCGATCCATATGCGCGAGATCGCTATGAATATAACAATCATGTATGTTGCGCATTCGACCTTTCCCGATAAGTCGATCTGAGACGCCAGGTATAAAGCTTCCTATCATGATTTTGACATAGTCAGCATATGTGTGGTGAGGAAGTGTGGCAGCAGCGTCGAGCACTTGAGAAGCAAAGGGCTCGCTGGCCTGGGCACATTCATAGTACGCCTCTTCTAAAGACTCGATCTCGGAGACAACCCTGAGTATGTTCGTACGGTATAAGTTGGGCCAGTAATATCTGGTGTCCATATAGACGTGCTTCGATACTGTGCTTGGTCATCTTGGTTAGAGGTTAGTGTATAAACTTGTCGGACAACGTCCATATCATAACCAACTCCCCCGTGCTGTGTTGCGAGAAGCTGATCGTGTCCCCGTCGTGGGCTGGGTAAAGAAGGTTGGCCCAAAGCGTAAAGTCTTTTGCCGCAATTTCACGAGGCTCGACGCCATGTGCCTGGGCCTATTTGAAATGGCCGTTGAGGGCTGCGGGAAAGAATAGGGCGTCATATATCCTTGTGTATGGGGTACTTTTTCTCCGAAATTACAACAATAGCCATGGTTATGACTCTGCAGCCGCATTAGCAAAACAAATACATATACAGCAGAGGCAAGATGAAAGAGGTACGACTACCTAAAGGTTTTAAGTTCTTTGGTTGGGCCTGGTATAGTATCCTGTTTTAAAAGAGGCCTGTATTTGACACAGTCGGGCTTCTTTTGGTAGGTCACTTCCAGTCGTGGTAGGAGATCGTGGCACTATTGAAGAAGCTTGTTATTCTTGGTCTCTTCTTGGCGTTAAAGGTGAATGGCGACCTCGTAGGCGAGAGAGTCTTAAAGAACACAATATATACGTTACCTGAGAATACTTCTTGTGGCACTGCTATTCCACTCAATTTCTACCAGCCGCACATGCCTGTTACCAATATCAAGAAGAGATGAGGTTATTATCACCAACGATGACAGACACTGAGGTGAAGACAACACTGGAAGGCGATCTCTTTCAAAATATACAATTTGGTTATTTCTTTGCCGGGGTGCCTGACTCTGATTGTCTCACCTGAGCCTCACCTTGGCGACGGTTGCCACCACCACGCGCCAGCCACTCCCCAAAGCCCTTCATTCTTTCGGTATCCTGGCCGAAGAAATCTCTCCAGGCAGCAGCATCCCCGGTCAGGTGTAGAGCTTGAGTAGTCTTCTCAACCTCTTCCGGCGACCGCTTCTTCGGCTCCGACAGGTCAAAAGTTGTTTCTTCCTTCCATGCCTCGGCCAGGTCTTGCCGACCCTTTCTTGTCTTGGTCGACGGATCGTCGCGATGCACCGACGTCTCGGCCAGGTGGAGAAGGAAGTTAGTCTTGGAAATCCACGATTTATAATAGTCTGGACAGCTGCGCAGCTTGCAGTACCAGACCCAGCGGCGATGGTCCGGAAGGGAGGCATTGTCGGTGTCCGTGTCGGTCACGGCGTAGATATCGACGTTGGCTGTATCAAAGAAGTCGGACATTGTATGGGGCCTGGGGGGTCTGTCTTGGTCGGCCATGTTGGATATGGGCTGTAGTCGTGGTAGTTGGTTGGCGATAAAAACTCCGAGGTTTTCGGGCTGACTCTGGGACACGTAAGTATTTTAAGCTGAAGAGAAGCCCCCCTCCAAAACGAACCCCCCCTCCCCCAAGTATAATAGAATTTACCGGCATTTATATTATATCCTTTCTTCCTAAAAGGACCCAGAGAAGTGTTCAGATAGGTCGGTGGTTTTGGCGTTGGGATGATTGCAGGTGTGAACTAGGATGCAGGCGCGGCGCTGTATGTCGCCGGTCAGACAGACAAGTCCTGATTGGCTGTGGCTGTGGCTTGCACGTGTCATTTTGCTGGTGCTGTTTGGTCATCTTTGTTTCCCTTCTAATATTCCACCTCTCTCTAGGCATTGCCACCTCGCCTCTGTTTTCTCAATTGGTTTCGACTGCGGTTCATGGTTGAAAAAGACTAAAGGCGTTCTGCAGCTCGAGCACTTGGCGAATGTGGCTCATCGAGAGCGCCTCATCTCTGTTGACGGCCAGAGAGTGCGCCGTGCCAATATCCATATAACAATCAGCTCCCTCGTGCTGTACTGCGAGAAGTTGACGGCGTCGTCTTGGTGGGCAGGGTAAAGAAGGTTGGCTCAGAACTCAATGTCTTCGTCTGAAATTTCACGAAGCTCGATGCAACGCCCCTGGGTCTCTTAGAACCCGCCTTGGACTGCTGCAGGGAAGAACAAGGCATCACGAAGGACATCCGTATGGTGTATTCTTTCCCAGAAACCTCAACAGTTCCAAGGCTGTAACTCTGAGGCTGCGTTAGTACAACACATCCACGTACAACGGAGAGTTGGTGGGTACCTGAAAGTCCTGCGTTCTTTCGTCGGCCCCAGCATGTCGGCTTGTTGTAGAAGTCGTTTGTACCTGGCACGGTCAGGGATCATTTGGTAGACCTCTTCTAATCGTGGCAGCATGCGATAGTTGTTCAATGAGATTAATTGCTGTCAGTTTCCCCTTTACGTGGCTTAGGCGCCGTCTACTCCCAACTGCCAGTGGACTCGCCAATCTTTCTCCGCCGCGTACTCTAGCATGGTCCCATTTGTATCTGGGATGCATGGTGGCGGACTGATCCCTGGCCCGGAGTGGTTTCTCCGTATTATGTTGTGGTCTCGCAGAATTACGAGGATATCTCTGGTGAGACTGAAATGGGGATCCTAGACTCTGCTTTATCGAAAAGCAGCCGTACAGAGCGGCCGCCTGCAGATCTCGCACGGTATGAGCTCTTCCAAGGCGACAGGTTGAAGCCTCTGCCACGTCAGACTCGCAGACGGAATGGCCGTCTGCCTCGCGAGGCCTTCTTACACGACGCGACAGTCGCAGACAGAGCGGTCGCCTGGTTGCCAGGCTTCATCTCATAGAAGCTTCTAGGACTACTATACAACTCTGTTACGTCAGACTTACAGACAGAGTGGGCGTCTGCCTTACCACGCCTACGACGCGAGACCCCAGGCAGAACAGCCCCATGGCCTTGCCACCTGCGAGTCGTACGTTATAGTCCCCAGAAGCTTCCATATGTGCAAGGAGGTGACAGAACGGCCGCCCGGACTTTCTACGCCTCGGGGCTGGCACGCGTCCTCGCATGGCACAGTCTCTGGCACCGCGGCTTAGTTGGCGTATGAGGCAGAGTGACTGGTAGCTTGCGTATGTTGTGAGATGCTCTGCATTTTCAAGCTCCTTGTTAGCTTCTAACCATCCTCAGATCCACCGTCTCTTGAGTTTTGATTTTTCTTTTTGATTCCAGGCCAAAATGCCAAACAAATACTATCCAGAGGACAAGTTCTGTCAGACGAATTGGTAGCTTGCGACAACGCGGTCTGCGGACAGGTTTATTCACCAAGCACTCGCCAGGATGACCAAAGACAACATCGAAACACGCCTATCCATATACATGAGTTGCTATTGACTCAACTTATACCACACGAACACGGCAAAGTTTGTGTCCGAAGTCCAGTCTTTACAAGAGGCATACTATGAATAAGCCGAGACTAGCGCGTCCTTTGTTTCCCAAGTACTGGATGCGGCTGTTACACTCTCTCACACATATGACGGGAATGTTCATGGCTGGTGTCTCGTACCGGATTATGGGGAAAGGTTGAAAACGAAGCATGTATATTGATGGCAACGTCTCTCGTCACTGGGAGGATGTGGTGGAGATGGAAAGGGCAGTTATACCTAAACGTGGGCCGGCGGATTAGATGTAAAATATCTTCATAGCATGTTTATTAAGATACGAGATGCAGAAGATATGTAAGCATTATAGACAAGTGGTTTTTTTGCGGCGTGCGCCTTAACTAGTTCGAGTCCATATACCAATAACCCCTCTTAGACGTACATAATTTATTCCATGAAACAAAACTGCAAAAAACAAGTCATGGATATTGAAATATTCTTGGTATGTATAAGAATTTAGCGTGGCTGCCAGGCTAGACGAGACCCAGCTAGCGTTATAAGATAACATGGATAGAAGAGCTCTAAGGGGCTATAGAAGGAGGGAACGGCACGGTATGGTTTCCAACATACATTCGGCTCTAGGCTTAGTGGCGAATGAACGGGTATAGATTACTAAATAGAACGGCTTTGGAAGATGTAGATTTTGTATTTCGTTTACCTCCATCCTTAAACTATGTACTGTTGTGTAATACTTATAGCCATGGAGACTGGCCCGCACATGGCTCGTATCGTGTACCGGAGACATCAATCAGTGGCGTGCCACCTCTAAACATGATCCTAAAAAGGCGTAAAGCTCCGAAACACCCCACCACACTCTGTATAGCCGTATGGACAGACCACCGGCGATGTCATCTAGCTTGCGATGCAGCTGTGGTTAGTCGGCGGCTTCGTAGCCACGGTAAGCCCGTAAAAGGGACACTGCAACACCGCACTAATGGCAAGCTCTGGCCCATTCCGTTCGTAAGCAGCCTGGGGTGGTGTTAAGGTGGCTGTCATCTTAAAACGCCTAGTCCTCCGCAGTCCCGAGACGACTGGAGTCTGTGCACTCTCTGGATCACCATTATGTCGTTTGCTCGTCGCCACCCAGCTTCCCTCGTCATTGGAGCGTGCACGATGCCGGCCGTCCCGTGGTTCCCGTTGCTGGCACAGTTGCGCCATCTCATGCACCAGCTGTGTGCGGAGGGGGACAAGGTCGTCGCGGCTCTCTGTCCGGGCCACCTCGGAAAAGAGCTTGGTAATCCGAGCCCGAGATGGAAGTTGGTAGTGGATCGCTGGGGCCAGATACGCCGTTGTGTCGTCTCGGTTCAGCTGGCGGTCGATTTCTTTACTGTCCTTGGCTAGGTGAAAGTCTTTAATCGCTCGTTGAAAGCGTTTATCCTGCAGCGTTTTGCGAAGCGTATCGGCCTGCCGAGAATACCGGCTATATTACCGGCCTAGCCTCGAGCCTAGTCCCGCTATCGGGATCCTCTTTGGGGTCCACCCATACATCTTCATACGCTCGACCACCTCGCGCTTTCTCGCTCTCAACTTCTACAGTGCTAGGTCTTGGTTAACCTCGGCCTGTTACTGTGCCGTGAGTCGCGTCGGAGTATCGCCACGCCGCATCAACCGCCCCATAAACTCGATTAAATCCCGCTGCGGCTCGCTGCTAAACATAATCTCCTAGAAGTCGGTGTCCATAAAATCGTTTATATAGAACTTAACGTATATAGACGAGTCTCCGAGTGTATAACCTATGATTTAATTACGCTCCTCGGCCGTTAGCGCTTCTAGGAGGAGTTAACGGTTATATTATAAGATAGGGAATGGGGGTGCCATACTATTCAGCTTCTTACCCGAGCCTCGGCGGAAATCATACCACTCGAGCGGCTTCTCATACCCCAGCGCCCTACCAAGCTACATAAGATATTTCCTAGTATTCGAATACGAGAACGCCAGATCGGCGGCTATAACCACATCTTGGCCCCGGCCTTACGTATTTCGAAAGACTGGTCGGTTCTACCACTCTACTTTCCAGGGCAGAATAAGGCGCGGCTAGTCGGGCGGCACGGCAAGGTTGTAGATGTCCTACAGGCTTTGAAAATAATTCTCGAATGCACCATCGGCAAAGGCCAGGCTAACCATATAGAGCACGGGGTCACGCAAGAAGGTGTCTTCTTCATACAAGCCGAACCGCTTCGTCTTTAATTGGCCTACCGTACGCTTAGTCTTACGTAGAGTTACAACTATACCGATCCGGGCCCGTTGGCTACCAGGCGCAGGCGGAAACATATAAAAGGCTATATCCTTATAGTGTAAATACTGGATCAAGGCGTCTGGCCGCGTGGCTGTGGCACCTGCTATGATGAGGCAGGCAGCCAGCTACACACGGAAGCGTTTATACGTAAGGCAGTTTTAGTCCAGCACCCAGTGATAGTGTAGGAGCACATCCAAATCCCATGTATAGAGGCCGCACTTATTCTTAGTCGTATTATTAAAGCTAAACTAGGGGGCGAGATTAACGGAAATCCACTATACGTCGATTAAAAGAATACTTTAATAGTAAAACGGTAAGGCTACTTACATTACTAATATCTAGCAACACCTTACCATCTAGCCACGTCTTATATATCTCTACGTAGAGTATGCTAAGTACCTTCCAGTAAGTTAGGATAGACGATTACTTCCGGATCCTAGAGTGCTTACACCGCTAATAAAGGTACGCCTTAAAGATACTACTATCTACCTATCGTAGGAGGTTGTCTAGGCTAATAACGTTAGTGTCTAATACCCTCACCTAGCGCTCCTCGGCTAACGCACTACAAAACCTATTATTATTAGTCTAGCTCCTCGAATCTCAGCACTCCATAGTTAACATACTTTGCCCAATTTTTAGTCTCGACGTTCATCATCTTCTTCGTACTCTCACTTCGGTTGGCCATGGTTATACCCTACTCTTTATACTGTAGAATACGTTGATACAAGGGTGTAGCAGCCAACTCTAACCTTGGTGTAGAAGTGCCAGAATCGCTATTCGAGCTTCTGTCCCAGTCGGTTTAAGTAGACTCATCGCGGACGGACTCTACAAAGCACTCGCGCTACGCTTCGACCTGTTGGTAGCAGGTTTAGCCTGGCCGTTCTACGGGCAGAGCGGCCGCGTACATATTACGACGCTACTACCATCGTCTTAGTCGGCCCTGGATAAGAGACATTATTTACGTTAGTATACGATAAGACATCGAGTAAAGTCTAATTAAGGGAGGGCTTGCGTAAAGCCTATTTACGTTAAAGATAGTAAGAGAGAAAGAGGCGGGTTATATATAATTATAGTACACCAATATTAGAATTATTCTTTCCTTGGCCAGGGCGTGTTGGGAGTGCTAAAACACTAGGGCGAGGACGTTAATAGTAGGGGTCTTTTTAGTGTAGCCAAAGGCGGCTTATAATTACGCTCCGATAACTAGTTGCTATACTAGTATGTATTCTATCTCGATTTGTTTATATATAAATAGGATTTCGGCAGATACGTTATATAGTTTGTCTCTACATTAGGACGCGTTTCTTAGGAATTCCGTTAAATGTTTAGTAGTTACGATACAAGGCTACTTTAGTACTGGGCGGAAAGTCAATAAGGCGGTAAACTAGACGGTCGCTCCGTTTTTCTAATTACGGATACCTCGCCGTTTTCTCGTCTCCGTTTTATAGATTAGTTACTTGTCTATTTAGTAGTAAGCCTAAAAGCGGTAGGCGGTAGGTACTAATACTAATTTTATAGCTATAGCTTATCTATACTACCGTAGAAATACTACCACTTCCGGCGGGCTTTACCACCTAAAAACGGCGGGATTTCTATATAGAATTATATACTAATAGTTATTATTATCCTTTCTATCTCCGACATCGTTATCTTTATTACCGTCGGTATCTCTACCGTTATCGTCGTTACTACCGCCGTCGTTAGCGTTAATATTACTAGCGCGGTAGATATCTTCGTCGATTATATCGTCCCTATTATCGCCCTCTAGAACGTCGACGGCGGGCCGAGTAGTTAGCTTAATTTAAATTCGCGCGGCGAGAGCCGCGGTAAAAGAACGGACGGGCTAAGTATTACCCGCTATCCGTTTAGGGGGCGCCGTCTACTCGGCGAGATAGACGCGCTTAAAGAGACTTATTATAGCGCGAAGACGAGTAAGAGTAGATACGAGACTAGGCGTACTAACCGTAGCTTTAATAGTAAAACGTATAGCGAATAATACCGTAATTTTATTCCGAGTAGATATATCCGGACGTATAGAAGATTACGACCTTATAGTAAGAGGCGTTTAAATAAGAGGCGTACCGGTAATAGTCCGAAGGCGGACCGCCGTCGAGCTAGAAGACTTTATAAAAGTAATAAAGATATATCGTCGAAAAAAAGGCGTAACTAATACTACGGGTATCGTCGTTATAGACGTAGAAAGTATAGCCGTAACGGACAAAGAAGGTAGCGGACCCGGAGCCGGCGTAAAGCCGTTAATATATCGACGACGAGCTACCGTTAAGCTAACCGCCCTAGTAAATTCATTAACGGCGTATCGTTAAGTAAAAGGTATAATAAACGTTTCGAAAGTAACCGCTATAAACGTAAACGGCGTATTCGTAGTAACCAAAGTAGGCCGCGGCCCTAGGACCGGTACCGAGTCGTTCGTACTTCGTTAGTAATCCTCCTTACGGCGCTTACGCCGAGCCTCTTTCGAAGGCTTATCTATCTTAAGGAAAAACGAAAATCTAAATTAAAGATTAAATAACGAACTTTTACTCTTAAAATATAGACTTAAGAAAACTTATAAAAATAAAAAAGAAAAAATTCTTTTTAAAGTAAAGAGGACGACTACGTTTATATATAGAGCCGACGGCTACTTATAGGAAAGTAAATAAATAAATAAATAAATAAAAGAAGAAGCGACCGACTCCTAAAAAACATTTATTTAATATAAGTATAAAGCGTCTATATACCGTAGGCGAACCGTAATAAAAGTAGATACTAAAAAAGAGATAAAAGAAGTATAAAGTGACCGGTTAAATATAAATATATTTAAAAAGACGAGAAGCTTATACTCCGTAAATATAGTTAGAAAGTCTAAGACGGACCGCTAACGCGTCGTCGCCGGCCGCTATACTTCTACCGTTAAATAAAGAAGTACTAAGACGTTCTTCTAATACTCTCTATAAATAGAAAGATTAATAGAATAAATACGAATTAAAAGACCAGTTTATTAAGGGGGGAGGATAATTATTATAACGTACGTATACCTATAGTCGACGGAAAGTCGACGGCGAGCCGTAAGCGTACCGTAAGCCCCGTTCTACGTAATAGCCTATATAACGAACGGCGTAACGGGCTAAGTGACGGGACGTATCCGAGGCCAGGGCTTAGAGCCCGTAATAAAGTTATACCGGGCCTAGTATACCGTATATAGAATATCCTTTATTTAACTGCCCTTTCTTTTCGTACGAATTAGGAAGGAGATAAGACTTAGTCTTATTATAAATATAGATCTACCTTCGCCCTTATATACGTACTATTAATGTAACGTATTCGTTACGCTATCGACTACCTACTCTACTAAACTCAATTATAGTAGTCTAGCGAGTTCTATACGTAATAGCGTTTTACCTTTTATTATATTAGTATAGGTTATCTTACGTTTTATTAATTTATACTTTTCGTCGTTTACTAAGATTTAGATACTAGTATTAACGTATACCCTCTATCTTTTATATCTCCGTTAAAGACGAAAGCGAGCTAACGACGTAAATTATTCCTTTAGTTTTTTTTACTTCGATCGTTAACCTAACTACTATTAACTTTACGAACGTCGAAGCTAACTATACCGCGTATATTTAATATAGTACTTTTAAGTTATCTATAGATAAAATATATAACGACGTATTACGCTACTCTTCTTTTTAGCCTACTTTTCTTCTCTTTTTTATCTTATCTTTATTTTTTTTCTTTACTTAGCTACTATATTAACGTACCGTAGGAAAGATATATAAACCTACCAAAGTACGTACGGAAAGACGATCCTACTGTCTATTAGTGGCTCTACCTATACGTAAGCCGGATTTAACTTACCTATAGCGGCTATATCGGTTACCGACGAAGTATAGGCTATGTTTGGCCCGCCCCCGGCTTCGAGCGGCGTTAATAGGCCCTTTAATAATATAGTGGTAGATGGCTTTAATTTAGACTTTAAGTCGTAGGTAGCTAATACGGTACCCTTCGCCTCGCGGCTACGCGCTTGTATAGACAATGCTACGGCCGTTAGCGCTAAACCGTTTTATCTCTCGGCCGCGTTATAGTGTCCGTACCCTAATATAAACGATAGAACTATACTCGGAGGCGCTATTTTCTTCGACTTTATTATAGTCTAATTCTATAATAACTCACCCTACGGTCTATCGTCCGTTTAAGCTAGCTCCGCTATATAAAACTCGTTTACTACGTAGAATACTTAGGCTAGGACTATAAGTAAAAACCTTAAGATACGTATACTCTTCGGTATATCTAACGGCGAGACTATGGCCGAGATAGGCTATATAGAAGGTAGTACTTTAGGACCGGTCCTAACCGTTATAAGACGGTTTTCGAGTTTCGGTAGCGTTATAATTTAAGATATATTGTAGGTATATATAATAGGGTTTGGTAGAGTAGGTAGTCGATGTATTACGGGCCCTAAGCCTTAGCCTCGGGTACGTTCCGTCACCTAGCCCGTTACGCCGCCCGTCATATAGGCTATCACGTAGAACGAAGCTTACGGTACGCCTACGGCTCGCCGTCGACTTTCCGTCGACTATAGGTATACGTACCGAGGGTTATAACAATTATCCTCCCCCCTTAACGAACTGGTCCCTTAGTTCGTATTTATCCTACTAGTCTCTCTATTTATAGGGAGTATTAGAAGAACGTTTAGATATTTCTTTGTTTAACGGTAGAAGTATAGCGGCCGGCGACGACGCGCCGGCGGTCCGTCTTAGACTCTTTAGCCATATTTACGGAGTACGGGCTTTTCGTTTTTCTAAATATATTTATATTTAGCCGGTTACCCTATACCTTTTTTGTCTCTTTTAATGTTTACCTTTATTACGGCTCGCCCGTAGTACGTAGACGCTTTATACTCGTACTAAATAAGTGTCTTTTGGAAGCCGGTCGCTTCTTCCTTCGTTTATTCATTTGTTTGTTTACTTTCTACGAATAGCCGTCGGCCCTATATATAAACGCGGTCGTCCCCTCTACTTTAGAGAGAATTTTTCCTCTCTAGTCTCTATAAGTTCTCCTAAGTCTATATCTTAAGAGTAAAAGTTCGTTATTTAATCTTTAATTCGGATTTTCGTTTTTTACTAAGATAGATAAGCCTTCGAAAGAGGCTCGGCGTAAACGCCGTAAGGAGGATCGTTAACGAAGTATTAGCGACTCGGTACCGGTCCCGGGGCCCTTACCTACTTTAGCTACTACGAATACGCCGTTCGCGCCTATAACGGTCACTTTCGGAACGTCTATTATATCTTCTACTTAGCGATACGCCGCTATTGAATTTATTGGGGCGGCTAGCCTAACGGTAGCTCGTCGTCGATACGCTAGCGGCTCTACGCCGACTCCGGGTCCGTTACCTTCTTTGTCCGTTACGGCTATATCTTCTACGCCTATAACGACGATATCCGCGGTATTAGTTACGCCTTCTCTTTAACGGTACGTTTCGGTTACTCCTATAGAGCCTTCTAGCCCGACGGCGGCCCGCCTTCGGGCTATTACCGGTACGCCTCTTATTCGGACGCCTTCTTCTATAGGGTCGCGGTCTTCTATATATTCGAATATATCTACTCGGAATAAAATTACGGTACTACTCGCCGTACGTTCTACTATTAAAGCTACGGCTAGTACGCTTAGTTCCGTACCTACTCCTACTCGTCTTCGCGCTACGGTAAGTCCCTCTAAGCGCGCTTATCCCGTCGAATAGACGGCGCCCTCTAAGCGGGTAGCGGGTGGTGCTTAGCCCGTCCGTTCTTCTACCGCGGCTCTCGCCGCGTGAGTTTAGGTCGAGCTAGCCACTCGGCCCGCCGTCGACGCTCTAGAGGGCGACAATAGGGACGATATAGTCGACGAAGACATTTACCGCGCTAGTGATATTAACGCTAACGACGACGGTGGTAACGACGATAGCGGTAGAGATATCGACGGTAACGAGGATAATAATATCGGAGGCGGAGAGGACAATAATGATTAGGGTAATAACGATTAAAATAATAACGCTAGTAACGATAACGACGAGGGCTCGGCTACTTCGCGCGACTTTAAACTAAATGTTACAATTGATCCGTAAATTTACGCCTACGAGATCTATATATTCCGTACTATAGGCCGTTGCCGGGGCGCTAACGCTTACTAGGCGTTACGCTATAAACTTAGACCGGCGTCGCGTTATATTATTTATATAGCGTCTAAACGGCTATACGAGCCTTAGCCGGCTCTTATAGCCGGGAATAAACGGCTATACGAGCCTTAGGAGCCTTAGCCGGCTCTTATAGCCGGGAATATCTAGGCGGTATTACGTTCGGTAACGTAGTACGTTAAGTTCGAATAATTATTCGAACGCGAAAATAAGGCGCCGTTAACTTTTCTTCTTCTTAGCGGAGAGTTAGCTAATATTATACTTAAAATTTAACGCCGCTATAAAGTATTATATAGTCTTCGGAGTAGCCTTAGCGGTACCGTCGCCTACGCGCGTTACGACGCGTTAATTTAGAAAGCCCGGGCCGGTCGCGAACGCCGCCTACTCGCTTCGGACCGGGACACCGTCGACCTAGCGGCGCGGCTTCTACGCTTCGAGCCGAGTGACTGGCTTTACGATATCTAGACGGAGCGCGTAGTTACCTTCGTTACGGATATACGTTCTATATCTACCGCCGAAGGTCTCTCGGCCTAGCGGGTCGAGCGCCGCGTCGTCCATCTAACTCCGATATTAGAGTAATTTCCTTTATTTTTTTCTTTTGTTTTCTTTATTCTTTACGCGACCCGCCGTCGCGGAGAGGTAAGCGTTCGTTCGGTATATACTCTCTTTGTTTTCTATTTCTTTGATTTTTGTTTACGCGACTCGCCGTCGCGGAGAGGCCGTTGCCCTATCGGTGTACGCTAGATAGTTTATTTGAATTTAGCTACTTCTTTACTTTAGCCTTTGACTTTATACGCTTTTAGTAATCCCGTACCGCCTCTTAGGCGTTTACTATATCTTCTTCGGACATCTATTGATTATACTCTACGGGCCATTCTATCTATTTGATTAAGTAGTAGACTTCTCCTTTACGAGTCGCTTTATCTTTTACTACCTCGACCTTCCATTCATCGAAGTCGTTATTTAAGTCCGATATACGTATCGTCATCGCTTCGTTAGCGTCTCTCACTCGCTACGGCTCTAATAGCGTAACCGGGAAAACATTATATAGTCTTTAGTATTACTACGGTAGTACTAATCGGTACGCCTACTTTCCTATTTTCTCTAGAGTACTCTAAACGGGCCAATGAATTTTGTGGTGCTAGCTTCTTTTAAGGGACCTTAAGGCGTATATTCTATATAGATAGTACTACCAAATCTCTAACTTTGAATTCTATAGGCTTGTATTTTTTGTTATAGTACTTCGCTTATAATTCTTACGCGGTACGTAGGTGATCCGCTACCTTTTTACGTAATTCTTATAGCTTTTAAATTCTATCACCGACTACCGGTACCTCCTCTTCGTATACGTCGGCCTCGACGTTATCAATAGTACAGGGATCGTATTTTATTAAAAGACGAAAAGGGGTCTCTTCTATAGAGGCGTTTTATATATTATTATAGGCGAACTCCGCCTATAGAAGGAGCGATGCCTAGTTAGTCTACTCGGTATTGATAAAGGCGCGTAGGTAGTATTTTAATACTTGGTTTATACGCTCGGTTTAGCCATCGGTTTATAGATAGTATACGGTAGAGAGCCGTCGGCGTATTACTAGAATAACGTAAAATTCTCGCTAGAATATATAGGTGAAAACGCTCCTTTTATCGGTGACGATACCGTTTAGTATCTTATAGCGTATCTCGACTTCTCGCTTAAATACGGCGGCCAGATTCCTTCGCCGTAATTTACGAAGATATTAGAATAAAGCGTATTACCTTCGTATATCTATCGACTACTATTAGAATCGTATTAACGAACTATTCTTGGTACTATACGGCGAGTAGTCTAATAATAAAATCTATAGATATCTCTTACTACGGACGCTTCGAAGGTAGTAGTAGTTATAACTGGCCGTACGGCTTATACCTTCGTAAAGATACTTTTTGGTATACTAGGTATAAAGCTATATATATATTAATATCCTTTTGTATCGTTAACTAGTAGAATTTTCTCTTAATGATTTCACTAGTTCTTACTCTATTAAAGTGTCCCGCCTACGGGTCGTCGTAGTACCGACGAATAATCTCAATTCTAAGCGTAGTATCTTCTAGAACGTAGACGTAGTATCGGTATCGTAATAATCCCTCCGTCGTAGTACGCTAGCGGGAGTTCCGCGTATTGTCGGCGTTTTTCTTCTTAATATAGAAAGGGTCACTTACTTATAGTACTAATAGCGCTCCTTAGAGCGGTTCTTTAATTTCTACCGACGTTATATCCTCCCGTACAGTCACCGACTATATTAGGGTACGATAGAAAAATTATTCTAAAATGGGCGACTACTTTATAAGTCGGCCCTCTTTCTTACCGCGGATACGTCGCCGGCGCTTCTTTGGCGGTATTCGTATTTTAATGGTTTGAATCTAAATGGACCTAACGTTCTTTAGCCTTAGGCCCTCCGTAGCCTACCCTTTTTCCGTATATAGGGTTAGGATCAATACTTCTTAAATAGAGACTAGCCGTTGCTCTAGATCGGGCAATAGGCTCTAATCGATACGCTCCTCCTACGACGTCTAGTAGTCGGAGCGGCGCGACGGAACGTCTACCGGATTACGCTTACCCGCCTAGTATTTAATTTCAAAGTTAAATAGTATTAAAAATATTACCCAACGCGCTTAGCGACCGTTGAGTTTTTGCTAGCTTATAAAGGACCGTAAATTAATATAGTCCGACAAAACTTCGACTCGCTATCGGCTCCCTTCTAAGTACTAGCGCCAATATTTAAAGCTCTTTACAATGGCCATTATCTCTTAATTTAAGGTACTATAGTTCAACTCTAGCTTCTTCCATTTTTTTAACCAAAAGGCGATAGAATAGTACCGCCTTTCGTCGTCTAGCTATAATAATATATCCGCTCCTACCTCTTTAAATGTATCGGTCTCGAACCGAAGTAGGCGAGCGGAATCGAAGTATTTTAGTAATAGCGCCTTTTAAAATTTCTACTTTAACGCTTCGAAGACTTACCGCTAGCGAGGCGATAACGTAACTTTGTCCGACTTCTTACTATTTTTCATTCTCTTTATTATTTCGTTAAGGGGCGTTACTAACGCTAAATACTTCTCGATAAATTTACGGTAAAAATTATAAAAGCCGAAGAATACTTAGACTTCTCTATATAACTTTAGCTCGGGCCACTTCGTTACGGTAACGACTCTACTTTTGTCTATTCTAACGCCTTCCGTAGATAGTATAAAGCTAAGGAATTCTACTTCCTTTTCGTAGAAGCTATACTTGCTTAGGTTGGTATATAGTTAAGCCCGACGTAGACGCGATAAGACTTCGTAGAGGTACCGCGTATATTCCTCCCTAGTCTTAGAAAATACCAATATATCGTCGATATAAGCGATATACGTAACGTTAACCAGTCCCCTAAGGGCGATATAGATATAATGTTAGAATATAGCCGGAGCGTTAGTTAAGCCAAAAGGTAATATTAAATATTCAAAATAACCGTACTGCGTACGAAACGCCGTTTTCCACTTATCGCCGCTCTTAATACGGATCCGATAATAGATATCCTTAATATTTAGTTTGGAAAAGAATTATATACCATTAATCCGGTCTAAGATCTTCGAGATTAACGGTAAAGCGTACCGATTCTTTACGGTAACTTTATTAAACCTTCGGTAGTCTATATATAAACGAAGAGTTCCGTCCTTTTTTAATATAAATAAAATTAAAGCCTCTATAGGGCTTTTAGACGGCCTAATACGGTCGTTCGCTAGGTTTTCGTTAATATACCGCCGGAGTTCCGACAGTTTTCGCTTAGAGAATAGATAGATAAATCCGTACGGCGGCTAACCTCCCTTTATTAGATCGATAGTATAGTCGGTCTCCTTTTACGCCGGAAGTATAGCCGCTTTAAACGTATCGAATATATCCCGAAAATCTCGTAGTTCGAAAGGAATCTCGACTCCTTAGCGACTCTCTAACGCCTCGTCGTCGGAGAGAAGATTATCCTCTTCGTCTATCTTTAGCCTTTAAGGCGGCATCGCGTAAGCGAGTACTATAAATACTATAACCTTATTACGGGTAGTCTTCGCGAACTTCCTAGCGGATTCAATTTATAACTCTTAATCGCTATAGATAAAGCGCTACTAGGCTCGTACAAATATATTAATATTTAGAGTATTAAGCCCGGTCACTACTAATAAAACTAGGCTAATACTTGGTACCTCTAGCCTATCGACCGCGATATACTAGCGAGTCGCCTTCTTTGACCGACCGCGGAAGTCTATCAATATAAACGGAACTTCCTATACGTCGTAAGATCTTATCGCTTATAGATTGGCTAATCCGAATATTAAGCCGGAGTGTTTAACTTTATAAAGCTATATACGTCTAACGAATTAAACGTTAACGATATCTATTTCTACTTCCGTATCGAGATTAATCGTCGACTCGACGTCGGCTTACTCGTAGTATACTACCGTAGTATAACGCCGCGTCCCGATTTTAATATATAGCTTCTCGCCGTTAGGACTAGAGCGAGAGCCATCTAGTTTTTTAACGATAAAATTAACTCTCTAGCCTCTACCGACGTACTTTATACTTTGGGATTACTTCGATAGTCGTTCGAATAGTACCCTTTCCTATAATACTTATAATACGTTACTTCTAACAATAGTCGGTCTGTAAGCCTCGCGCTATCGGTTCGTCGGGGCGGCCGGTGGCCGCCTTCTAGCTTTCGCTAATAGCTTTTCTAATAGCGGCGTTTAGACTTACGCGGGAAAGAAGCTTTAGAGTCTCTAGTGCCCCTACCTTCGTCGGGCCGCGATTAGGGAAATCTCTTTAACTAGGTTCTCTCTTCGGATTAAAGATAGAAGTTTTCGGCCTTAGTAGTTACCTCTCGAAGCGACGCCGACTTAGTATCGATTAACGCGTTAAGTAATTTTCGGATTAACTTTATAAATCTTAAGAAAAAGGTCTTCTTTCGGAAACTCTCTATTAACGGATCTATCTATACCTCTAACGACCTAAGGTAGCTAAGGAAGTTAGACGGAGCTTGGCCGTACCGCTAGCGGGCCCTTCTATATATTTTATAGGCCTATAGACTTAGGTCGCCCACCGTAGACCTTAGAGTATTCGTCTACTTTTTAAACTCTACTTAAAAGGCTTCGGCCTAATTACGTTCCTCTTACGTCTTAAATAATATAATATACTATTACCAACGTCTCTATAACCTTTATTCTATATTTATATATACGATAGTAACTTTACGCCTCTTCGAAGTATACGTCTATAGTACGACGTCGAATAATACTTCCAATTCTTTAATCTAAAATTCTTTATCTTAAAAAGTAAACTTTAATATTAACTTAAAGGGCTTAAACTTAATATCGTAGCTTTTTCCGCTAGATTCGTCTATATTAGAGGTGGACGGCGCGGGCGTAATAGCCGTTGACCGAATTACCTCTCCGTCTAGAGAAAGTACCGCTTACGTCTCGCGGGCGATTAAACGGCGTAGCCGATTTTTACGACGGGCGGTTACAAGCTAGGCCGCGAGCCTTTATTCTTCTTTATCTTCGAGAACCGGAGTGGCCGTCGGCTCGTCCTTATCCTCCGTCGACTCTAAGACGTAACGTTTATCTTCGGCCGCCGCTTCCGTTACTTCGTCTACTTCGTCCTCCGTATTATCCGGTGGATTCGGAGACGCGACCGTAATAGTACTCGCTGTTTAGTCGAAGGCTTCTTCCGTCGCTGGCACTTCTATTGCCGCCCGCGATATGGCGCGCGTAACGCGCCCTTGGGTCGTGGAACTCTCGCTAGCCATTTCGACTAGGTACTCCGTAGGTAGAAGACTTAGAATTGTAATAGGGTTTGGTAGAGTAGGTAGTCGATAGCGTAGCGAATGCGTTACGTTAATAGTACGTATATAAGGGTAAAGGTAGGTCTATATTTATAATAAGACTAAGTCTTGTTCCCTTTCTAATTCGTACGAAAAGAAGGGGTAACTAAATAAAGGATATTCTATATACGGTATACTAGGCCCGGTATAACTTTATTACGGGCCCTAAGCCCTAGCCTTAGGTACGTCCCGTTACCTAGCCCGTTACGCCGCCCGTTATATAGACGGTTACGTAGAACGGGGTTCGTAGTACGCCTACGGCTCGCCGTCGACTTCCCGTCGACTATAGGTGTACGTACCGAGGGTTATGATAGTATACGCTAATACCGACTTTTTTAGCTAGGTAGTCGCGGACTTAGCGTTATAGTAGCGGCTAGCGGTAGATAGTACTACTTCGAATTATACTATAGCGAAGAGTACTATAGTCTACGTATCGTATTACGAGTCTATCTCTTATATTATAACGACGGTTACGGCGACTAAAACTTTAGTTACTAATAATATAAGAAAAATACGCCGTCCGGCGAAGCTATAGTACTACTTTAATAGCGCGAATAGTAGAGGGTATTATTAAGACGTAAGCGGGACCTTTAACGAACGTCGACTACGTAATTTAGTTATATTAGTATTTAGATAAAAGTAAATAGTTTTTTTAAAATAGTAATTAAATATATACGCCTTTATACTACGCGTACTCGGACTATACGGCTAAATATCGATATCTTCGTTTTACCTAAATAATATCTAGCGCTACGAGACTCTTAAAGTAATTCTTACTCGTACGCTATAGAAGTTTAAGAAGTTAGTACTATATCTAAGTTAGTAAAATACGCTATATATCTTCGCGTCGACCGTTCTATCTTAATAAGCGTAGAAATATAATAGGGTTTGGTAGAGTAGGTAATCGATAGCGTAGCGAATATATTACGTTAATGGTACGTATGTAAGGGCGAAGGTAGGTCTATATTTATAACAAGACTAAGTCTTATCCCCTTCCTAATTCGTACGAAAAGAAGGGGCGACTAAGTAAAGGATATTCCATATACGGTACACTAAGCCCGGTATAACTTTGTTACGGGCCCTAAGCCCTGGCCTCGGGTACGTCCCGTCACCTAGTTACGCCGCCCGTTATATAGGCTGGCTGTTACGTAGAACGGGGCTTGCGGTACGCTTACGGCTCGCCGTCGACTTTCCGTCGACTATAGGAGTACGCACCGAGAGTTATGATAAGAAACCTATATCGCGGACGTAGTCGCCCGAAGAAAGTCGATAACCGTTACGTCGAAGGGTTCGCGCATTTAGTTATCGATTTTTATAGCGTTATCTTCGTTTAGATAGCCTTATATTAGCTTCGTAGCGACGAGTCCGAGCGTTTTAACGTCTACCGACTCGGCTACGAGGTCGTACGCGTCTTTATAGCCCTTTATCTAGCCTAATTAGCGCCGGTGTCCGTTAGAGGCGATAGAAAATAACCTATAAATCTTAACACTTCTATTTTAATCTATAAGGATATTAGCGTACGTTAGACGGCCGTACTCTAGCTTGTTCTACTCTAGATATAAGAGTTCTTCGAAAGCCTACCCTAATATATAGACTCGGTAGATGTCCGCTAGTAGGGGATTACTAGCTAGCTTCGCGAAAGAAATAGGTATAAAGTTAAAGGAGATAGAAAATACCTTCTCGTAGTAAAAGATCTCCTAAGCCGCTAAAAAGGACGGATACTAGATCCGCTAAATTGACTATACTTAAACCTATTCGTTTATTTTATATAGTCTTTATACGAAGACCGTATCCGAGTTACTATCGGCCGCGGTAGCGGAAGGCCCTACGACTACTACGTACGAGTTACTACTAAACTATAGCTCGAAGTACTTACTATACTTAGTCTATAAAGATACGTAAAGAATAGGAATTAGTCGACTAGCTACTTAGTCCGGCTATTTAAGGCCCGATCGTACCAACGAACGAAACGCGGCGAACGATAGAGCGAAGATAGAGGTATTCGTTTCGTATTACGGTTCTATAAGGGGTACGGCCCTTATATACGTTAGTTGTAGGGAATCTTATCGCGAAGCGATAAGATTAGTAATCTTTTTACAAGGTTATTGGCCGAGTGGTAAACCCTACACCCATTCGTAACAATTATCTTATCGCTTCGCGGGTGGTCTAGTCTTAACTCCGAAGAACGAAGGTTCGAATCCCGCTTCGAGTAAGGCTTACGTTTCTACTTATAGGCATACGTACGCGTTTTCTTATAATGTGGTCATTTACTCGGGTTGACACCCCGGGGATACGAGGTTCGATTCCTTAATAAGATAAATAAATACGTAGATGCTTGGGGGTTAACTAATATATACTTCCCTCTAAAGGTATATTTAGCTTACCGGCGCGCTAGCTTAACGATTCGGGACGAATCTATTAAGAAGGGGGGATAGTTGTAAGGGGTGCGGCCCTTATATACGTTAGTTGTAGGGAATCTTATCGCGAAGCGATAAGATTAGTGATCTTTTTACAAGGTTATTGGCCGAGTGGTAAACCCTACACCCATTCGTAACAATTATCTTATCGCTTCGCGGGTGGTCTGGTCTTAACTCCGAAGGACGAGGGTTCGAATCCCGCTTCGAGTAAGGCTTACGTTTCTACTTATAGGCATACGTACGCGTTTTCTTATAATGTGGTCATTTACTCGGGTTGACACCCCGGGGATACGAGGTTCGATTCCTTAATAAGATAAATAAATACGTAGATGCTTGGGGGTTAACTAATGTATACTTCCTTTTAGAGGTGCACCTAGCTTACCGGCGCGCTGGCTTAACGATTCGGGACGAATCTATTAAGAAGGGGGGATAGTTGTAAGGGGTGCGGCCCTTATATACGTTAGTTGTAGGGAATCTTATCGCGAAGCGATAAGATTAGTGATCTTTTTATAAGGTTATTGGCCGAGTGGTAAACCCTACACCTATTCGTGACAGGTTCTTTATCGCTCGTCTCGAAGCCGTATATATTATATATACGGCTAAAGGGGGCTAAAGCTTAAGTAACCTATTAACTGCTTTTAGGCTATATAGTTCTCCGTCTATCGTCGTTAGCGGGCATCGTTCCTTCTAAAGTTTAGTAGTAATTATTCTTTAAAGCGTTAAATAACTAAAAGGCGAAAAGGGTACTCTATTTTAGGAAACGGAAGCGGTGTCTTAAAAATAGACCTCTACGAGCCGCGTAAAAGTACTCGCTTTATAGGTAGCGCATCTCCGTTCCGGTATAACTAGCTTATTAAAAACTTATACTATACTATAGAAAGGGTCGCTCTATACCGTAGCGAGGCGGATCGAGGCGGAAAAGTACGTCAAACATATAGGTACGGCCAGTGTCCGGCTCGACGCTATAAACTTTCGCGATTCCGCGGGGCTAAATTAAAAAAACGTCGAACGGCTAAAGCGCTTATTTCGGAAGGGCGGCTACTTTCTAGAGCGATTCGCTAACCGCATTCCGGCTCTTATCGGCGCGGAGACGCTTTAGCAATCGTTGGCCCTCTCCGGCCTCTCGGTAGAATAGCTACGTAGTGGCGCGGACGCGTCGGGTAGCCATACGCGACTAGAGCTTCCCGCCGGGCGCCGTCTGGTATACCTCCGCGGCCGGTATCGGGCCATGGCCGTAGAAGACGTACTTGGTATCTAGGACAAGCGCTGGATTGTCGACTTTTTTCTCGCAGGTAATGTGGAGAGGCCGCGCGCCGTACGACCCGCCCTCTGCTAACCGGTATCGTGTAATAGATAGTAGCAAAGACCTCCAGCGTGTGCTAAGGGACGAGTACGCGAACGAGCACAACCCCGACGACGGTATATTTTATTTCCAAATCCGTCTGTACCAAGGCATTTTCGGGCCGCGTAACCGCTACTTTGAAACTGTTTGAAGTGGTGGTTAGAGTAGTAGTAGAGATAGAGTGGTAGAGCCAATAGTGTATGTATTCAGTAGTCCCCCAGAAGCCATAGTAGGTAGTAGGAGAAGGAGAGAGAAGGTGGGAGACACTGGACTATTATATACACGTTTAAGGGCTTGTGGCTTGATCAACTCCAGCAAATCAGACGGCCAGAACCCCTAGCTGATTTATCAACCTATATGCTGACGTCGTCAGCGTTGTCGAAGACCAGGAGCCATTGGCCTACGCTGTCACTGCTAAGGTGATCCCGCACGAGTCTCTTCACATTTGCCTTGTCGTCTTCCCAGCCGGATATGCTAAGTTGTTGAGCGACATTGAGATATGCCTGCCTAATACTCTCTTTGCTCGTTGCGGGAATCCAAATGACTGAGCAGTCCTCGTGTTCGTCTCTTATTTGATAAACCAATGCAAGTACGAGTTGCGTCTTGCCGATCCCGCCAAGACCCGCGATGGCCACTTTTGCCGTTCGATCTTTAGTGAAGAGTAGTTGACGGACGGCTTCGAGCTCGTTGTTACGGCCGGCGAAAGAGTCGTTTCGCTCAAAGGGCACCATCCAAACACTGCCGGTTGGGTGCTTCTGCTCATTACCGGGCGCTGCTCCTTCGGCGTGTGGTACTCCGGAGGTCGAGTTTGGAACAGGAGGATGATAATTATGCACTAGTAATGCTTGAGTTAACCATTGTATTTCCATATTTAAACTATAGACGCCTGTCATACTCTTGAGTAGCGCTCTACCCTAACAGGAACCGGAATTAGTGGTCCATACCAATATATTGAGTTCCACTGTATACGTGCTGTGCACCGGCTCCAGAGTTGTTGTTGTTGTTCTGCGTACCGCTGCCAGTGTTGGCATTGATTGCGCCCAAACCAGAGTGGGCAATGCGAGACTGCACTGGCTGCGCTAAAGGGGCCGACAAGTCCACAACCGCTTCCCCAGTGTCTGGTGTTGCGCTAAGTTCAACGGTGGCTGTTGTTTGTGTCTGAGCTCGGGATGTTGGAGACGTCATCCCCCCACGGCCAAGCCGTTCACTGCGTATACACTGCTGGAGAACCGCAAGAATGGCACGGTACTGTGCATCCTCTCGATCACTGCACTTGGCCATTTCCATGTGGTTCGCGTTGATGCTTTCGACAGTTTCAAAAGGCAGGTCAAGCTTCGAAGAGAAGTCGTCCACCGCCTACTCATAATGATCAGTACTGAAATATGGTGTAGAGACATTGGGCCGCTTACCTTTGCATGCAGTCCTTTTATGCCAGAGATGGCACGTGCCTCTTGGAAGGAGTGGATCTTGATACCGGAGTTGTGTACGATCTTTTTAAACTCCTCGTGGATGTTGTCCAAGACCTCGCCATTCACATCCAACGCCTCGAGAAGTCTTTTGTTTGAATCTTGCAAGGCCAACCTGGCAAGATTCGACGCAATCTGACTCCATCCAGCGCTTGCACTCCCTCGGTGGGGCGTGCCGAGGAAGATGATCAGCTTGGTTCGTGAGAGGGTTGTCGTGGAGCGGCGCAGTGCCTATGCCAGCGTCAGTACAATGCATATCGCGTAGAGTCAGCAAACACAAAGGGTGGGTTTCGTACATCTTTGAGGATAATGCCGCCGAGACTGTGGACAACAAACAAAATGGGGCCCTACGACATTGTTAGCGGGCCACTCTGCCTTTGCTCTTTCTAAGTTCTAGACGTACCTCATTGTCGATGTCCCTCTCCACTTTCACAGCAAGGTCTTGCCCGTGCTGTGACACGCTGTTTCTGTTGTTCGCCTGGAACAGGCCGCCAATGACATCTGCATCGTATCCATAGGTCCACACTGTCGCATTCGGCACGTCCTGTGAGAGATAGTGGTAGGGCCAGAATAGCGTGTGCGACGTAGAAGAACCTTCTATCTCGTTATTCGTAGGAACACGTTTTTGGAAGATTGACTTGAAGGTCCACTTGCTCGGCGCCGCGGCGTGTAACTGCCCGCTGCTGTGCTCCCATGTGTGTTTCGGATGTCCTCGCAGACCATGCACGAAGACGATGCTATACCGTGTTAGTAAGGTGAACATTATAAAAGTCAGCGCTATAGAACATTGAATGAGCAATTGGTATCTACACTCTCGTCACGATGGTGACGGTACCCGAAGCACTCCTAAGGAAGAACCCGACCATCGACACACAATATGTTCGCGCCGGGCCTAATACTACGGTCAAAGACGCCGTCGCTCCGCTCGCGTGGGTGCCGTGAACAGACTTCACATACTCAAACCTGACAACGATCTTTTCAAAGCAGGTTCAGACGAGATTCAGCGGCCCTTTCGAAGACAATCCGTTCCCGCTTGACGTGACCATCTCTGTATCGTTTTGTCAATTAAAATCGACCCCATTAACTCTGGGCCAATCATACACTACACAGCCAATGCCGCTAACGGTGGATTGCTCTGATTAGCCCACTTCTTCCGACACCTGCCACTCAGATAGCACTCTTATCTTATCGGTTGCTATGCCAAACTAGCATTGCTTACATAATCCAGAGTACCCAAAAGCACCTCCCAAACAGCGCAGGCCTCGCATCGTCGCTTTCACCATCGTCAGCACAAACAGAAGTAGCCCACCTCTACGACGAGCGTTGTACCCCATAGCCATGGTATTAGAAAGGCGCAATGGTAAAATAGACAGCGACAGTCAAATCATCGCATGGCTATCCGACATTCCCGGAGACTTCACCGCCGAGCGCCCATCCTCCTGCTCGCACAGCATTACATCGCGACCGTCACGGCCACCCTCGCCGACACGCAAACGACGGCGACGGCCCGCTAGTAGCGACAGCGGTGGCCTGCCTGCCTATACCTCTACCGATACCCATCCCAACAACGCCCTTCGGTCGCCGCCGGCTTCGAGTAGGAGCATGTCCGATGATGCGGGACGCGAGCCACGCACTCCCCGATCTAAGAGACAGAAGGTCGCGACAGCGAATGAAGATCAGGATAACAATAACGGGAGAGGTGCCATCGTCGGCGGAGATGATGGCGATATAGAGGGAGAAGAGCCCACGCCGCGTGTGAGGAAGGCGCCGAGTCTGGCGGTGTCGTCGTTGTCGCACAAAGCCCCGAGCGGCACCTCTTCTATCGCGTCGGGGACGTCATCTCCTACGAAGCAGTTCGAGGGCATTGCGCTCAAGGACGACGGAATCGAGAAGAAGACGCTCCAGAAGGGCGTTTCTGGCGTGCCCGACGCGCTGAACAAGTTGCTGGACGCCCTCGAAGACGTGGCGGACGGTTACGGTATCATCTCGACAGCCGACAAGGTATGTAATGCATACATGCAACCCCAGCGCCCCTCAGGAAGAGAGTGTGTTGTAATTGAGGCTCTAGGATTTGCTGACATGGGGACGTAAAACAAATAGGCACAATTTGAGGCGTGGGCTGCGACAGATCCCACCTTTCCCAAACTGCGAGACGCCATGTTTGACGACAACCCCCACGGCCTGCCTTCTACGCCGCCGCTGGACGCGGTCCTCAACATTGCCGCCTGGGCGAGGCGCTGCAGCGAGTCGAACGCGCATGAGGATACCTGGAATACCTACGTGCATTTCCCCGTGTTGTGCCTGGCCGCCTACGAGACGCAGCTACGGCCGCAGCTCATGAATGTGGACATGTGGTAGGCCCGCTCTTTCTTCTCCCTCCCCTCCCAAAGACACCACCCATCTCGTTGTTGTCCGCCGGCTCGTGTACATTGAACAATCAAACAGAACACTAACCAGCCCCGTCGCACGCACAGCACCCACGCTGACGTCATCCGCGAGTACCATCACCTCCCGATCCCCTCCAAGCGCGTCGACTTCGTGCTGCACTGCCGGCCCGCGTCGTGCGCTGCTGACGACCCCGAGCGCGCTGCCAGCCACGCCATCGACAAGGTGCGCGGGGGCCGCCCGCTGCTGTCCATCAACCACACCGACCTGCAGGGTCTCAACGACGCGCCCATCTGCACCTCGATCGAGACCAAGCGCCAACACCGTGCGAGCGACGCCGCCGAGCTGCAGATCGGCGTGTGGCATGCGGCACAGTGGAAGATGCTGGAGCAGATGGCGGCGCCGCGTCTGGGTGGCCTTGATGGGTGCGCGTTCCTGCCGGGCGTGATCATCGCGGGCCACGACTGGTTCTTCGTGGCGACGACGCGGAAGGGCGAGAAGACGATCCTCTGGCACGATTTTCTGCTTGGCTCGTCGAAGAGTGTGATTGGGCTGTATAAAATTATCCGGGGGCTGCAGTATCTCATCCGCGATGGGCTCACGCGTTATTGGCCCTGGTTCAAGAGGACTATTCTCGATCTGGACCTTCCCTCTAGCAGTGCTGATTAAGGGCGAAAAGATAAGTGGCTATCTTAGGGACATTGACGGACCGTTGGCGTTTTGTTCTTTGGTATTTTTTTCTTATCCCCCTCTTTTCCAAGGGGCTGCACAACAATTGAATCAAAATTTAACGTAAGTCGGCTTGTCTTGTTTTTCTTCATATATACTGCAAGAACATAACGAACAAATAAAAAAAATTTAAAATCGATTATTTTGTATTAATTATCACTTCTATATTTTTTTACTAAATGTACAAAAATCATTACTACAGTACTTATTTGCCATTCACAAGATTTTCCGTATGAGACATCAGTGGAATCGGCCATCATTCTCATTTTCGGCTTTTTTTGAAGACATTCCTTTCATCCTTGTACTCAAGTAATAGAATTGAACCAAACTTGTGGATTTGCCCGTCAGCAAAGATGATGGTAGGGTTGAAATAGCAGTGGATTGATAGCAACGTTGCCCTTTCTAGATCCTGTACAGCTCCTCGTCTTCAAGGAGGCATACAATTGATCTGGTGAAAGCGGCGTTGTCTCATCTTCTCCTGTCTTCTCGATGCACCCAAATTTGGTGAGCGAGACTACATCTATGGACGAAGCGCGCTACCCCTATTCATCGTACCTACTTTCCCTTCTGATCAGAAGCCTGGGAGGTGCCAGGCGGCTGGCAGGCGGTGCAGTACGATGGTCCTGCGATGCATGCATACCGACAAAAATAAAAATAATAAAAGATGCTGAAGATGCTTGCGGTTCTGTGGAAAACAAATAAATTGAAGTAAAATTTGAAGAAGAAAAAAGCAATGAAAAACAAAATAATTCAAATAAAATAATATAAACCAGTACATTCAACTTTCACATCCAACTCATCCACAAAAGCAATGGAATACAAGCACTCAACAGTTCTCAGCACAACCAACACCCCTTTTCCGAACCTGTGA
Organism: Niveomyces insectorum RCEF 264; assembly: GCA_001636815.1. Taxonomy (NCBI): domain Eukaryota; kingdom Fungi; phylum Ascomycota; class Sordariomycetes; order Hypocreales; family Cordycipitaceae; genus Niveomyces; species Niveomyces insectorum. The sequence continues at coordinate 133,559 of AZHD01000005.1, read as the reverse complement.
ATGAGACCGTGAACGTGAACTTTGATTTTGATTGCCACGGATGGGTCCTGCACAACACGGAATTCACTGCCGTCGTCTGTTTGTCATGTCTTCTGGACGATTCTCTGTTGTCTTACTCCGTTTGTCGTGTTCTGTCACTTCCTTTAAAACTCGTGATGGCTGCCAGTTTTTCTTCATTCCGTCTTTCTTTCTCTCTCTCTTCTTTTCTTCCTTAAGCATCCTCTTTCTCAACACTCTCACCCAGAATACCACCCTACTCACAATCTACACAACCTCCTCCCCCCTCGGCCACCATGGCCCCCATCAACATTCAGTCGCAGGACTACCGCGACCTGCTGGACATTATCGACAACCTCCGTGCCCAGGGCCTCGACCGCTACGTCCCCCTGCCCGAGATCATTGTCTGCGGCGACCAGTCGTCGGGCAAGAGCTCGGTACTCGAGGCCATCTCCGGTCTCTCGTTCCCCAGCAAGGACAGTCTCTGCACGCGCTTTGCCACGGAGCTGGTCCTTCGTCGCGACGATGTGGCGTCGATCGCCGTGTCCATTGAGCCGCACCACACACGCACGGATGCCGAGAAGCAAGCGCTCAAGGGCTTTCACGCCGACCTCGACGCCGAGCACCCCGACATTGGGCCCGTCATCGAGGCGGCCAAGACGGCCATGGGTCTTGTGGATGGCACTGCCGTTGGTGGCCGCCGGTTCAGCAACGACGTCCTGCGGATCGAGATGTCTGGCCCCACACAGCAACACCTGACTCTGGTCGACCTGCCGGGCCTCTTTCACGCAGGCAGTGCAGACCAGTCGGCTGACGAGGCGCCAGTCGTGCGGCAGCTGGTGACAGACTACATGAAGCGTCCTCGCAGCATCATCTTGGCTGTGGTCTCGGGCGCCTACGAGTTTGCCAACCAGCTCGCCACACAGTTGGCACGCGACGTGGATCCACGCGGAGTTCGTACGAGGGGCCTCGTGACGAAGCCGGACATGCTTGAGGAAGGTTCGGACCGCGAGCAGGCATTTCTCAAGATGGCAGCCAACCGCGATGTCGTGCTGCAGCTGGGATGGCACGTTCTCCGCAACAGAGGACACAAGCACCGGGATGCCACGCGCGACGAACGTGATGCCCTCGAGAAGGAATTTTTCACGGCCCCCGGCAACCCCTGGTTAGAGATTCCGGCCTCGCACCTGGGCATCGGCCCGCTCCGTCCCCGGCTGAGCACCATCCTCATGAACCAGATCCTCGCACAGCTCGGTCCCATTCTCGAGGATGTCGACAACCAGCTGCGTGAGTGCAAGCAGGGCATGGCTCGTCTCGGGACACCGCGCGAGACTGTGCTCGAGCAACGCCGGTACCTGTCTGGTGTCAGCAGCAGCTTCACTGAACTCATCACCGCGGCTGTTCAGGGTACTTACTCTGACACGGCTTTCTTTGGCAGCACCTTGTCCGACAATCAGGATGAAGAGACGGGTAACAACTATCACCGACGCCTCCGGGCTGTTGTGCAAAACCGTCTCACCCAGTTTGCCAAAGATATGCACAACCGCGGCCAGACGCGCATCATTGTCAGCGATAATGTCGGCAAGAACAAAGTTCCCGGAGGCCAGATCCGCCGCACGGACTACATTGACAAAGTCAAGCACATCATCATCAACTCCCGCGGTCGTGAGCTCCCCGGTACCTTCAACCCGCTCGTCGTCAGCGACCTATTCCGCGACCAGTGCCGCAAGTGGAGCAGCCTGGCCACTGCTTGTGTGGATGACATTCTTGAGTCGTCTGCGGCGTTGATCACCGACGTCCTTGAGCACATTGCCGTCGAAGGGACATCTGACAAAGTTCTGCGCTTTTCCATCAACCCGAAGATGGCAGAGTTTAGAGATGGCATGCTGCGCGAGGTGCAGACACTCCTGGACCAGCACGACAACGGTCATCCCATCACGTACAACCACTACCTGACAACAAACGTCCAGGAGGCCCGTAATGATCGCCAGAAGAAGCATGTTCTCAACATTGTTCGGGGATACATAAACCACAAAATGACAGAGGAGTATGCTCAGACCATCGCCAACGGCATTGTGCCCAACACCGAGCAGGATATGGTGCGTGTGGCTGCATCGGATGCCATTGACTACATGGAGGCCTACTACAAGGTGAGTGGGAGTATTTGTAGCTCATATTTTCCTTCCTTCTCGCATATACTGATATTCATTGTTATTTAGGTCGCCTTGAAGAGCTTTGTCGACAACGTTGGGGTGCTCGTGGTTGAGCTCTGCCTCGTCAGCAAGCTCCCGACGCTTTTTGCTCCCGACATGATCTTCTCGATTCCTGACAACGACATTGCCCACCTCGCGTGTGAGCAAGAACACGCTGCAGCCGAGCGTCATCGGCTGATGGAGAAGAAGGCGTGCCTCGAGAAGTGCGAGATGGAGCTTCGCCGTCTCGACAAGCACCGCGCCCCCATCTTTAAGCATGGGGTGCCCAAGGTCGCCAAGGCTGCCAAGGTGGAATTCGAGGAAGGAGACAAGATGGATGAAGATCACGAGCTGGATGTGGAGTAGTGGACACCACGACAAGGTATCTAAGTAGTTGTCCTCTGAGGATTACTGAGGACTCGTGGTAATAACGATGGAAATGATGATGGAAAATAAATGTATCTCGTAGTAGCTGTGTATGGCTGTACTGAGGACTCTTCACGTTTACACAAATAAATATGCCTTATCTTTGAACAAACTACTCCCCAGCTACAAAACAAAACTGAAGTACCTCCGCCACACCCTGACTACGCCCTCGCCTTCCGGAAGAGAATCACACGCGACGGGTCGGGCCCGACGCCGCTGCCGAGCACAACGTCCTTGGCCGGGCCGCCCTCGCCCTCGGGCGCCAGCTTCAAATCAAAATTCAGCAACTGGTTGGCTAGGATCAGCTTGATCTCGTTGGCGGCAAAGAAGCGGCCGGGGCAGGCGTGGCGGCCAAAGCCAATGCTCATGTTCTCCTTAGTGACGCTGACAAACTGGTACTGCTCGCGGTTCTTGTAGGCGAGCGGGTCGGGCGCCGCGGGATCGGTGCGTAGGCGCACGAAGCGGTAGGGGTCGAAGACGGTGGGATTCGGATACAAGACAGGATCCATGAGCACGGCCTTGTTGGCGGCCTCGATGAGACAGCCGGCGGGGATGTACGTGCCGTCGCGCAGGGTGACGAGCTTGAGCGTGTACCAGCGGAACGCGTCGAGGAACAGCGGGTTGAGGCGCTGCGACTCGCGCATGACGCTGTCGACGAGCTTCATGTTGAAGAGCGCGTGCGTCGACATGCTGCCGTCGGGGGAGGCCGCCAATACGTCGCGGATCTCGCGCCGGCAAGCCTCTACCACGTCGGGGCAAGCCACCATGTCGTGCAAAATAAAGGACGTCGTCAAGGTCATCGTGTGAATCGCCGCCATGGTCAACAGCAGCTGCATGTTGGTCAGCTCGGCCACGTCCGTGATGCCCTCGGCGTCTGTCTTGTCCAGCATCCACTGCAGCGTGTCCTCGGGCACCGGCTCGCCGCGTGCCCGCCGCGCCTGCCGCTCTGCAATCACCGGCCGCAGAAACTCGCGCATGCGCGCCCGGTGCGCCTCCACCTTGGCCAGCTGCGGCTCAAAGTACTTTGCGAGCGGCCTGACCAAACGCGTCCATCGCTTGACGATCGGCACGGCCATGGTAATGTCCGTCGTAAAGTGCACGGCCGCGTCCAGGTATTCGGGCCGGCGGCACAGCTCCGGGCCCACAAAAACGTGCCCCGAGATGATGGCCACCATGCGCAGCAGCACCTCGTTGATGTTGACGGGCGCCCAGTCGTCGCACGCTGGCATCTCGGTGGCCACGGTGTCGGCCACGGCACGTGACAGCGCCAGATTGATTTTCGTTAGGCTCCGCGTCAGCTCCTGCTTGACCACGCTGTTGGCGATGCGCGTGTTGTGGTGGCACGGGAACAGGTGGATGTAGCGGGCACTTGGCCGCGCCGAGTCTTTTGTACAAAGTACTGGAGCCGGACGCGGATGGCGCTGTGGTGCCTACCAGGTACAAATTACCAGGTATAAATTGTATCGCTGTCGTGCCGCCGCCTTGATCAGAAATTTTTCGACCGTCCGCGAGGGTTCGGCACCGACCATGACCAGGCCGGATCTGGCCCTCGGCAAAACCCGCAATCTGGTCGTCCGCCTGGCCAATCTCGTCCTTGATTTCTTCGATGCCGTCTAGAATCTCGTCACGCAGAGCCGCCACGCGCCCACTTTCCGCCTTTGCGCCATGTGTGGGAACAGGCGTCGACGCCCCCGAGTCGGCCGAGCCGACCTCGCAATAGGACGCTGGCTCGGCCGCCGACAACAAGTTGAACATGGACTGGTACGGTCCGGTTGCAATCAACGAAAACTGTCTTGTCGTGCGCGCCAGTGCCGTGTAGGAAGGAGACGTCGTGAGGTTCGGCGGGCTCGGGGCCAGCTGTGATGGGACGCGCAGATCGGAAATGCTGTTGGAAATGCTTCCGGGAATGCTCGGGGGCTCCTCCCCATTCTCTGTCCGGTCAGCCTCGGCCTCGTCATGGATCAGTCCTAGCACCCGCCGCACGATGTTGCCAATCACCAATTCTTGCGGCTACGCATCCACCAGTTTGCGCCCGGCCTGGTACACGCGGTCCAGCAGCTGGTCGACGTCGGCCCACTTGGCTTCGGAGACGGCAAGCGACAGCATGTGGGCCGTGACGAGCGCACAGGACTCGGGTCTGCAGATCTAGCGGCGTTTCAGCAGAAAACAGGCTTGCTCGACGGCTGCTTCGAGGTGTAACGGAGCTTGCGGTACGCCTACGGTTCGTCGTCGACTTTTTGTCGACTATAGGTGTACGTATCGAGGGTTATGATAACTATTAATATATACTTAAATCTTCTATTTACTATTACGTTAAGTAACGATAAGTTAATTTATCTAAATAGACGTAGGCCTTAATACATTTTATACTACTACTAAAGAGAGTTTAAGATAGCTCTCTCTTAATAAAGCAACTAAAACGGTCGATAAAGCCGTATCGAGCTAGCCGTAAAAGATAGATAGTTTAAAACGCTATCTTCTACTATTACTATATTCGTTGATTAACGAAGAGGGTAACGCCGATAATGAGGCTACGTTAGACTAAGAGGAGAAAGCGCCTATTTTAAAGGCTACTTTAGTATCGTCGTTTGGCTTATTATAGTCGTAGTAGTCACTCGTACTAAAAGACCCGTAAGGGTCGGATTCTAAAGACGGTATATATAATAACGTTACTCTTAAACCATTTCGCGCTACGCTAGCGGGAGTTAAGACGGAAACTGCTAGTTTAGACTAGCTGGTTAGGTATTCCAATCCGTAGCTATACGTCGACAAACTTTAAGATAGTACTATAATAGGGTTTTATAGAGTAGGTAGTCGATAGCGTAGCAAATACGTTACGTTAATAGTACGTATATAAGGGCGAAGGTAGGTCTATATTTATAATAAGACTAAGTCTTATCCCCTTCCTAATTCGTACGAAAAGAAGGGGTAACTAAATAAAGGATATCTTATATACGGTATATTAGGCCCGGTATAACTTTATTACGGGCTCTAAGTCCTGGCTTCGGATACGTCTCGTCACTTAGCCCGTTACGCCGTCCGTTATATAGGCTATTACGTAGAACGGGGCTTACGGTACGCCTATAGCTCGCCGTCGACTTTCCGTCGACTATAGGTATACGTACCGAAGGTTATAATAATTATCCTCCCCCCTTAACGAACTGGTCCCTTAGTTCGTATTTATTCTATTAGTCTCTCTATTTATAGAAAGTATTAGAAGAACGTTCTAATACTTCTTTATTTAACGGTAAAAGTATAGTAGCCGGCGACGACGCGTCGGCGGTCCGTCTTAAACTCTCTAGCTATATTTACGGAGTACGGGTTTTTCGTCTTTCTAAATATATTTATATTTAGCCGGTTACTCTATACCTTCTTTGTTTCTTCTCTAATATCTATCTTTATTACGGTTCGTTTACGGTATATAGACGCTTTATATTTATATTGAATAAGTATCTTTTAAAAGCTAATCGTTCCTTTCTTCGTTTATTTATTTATTTATTTACTTTCCTACGAATAGCCGCCGGCCTTATATATAAACGCGGTCGTCCTTTTTACTTTAAGGAGAATTTTTCCTTTTTTATCTCTATAAGTTTTTTTAAGTTTATATCTTAAAGGTAGAAGTTCGTTATTTAATCTTTAATTTAAATTTTCGTTTTTTATTAAGATAGATAAGCCTTCGAAAGAGGCTCGGCGTAAACGCCGTAAGGAGGATCGCTAACGAAGTGCTAACGACTCGATACCGGTTCCGGAACCGCGGCCTACTTTAGCTATTATAAATACGCTATCTACGTTTATAGCGGTTACTTTCGGAACGCTTATTATACCTTCTATTTAGCGATACGCCGTTAATAAATTTATTAGAGCGGTTAGCCTAACGGTAGCTCGTCGTCGATACGCTAGTAGCTCTACGCCGGCTCCGGGTCCGCTACCTTCTTTATCCGCTACGGCTATACCTTTTACGCTTATAACGACGATATTCGCGGTATTAGTTATATCTTTTCTTCGACGATACGTCTCTATTACTTCTATAGAGTCTTTTAATCCGACGACGGCCCGCCTTCGAACTATTACTAGTACGCCTTCTATTCGAACGCTTTCTTCTATAAAGTCGCGATCTTCTATACGTCCGAATATATTTATTCGAAATAAAATTACGGTATTATTCGCCGTACGTCTTACTATTAAAGTTACGGCTAATACGTTTAATTTCGCGCTTACTTTTATTCGTCTTCGCGCTATAACAAGTCCTTCTAAGTACGCCTATCCCGCCGAATAGACGGCGCCCCCTAAACGGATAACGAGTAATACTTAACCCGTCCGTTCTTTTACCGCGGCTTTCGCCGCGCGAGTTTAGATCGAGCTAGCTACTCGGTCCGCCGTCGACGCTTTAAAGGGCGATAATAGAAACGATATAGTCGACGAAGATATCTACCGCGTTAGTAATATTAACGCTAACGACGGCGGTAGTAACGACGATAGCGGTAGAAATACCGACGATAATAAAGATAATAATATCGAAGACGGAAAGGATAATAATAATTAAAGTAATAACGACTAAAATAATAACGTTAGTAACGATAACGATGAAAGCTCGGCTACTTCGCGCGACTTTAAATTAAATATTATAATTAATTCGTAAATCTACGTCTACGAAATTTATATATTTTATACTATAGGCCGCTATTAGAGCGTTAACGCTTATTAGGCGTTATACTATAAACTTAAGTCGGCGTTTTATTATATTATTTATATAACGTCTAAACGGCCGTACGAGCCCTAGCCGGCTCTTATAGCCGGAAATATCTAAACGGTATTATATTCAATAGCGCGATACGTTAAGTTCGAATAATTATTCGAACGCGAAAATAGAACGCCGCTAACTTTTCTCCTTTTTAACGAAGAGTTAATTAATACTATATTTAAAATTTAGCGCTATTATAAAGTATTATATAATCTTCGAAGTAACTCTAACGGTACCGTCGCCTACGCGCGTTATAACGCGTTAATTTAAGAAGCTAGGGCCGGTCGCGAACGCCGTCTACTCGCTTCGGGCCGGGATACCGTCGATCCGACGGCGTAGCTTCTACGCTTCGAGCCGAGTAACCGGCTTTACGATATCTAGACGGAGCGCGTAGCTACTTTCGTTACGGATATACGTTCTATATTTACCGTCGAAGGTCTTTCGGTCTAACGGGTCGAACGCCGCGTCGTCTATTTAACTCCGATATTAAAGTAGTTTCTTTTAATCTATCCTTTATTTCTCTTCTTTATTTTCTTTATTTATACGACTCTTTATCGCGGAGATATAAATACCCTTTCGGTATACGCTTTCTTTATTTTCTATTTTAATTTTTATTTATACGATTCGCCGTCGTAGAAAGGTAGTTACTCTATCGGTATACGCTAGATAGTTTTATTTAAATTTAGCTATTTCTTTTTTTTAGCTTTTAACTTTATACGTTTTTGGTAGTTTCGTATCGCTTCTTAGGCGTTTATTATATCTTCTTCGGGTATCTATTAATTATACTCTACGAGTTATCTTACCTATTTAATTAAGTAATAAACTTCTCTTCTACGAATCGCTTTATCTTTAACTACTTCGATCTTCTATTTATCGGAGTCGTTATCTAAGTTCGATATACGTATCGCCGTCGCTTCGTTAACGTCTCTTATTCGTTACGGCTTTAGTAGCGTAACCGGAAAAATATTATATAGTCTTTAGTATTATTACGGTAATACTAATCGATACGTCTATTTTCCTATTTTCTTTAGTACTTTAAACGGGCTAATAAATTTTAGTATTAGCTTCTTTTAAAAGACTTTAAGGCGTATATTTTATATAAATAGTACTACTAAATCTCTAACTTTAAATTCTATAAGCTTATATTTTTTATTATAGTACTTCGTTTATAACTTTTACGCGGTACGTAGGTAATCCGCTATCTTTTTACGTAGTTCTTATAGCTTTTAAATTTTATTACCGACTACCGGTACCTTTTCTTCGTATACGTCGGCCTCGACGTTATTAATAATACGGAGATCGTATTCTATTAAAAGACGAAAAGGGGTTTCTCCTATAGAGGTATTTTATATATTATTATATACGAACTCCGCCTATAGTAAGAGCGATACCTAGTTAGTTTACTCGGCGTTAACGAAGGTACGTAGATAGTATTCTAACACTTGGTTTATACGTTCGGTTTAGCTATTAGTTTATAAATAGTGTACGGTAGAGAGCCGCCGGCGTATTATTAGGATAACAACGTAAAATTCTCGCTAAAATTAAAATACGTAGGTAAAAACGCTCCTTCTATCGGTAACGATACCGTCTAATATCTTATAGCGTATCTCGACTTTTCGCTTAAATACGGCGGCCAATTCCTTCGCCGTAATTTACGAAGATATTAGAATAAAGCGTATTATCTTCGTATATTTATCGACTACTATTAAGATCGTATTAACGAATTATCCTTAATAATATACGGCGGATAGTCTAATAATAAAATTTATAGATATCTCTTACTACGAACGTTTCGGAGGTAGTAGTAGTTATAACTAATTATACGGTTTATACTTTTATAAAGATACTTTTTGGTATATTAGGTACGAAGCTATATATATATTAATATTTTTTTATATCGTTAGTTAATAGAATTTTTTCTTAATAATTTTACTAATTCTTACTCTATTAAAGTATTTCGTCTACGGATCGTTGTAATATCGACGGATAATTTTAGTTCTAAGCGTAATATCTTTTAAAATGTAGACGTAGTATCGGTATTATAATAATCCCTTCGTCGTAGTACGCTAGCGGGAGTCCCGCGTATCGTCGGCGTCTTTCTTTTTAATATAGAATAGATTACTTATTTATAGTATTAATAGCGCTTTTTAAAGCGGTTCTTTAATTTCTATCGACGTTATATCCTTCCGTACGGTCACCGACTATACTAGGGTACGATAGAAAAATTATTCTAAAATAGGCGATTACTTTATAAATCGGCCCTCTTTTTTACCGCGGATACGTCGCCGGCGCTTCTTTAGCGGTATTCGTACCTTAATAGCTTAAATCCAAATAGGCTTAGCGTTTTTTAACTCTAGGCCTTCCGTAGCCTATTCTTTTCTTATATATAAAGTTGAAATTAATACTTTTTAAATAGAGACTAGCCGTTACTCTAAATCGGATAATAAACTCTAATCGATACGTTCCTTCTACGACGTCTAATAGTCGGAGCGGCGCGACGGAGCGTCTACCGAGTTACGTTTATCCGCTTAGTATTTAATTTTAAAGTTAAATAATATTAGAAATATTATCTAACGCGCTTAGCGGCCGTTAAGTTTTTATTAGCCTATAAAGAACCGTAAATTAATATAGTCCGATAAGACTTCGATTCGCTATCGGCTTCCTTTTAAATATTAACGTTAATACTTAAAGCTCTTTATAATAGCTATTATTTCCTAATCTAAAGTATTATAATTTAACTCTAGCTCCTTCTATTTTCTTAACTAAAAGGCGATAGAATAATATCGCCCTTCGTTATCTAGCTATAATAGTATATCCGCTCCTACCTCCTTAGATATATCGGTCTCGAGTCGAAGTAGGCGAGCGGGATCGAAGTACCTTAGTAGTAGCGCCTTCTAAAATTTTTACTTTAACGCTTCGAAAGCTTACCGCTAACGAAGCGATAGTATAACTTTATTTAGCTTCTTACTATTCTTTATTCCTTTTATTATTTCGTTAAAGGGCGTTACTAACGTTAAATACTTCTCGATAAATTTACGGTAAAAGTTATAGAAACCGAAGAATATTTAGACTTTTTTATAAGACTTTAGCTTAGACCAATTCGTTACGGTAGCGACTCTACTTTCTTCTATTCTAACGCCTTTTGTAGATAGTATAAAGCTAAGAAATTCTATTTCCTTTTTATAGAAACTATATTTACTTAGATTAGTATATAGTTAGGTCCGACGTAGACGCGATAGGACTTTATAAAGGTACTACGTATATTCCTCTCTAATCTTAGAAAATATTAATACGTCGTCGATATAAGCGATATACGTAACGTCTATTAGTTTTCTAAGAGCGATATAGATATAATATTAAAATATAGCCGGAACGTTAGTTAAGCTAAAGAGTAATACTAAATATTTAAAATAACCGTACTATGTACGAAACGTCGTTTTTTACTTATCGCCGCCTTTAATACGGATTTAATAGTAAATATTCTTAATATTTAGTTTAAAAAAGAATTATATACTATTAATCCGGTTTAAGATCTCTAAGATTAACGGTAAAGCGTACCGGTTCTTTACGGTAACTTTATTAAGCCTTCGATAGTTTATATATAAACGGAGAGTTCTATCCTTCTTTAGTATAAATAAAATTAAAGCCTTTATAAGGCTTTTAGACGGCCTAATATAGCCGTTCGCTAAGTTTTCGTTAATATACTGTCAGAGTTCCGATAGTTCTCGCTTAAAGAGTAAATAAATAGATCCGTACGGCGGCTAACCTTCCTCTATTAAATCGATAGTATAGTCGGTCTCTTTTTACGTTAAAAGTATAGCCGCTTTAGACGTATCGAATATATTTTGAAAATTTCGTAGTTCGGAAGGAATCTTGACTCCTTAGCGACTTTTTAGCGCTTTGTCGTCGAAGAGAAGATTATTTTCTTTATCTATCTTTAGTCTTCGAGGCGGCACTATATAAACAAATACCGTAAATATTATAACCTTATTACGGATAGTCTTTATAAACTTTCTAACGGATTCAATTTATAACTCTTAATCGTTATAGGTAAAGCGCTATTAGATTCGTATAGATATATTAATATTTAAAGTATTAAGTCCGGTTACTATTAATAAAACTAGGTTAATACTTAGTACCTTTAGCCTATCGACCGCGATATATTAACGAGTTACCTTCTTTGACCGACCGTAGAAGTCTATTAATATAAACGGGACTTCCTATACGCTATAGGATCTTATCGCTTATAAATTGGTTAATCTAAGTATTAAGTCGGAGTATTTAGCTTTACGAAGCTATATACGTCTAACGAATTAAACGCTAACGATATCTATTTCTACTTCCGTATCGAAATTAATCGTCGATTCGACGTCGGCTTATTCGTAGTATACTACCGTTATATAACGCCGTATTTCGATTTTAACGTATAGCTCTTCGCCGTTAGGATTAGGACGAAGACTATCTAGTTTTTTAACGATAGAATTAACTTTCTAGCCTTTATCGACGTACTTTATACTTTAGAATTACTTCGGTAATCGTTCGAATAATACCTCTTTTTATAATACTTATAGTACGTTACTTCTAACAATAGTCGGTCCGTAGACTTCGCGCTATCGGCTCGTTAAAGCGGTCGGTGGCCGCCTTTTAGCTTTCGTTAATAGCTTTTTTAATAGCGGCGCTTAAACTTACGCGGAAAAGAAGCTTTAAAGTCTTTAATACCTTTACTTTCGTCGGACCGCGATTAGAGAAATCCCTTTAATTAGGTTCTCCTTTCGAACTAAAGATAAAAGTTTTCGGCCTTAGTAGTCACCTTTCGAAGCGACGTCGACTTAGTATCGATTAACGCGTTAAGTAATTTTCGGATTAGCTTTATAAGCTTTAAAAAAAAGGTTTTCTTTCGAAAACTCTCTATTAACGGATCTATCTATACTTTTAACGACTTAAAGTAACTAAAAAAGTTAGACGAAGCTTAGCCGTACCGTTAACGGACCTTTTTATATACTTTATAGGCCTATAAACTTAAGTCGTCCGTCGTAAGCTTTAAAGTATCCGTCTACTTTTTAAACTCTATTTAGAAAGCTTCGACTTAATCGCGCTTCTTTTACGTTTTAAATAATATAATATACTATTATTAACGTCTTTATAGCCTTTATTTTATATTTATATATACGATAGTAACTTTACGCCTTTTCGAAGTATACGTTTATAATACGACGTCGAATAATACTTTTAATTCTTTAATTTAAAATTCTTTATTTTAAAAAATAGACTTTAATATTAATTTAAAGAGCTTAAATTTAATATCGTAGCTTTTTCCGTTAAATTCGTTTATATTAGAGGTAGACGGCGTAGGCGTAATAGCCGCTAACCGGATTACCTCTCCGTTTAAAGAAAGTACCGCTTACGTCTCGCGGACGATTAGACGACGTAGCCGATTTTTACGACGGACGGCTATAAGCTAAGCCGCGAACCTCTATTCTTCTTTATCTTCGAAAACCGAAGTAGCCGTCGGCTCGTCTTTATCCTCCGTCGACTCTAAGACGTAACGTTTATCTTTGGCCGCCGCTTCCGTTACTTCGTCTACTTCGTTCTCCGTATTTTCCGGTAGATTCGGAAACGCGACTATAATAGTACTCGCCGTTTGGTTAAAGGCTTCTTCCGTCGCTAATACTTCTATTACCGCCCGCGATATAGCGCGCGTAACGCGCTCTTAGGTCGTAGAACTCTCGCTAGCCATTTCGACTAGGTACTCTATAGGTAGAAGACTTAGAATTATAATAGGGTTTTATAGAGTAGGTAGTCGATAGCGTAGCGAATACGTTACGTTAATGGTACGTATATAAGGGCGAAGGTAGGTTTATATTTATAATAAGACTAAGTCTTATTCCCTTTCTAATTCGTACGAAAAGAAGGGGTAATTAAATAAAGGATATTCTATATACGGTATATTAGGCCCGGTATAACTTTGTTACGGGCTCTAAGCCCTGGCTTCGGATACGTTCCGTTACCTAACCCGTTACGCCGTCCGTTATATAGGCTATTACGTAGAACGGGGCTTACGGTACGCTTACGGTTCGCCGTCGACTTTCCGTCGACTATAGGTATACGTATCGAAAGTTATAATAAGTACGCCGTACTATAATTTAATGACCGAAGGCGACGATAACGGCGACGGCGCTAGATTACTTTAGATAAAGCTATAACTTAATCTTTCGAAAAAGACGGCGGCGGTTTATCTACGGTATTACTAGTTTTATAATATATATAATAAAGATTATATTAATATAAACGGTATTAAAGCTATATAATAAACCGATAGCTAGAGAGAGTCTTAGTATTACGTAGACCCCGGTCGATAGAATACGCTAGAAGTTAAAGGCGAAGACGTATATAATACGGAACCTTTTATATATAGAGAAAGAGAATAGAATAATAAAGACAATAGTAACTTTTATCCGTCACCGTTAAAACGCTAAAAGACGTCTTCTATTTGGACCGTCTCTTTTAGAGTAGCTAAGACGCGGTAGACTTACTCGAATAGTCGCCGCCTTCAAAATAGGTAAACCTAAATAGAAGCTCTAAACCGGCGGTACGGTAGTTAGCGTAACATTCCTAGCTCTCTATATTTATAAAGGTCCGATACGGAAAGAGAGTCTAATTATATTTACGCTACTAGATTTAAAGAAAGGCGGCTCGGTAATACCGTCTTAAAGATTATTATAAAATACGATAGAATAACTTTCTAGCTCGAATAGAGCGAAGATTTTAACGAGTCACTCTATACGAATTATAGGCCCTAAAACAATACTTCCGCCAACTAGCGATACGTATTATTACGGTCTAAGAAATATAACTCGATAAAGGATAAAGTTAAAAATAATATTCTTTATACCGAGGTTAGCGACCAGGCTACGTAGAAGGTCTAAAGGATCTTAGCCTTACAAATACGTAGTAGAAAGGTCTAGTATTAGGCCAATTGGGTAGGTTAGGAAGAAGATACTAATTGGTACCTCGCTAATGGGTTTAAAGGATACCCTTAGCTCCTCCGAGAATACTACGACGTTTATCTAAAGATACGACTACCGGTCAGGCTCGATTAATGGCTCCGAGCTTACGATAACGGTAGAGAAGCGCCCTATCATCCCGACGACAACAAGCCGGGGAGGGCCACTCTCCATCGAGGTCTAGAATCGTAAACTATACTACGAGCTATAAGAGCGTATACGTTTATTCTATACTGTTTTATTTTCTTTTCTTTTAGTTAATTGAGTGTAATTATAATAAAGACCTTGAATATTACTAAGGTATATTTCTAAAAATATATAACTTGATAAGAGTAGAATAGAGGGTCCTTTAAGGTAATTAATCTTAAAGTAGGGGTCTATTTTCGGTAAAAATAAGATAATATATATTAGATAAGTATAAGGTGTTACTAGACACTTTATACTAATGTATAGGGTGACCGAAGGCGATTAGTCTTAAGTTTCTTTATTTATTTATTTATTTGTTTATTTATAGTCTATCCTAGCCGCCCTTACAGTAGCTATACAGTAGTGTACGACTATTAATATAGGTTTTCCATATCTTAGCCTCCCCCCGTAGTAGTCGCTCTACTCTTACTCCGAGCTACTCCTTCGAAGTTACTGATTCGTTGATTAAGTTTATATACCCCTTATATTAATAACCATTCTATCTATTCTATATCTATAATCTTATTAGACCCTGCCGGCCCTCCTCCTTCTTCTATATACTAAATAGCGCCTTCGAGAGGCCGATACGACCGTAATTATATATTAAATAATTTTCTCTCCGCCTTTTAAGTTTTTCGCTCTTCTTAGGATAAGTAAATTCTTTTTATATAACCTTTATATCTTCCGACTAAAGTTGCTCTCCGCGTTAAATAAGAGCCGGCTATAGGATTTACTACAGCTAGCTTTCTTAATAGGAACACTAAAATACGCGAGGTTAAGAATAACGCTAATAGAGGGCGCTAATTAAGTAATACGACTGTCCAATTGCCCTAGTACGCTAGGGCAATTGGAATATTAAACGATAGGTCGACGTACTTACCTCGAATTCCTTTCCTTTCTACGGAGTACGTAGTAGCTTAAGTTTTCGCGCTAAAGATAGGATTCTATAGTAGATTAAGCTCATTAATCAATAACGCTATATTAAGTTCGAAGCATACTATAGGGCTATCTCAGCTGCCTTATTGGTAGATAAACGTTCCGTTAGACTAAAGGAGCGAGCATTGTCCATCTTTCTTAATATATAACATACTATAGCCCGGAGAACGGCTAGGAATTCTTAGTCCGTCTAACTCGAAGGCCGCTATAAATAAACAAACGCGAAATTACGTTCTTATCTCTAAGCTTGGCCCCTAAAAAGGGTACCTTTAGCCTAATATAGGGTATTGAAACACTGTTCTTACTAAAACCAATATATTTTGTTGTAGCCTAGTTTACTTACTAAACCAATTTCCCTATTGAGAATATAGTACGATCTACCATTATATATTACAATACAACTACCGCCTATAATATTCTTCGTAAACAACTTCCGTAAGATCCTCGAGCTACGGCCGGCCTCTTTTACCATCTACAAATGCCTTAATGGGGCCGTTATAGTGGACGAGTTTATCAAATACCCGTATAGGATGGTTATATTAAATATAATAAGCCCTAACGGCGTAAATGTTGTATATAGCAATAAAAAGCTAGCTGCCTACTTATACAAAACGCTATTAGCTATTAAAGCTACCGATAGCCTATCTCTTATACTCTATCTTGGTCCTCGCAAGGATCGAGCGGTGGTTTAAGAGCCGGCTCTATAGTAGCTCTCTAATCAAGTCGCGGAGATTTGCCGAACAGGTACTATCTCGCCTTATGAGTAGAATAGAATGAAAGGGGGAACGTATATATAGAAACGAGGCGTGCACGGTACGTTTGATAGGTCTAATTTATATTACGTTCCCTTTATATAACTGGTTTGCTTCTTGTCTACGCCTTATCTAGAATTATTAGTCTTAGCTTTATAGCTATATACGAACGTATATTCGAATAAAACGCAGTATATCGTATGTTACGAGTATAAAGACTCAGGCTTACCGGGGGGCTAATCCACCATGTTAGACATTTTAGTTTCTTCTACATGTCATCCTATTTGCCGCGTTGTATCTATTCCCTAGGTATCGTTATACATCGTTGTATTCGCGCTGTCTTATCTTTAAAGATAGCTTTTCGATTAACCAAGGCTACGTACGCGATGTACTGGCCATTTTTGTACTGGCCATTTTTATACCAGCCATCCGTATACTGGCTACTTTTATACTAGCTATGTTTTGTATACCATCCACTTTTATACTAGACTATTTTGTATACTAGCCATGTTAGCCCATAGCCACAGATACACTGCTATTAGTATATAGGACGTACACTGTCACTCTCCGAAAATGTTTACTGTGTTAGGCTATTTTTAAGACCCTTCTCCTCCGGGATAGCCTAAAATCAAACCCTAACTAAGCGCAGAGCCGCTATAAACGGATTTAGAAAACGACGCTTGACTAAGACTTATTTTCGGCTCTTTTACGGCTTTTAGACTTCGTACTTAAGGCAGAGGCCGGTTTTGATTCCTTTATAGCTTGCGCGTATAGCGGTTCTTTTCCATAGCGCAAAGACGGCGTAAATATATTCTATAGCCTTAAATAAATGCTTCGTTTTTTTTTACTTTAAACATTCGCCGGACTAAAACGAATCCTTCAACCGGACCAAAAGAGGAATACATAGTGCCTAGATTGAGGCTAGAAGATACATCTACCTTTTAGAAATCGCTGGATAGTTACTAGGTAAGGTCCCTATCATTTTGCGGCTTTTTAGGCACTGATTAAACGGTACAATATAATATTCGAGCTTTCTATAATACGTACTACATTTATCAAGCGTATTGTTGCTCGCTGTTCCAATAATAGGGAATAGCCAAAGGCTTAATGCTTATTGTCGTCATTGTACCGTTATATACATAGAGGGGCTAGACTAAAAGAGGGCTTAAATACGATTTAAGATCTCGGTTTAGACCCTTTTATAAGAACATTTATTTTTATTGGCCCCTCTACGTAGAATGTGTTAAGTTACGACTCCTCTTACCATTCGAACATAGTACTATCGTAGGCCCGGATTCTAGTCTTCTATTAAAATAGTTGGTAGACTAGAAAGAATCCCTAAAGCGGCTTAAACGAAATATATACGTTATCTAGATTTAGGCTCGAATATCTCTCTGTAGAAACTGCTGTCGGCTTATATAAACTTGTAGACTTTTAAGTGTGGCCGTATTTTAGGTTTAGACTAAAAAAAATAGAACCTAGGTATCCAAACTTCGGCCTAGACCCTTTTTTATTCTATGTTTTGGTCTTATAACTTCTAGTTGTCCTTGTCGGTCGCTTGTAAATGACAAGTGTCTATCCTATTTTGAGTAGATATCCATTTACGTCTACTATGTCCGTTTGTAACTACATTAGATTGTAACGCTATAAGAAGAAGAAGGTTCGCTTTGTCGTCGGGCGTATCGAAATATTGGCAAATAGAGTGTTTTTCTTTATTAAGAGGAGAAAAAAAGCTAGAGAAAAACCCCCTTAGAGGGATAAAACAACTCTGACAGCCTCCTAAAATAAATGCCTAAGTTATTAAGTATAAACTATTAGATGACTAAGCTAAGTGGGATAATGGCCTGGATTTTAACAGGGTATACGAATGCTTATGGGTTACTCTATAATAATGAGTGCCATTCTTTTAATTAGCCAACTACTAGATAGAAATGTAGGGCACTCTCTACCTTTAGGGTAAGGGGGCCATAGCTATACAACCTTAATATAACTAAGCTATATATAATATTTTATAAAAATACCGATTATATAGGGCGAGCTTAGTTACGTACTTAAGACAACCCTACTTTTCTATAGCCTTAGGGCTATGTTCGAATGGGGCATTTCGTAGCCTTTAGATGTACACGTTGTATAGAGTAGGCCACAGTCTAGTTTACTTAATATTAGACTTACTTTAGACCTACTTAATACTTTTAGTGCTAGACTTGTAGTTATAGGTTCTTTTACTAAGTCCTATCGTCTATTCTTATATCTCGGTGTATTCGTAGCGTAGATAACCTTATAAGATTTCTATAGTATAGTATCCGGCAGCGTTATCGTAGCCCGGTAGCTAAGAAAAGGTCTACTCCTACCAACCGTCGTATCTCTTCTTTCTAGGTTCGGCTATAGACATTACCGAAACCGCGACCGTAGCGCTACGCGTATAAGACAACGAACAAAGTAGAAGTTCCGCCTCTATCGACTTAGAGCTTAAGTACCCTACGGGTCTATTCGACGGGCTAGCGTATTTCTAAATTACAAACGCTACGCTAGACGACGGTCCGATGCCCGCCCTCCCGGCGGCCACGACGCACTTCTTAGCGATCTAGCAGATCGCCGATGTCATAGCTTGCCTGGTTTACGCGAACCGTGGGTGCCACAACGCCTATTTGTTTGACGCTGGCGTGTCGTGGATCCGATCGTCTCCTGCCTTACAACAAACCACGCCTGGTTGGCGGCACGACTTGTAACTGACCCCTGGTTTGGCTCGGGCGCGTTTGTATTCCACGACGAGTACCGCAGCGCCACGCAGCAACTGGCCACTATGGCCGTGCACTGCCTCGCCTGCTCCGAGGGCCGGCTACGCGGCTGGGAGCCGCTCATTGATCGTGAACGGCACCGACGATCCCGGTTTTGCGGTCTTGTTCTCGCTCACCATGATCGCAGGCTTTTGTCCGACCAGTGCAGGACACCTACGTCCTACGTTTACGGTTTGTCTGCGTCAGAGACATTGGGCATGGTATGGACCGAGCGCTACGAGCAAATGCAGTGTAATGGCCAGACGAAGTCGATCATGTCACCCGTTGCTCCGCATATATTATTCCTCGTTAATCAGCTGTTCTTTACATAGAGCGGCGTCGATACAAAATACGAATAACAACAACGACCAAGCCCTGGTAAGGGGAATTCACTTGTCGTCAATGAAGGATATAAGAGTAAAGGTGTGTGGGTTTTATTTTAAACTGGTAAACACGACCGAGAGTTTAAGAGCTACCATGCATGGAAAGAGTTCGTATTCGTAACACTCTTAATCTTCGTTCTATACTCTTCAAGAGAGTATCCCGGAGGATCGAAGTGATCTTACAAGATCATGTATATTTTCCAGCTTCGGATGAGCTTCACCTTTGTTGTAGACCTCATGCCCCGTAGCTCTTTGGCCATGTGACTCATTGGCTTGACACGCGCGCGGCTGGCCATGAACAGTTTCAAATTGCCAGCCCGTTTGCCTAGTAGGATGACAGTCAAGTAAATCGGAGGCACGTAGCATAACAGTTGCCTTGGGTAGAATAAATTCCATCATGCCTTCCTCCGGGGTTGAATGTTCGATGACCTGTAGTCCAAGAACCGTTGCTAATTTGTTCTCATGCAGATAGCTACCAAGCTCAGAGAGAAAGGCAGTGTTGACACCAGACAGGTCGGGCACCGGACCTTTCTGGTACTCGTACGGGTGAAAGATGCCCTCTGTGAGGGCGAATATATGCCCATGCACGTCGCTAAGGTCAATCATCTCAATCACTGTGGTGTTTGCCCAACGGCACCGTGGCATGTCGTAATCCACTCCAAGTAGGACGGAGTTCTCATCCATTTGGAAATGAGCATGGATCAAGTGTATGCCAAAAACTCCGTGAGCACCGTTCCGAATGAAGAGTGCAGACAGGCTGTCTATGTGAGACTGGTCGATTTTGGGTTGTGTACCATCGTCTGGGAGGTGGTTGTAACTATCAAGTTAGTTGCTGACACTGATATGCTGAGTATCTGGAGTGGTTTATTTTCGTACAGTGCCCGGCTTTTCTCCAGGTCTTCTCTTTTCAGGCCCAGGTTCAGACCAGGGACGTCCATTCCTGAGGACGGCGTATAGTTTTATTTGGCGTAATCGTGGGGCATTCGGTGGATGGTAAAGTTAGAATGCTGATCTTTATGTTTTCCCTAAGTATTCTAACATTTTAAACGTGTCTGATATTTCAGTTGGGCAGCAACGAAAATAGATGAAAGCGGGGTATTCTACGTGATCACCTCTGACACGAGCCCCTCCTTTTTCGATGCCTAAAATAATGCCGTAACTTAGTGTTTACTCGTAAAAGAATATTCCTTGTTGTGGACTTCATCTTGACAAGTTCTCAAATAAAAAGCCTGCAAGTTCTTCCAGTGCGAGTATGGCGTACCCGTGGGATTCTATTCCTGAAGAGGAAGCTTTTGTGGAGAGTAGCCTCACAGGAATTAACATCTCATCGATGACTGCCGTCTTCGGGCATAATGGCCCCGGCCTGTTGTTTGACGATCCTGTTTTTGGCTTTCCTGGAGAGTCTCTGTTTCCAGTGCCGGCTCTTGATGCCACCGTCGAGTAAGCCACCGCGTTCCTCTTCCTCCTTTTATCCTTCGATCAGAAACTAACTATATCCAGCTTGGTCAATGCCGATGCCGGCACTCAAGAGCCGTTGGTGCTAGGCATAGCTGTTCAAGCCGATGATTCGAGTTCTGCAACAACAACAACAACAACAACAACAACAACAACAATAGACACCCTACTCCTTAATCACTCGAGCAGCCCTTCCCCAAGGTCGCAACTACGCAAAATCGCCCCGAAGCTCACCGACAACCACGCTATAGCTCCCCGTGCTCAAGCCGGGGTCCAGAAGCCTGTCGTCAGATCCAAGCGCACCCCTTTCAAAACGGCGTCTATTAGAGCTGAGACGAGCCTGACACGAACTCTAAACTCCTGCGTTAGGTGTAGGTTCGTCCGAAATAGGGTAGGCATTAACATACAAACAGGATCTGTCGTCCCAATCTCATACTGATTCACAGTGCCTTCCCAACCCATACGACCTTGATGGGCCGTGCCTTACATGCATGAGAACGGTGCCTAAGATGGCAAGGCTTCCATGCCTTAGGTACAAGATCACAGAGAGCAGCCTCTACCGGACTGCCTTCCACCACTTTGAGTTCTTCCGGCTACATCCCATGGTCGGTCCCACTTACGGTGACTTCCACATTAAGCGACCGTGGACGCAGAACGAGACGAAGGTTTTGGAATTCGCGCAAGACAGCAATATCGTCCTTAAACTGAGGGTCCGGGAGTTCATTCCCACCGCTGAGGAGCTTTCATCGGACGATGCAAGGGGCAACAAGATGTACGGTATCCCGTGGGCGATCGCCGACCCGGACGAGGCGACGAGGGCTGTGAACCTTTACACCGATCGCTGCATCGAGGCGTACCTGGACACCATTCTGGACGACTCTAATCGTCTTGTTTGGGATATCTTTCACTGGGCTTTGAGGCTTTCGGTGTTTCCCGAACCCGTACGTTGTCGCCTTTCCTGATCAATTACAGGCAGGAGTTAGCGGATTGTCGAAAATCTTATGGCGCTAACAGCTCAGAACAAACTCTTATCCAACGTGATTCGCCTTTGGGTGGTATGTCGGTTCCTCGAAGGCCGCTGGCGGTGCTCGGGAGCGGACGCTCTCGGCGCGGAGGGCCTCTCGCACCGCTACAGCAGGAACCCCATCGTCCAAGTGCCGCCATTTATCAACTACCAGATGGCCGCAGTCTTCACGGAGCGGATCCTGCAGCCGCTGCGCGTCACGGTCCTGAAGCTACTCCAGGACTTGATTTTAGCCAACAAGGCGAGCAACTGGTTCGTAATTACTCTGTGCGTGTTCATCCTGCTGCACAACTGCGAGCTGCAGTGTCGGTTCCATAGGGCGTTCGCAAGGCGGCGTGGATTTCCGGTAAGTATGTTCTCTTAGGACGCAGTAATAACGACATCCGGAGATTTGCTGAATAGCGAGATAGGTGCGCTTCGTAGATATGCCCATCATCCGAGCTATACACTCTAGCGCAAAGACGATCCTTGCTCACTTCCACTACATCTGCAAGGGCCAGCGGCCTTTCTCCCCAGACTCTAACTGGGACTCCCCCGAGATGAAGAAGATGGCGCAGCTCGACGAGGAGCAGATTTTCTTCTTGAAAAAATACCAGAACCTGGTCCGGCAGAAAGGTTAGTGTCCCTGCGCCGCACCACCGCCGCTGCCTACTTATTTACCCAAATGACACAGCCGCAGCACTACAGGCCGTTAGCCTGACTCACGATTATGAAGAGGAATATTGGTTTGTTTCGCAAATTTTTGATCCCGACTGGGTGCCGAGACAAACGAACGAACACTCGCTGCTGGCTTAGCCTAGCCGGATCGATGGACATATCTGCGTGGGTTGCCTGTATTGTGAGACGCGAGGTCGTGCGGGTACCCGATGACGGGCATGAGCAGGCGCCACCGAATCGAATCTCGAATATATCAGGAGCGAGAGAGTTTTTCGGGTTGTTTTGATAGAAACTATAGCCATTGGCAAGGCAGCCCGCACTAAGGGTACCGTAAAGTTGATCTACGTTCTTGGCCCTGAGCCTCACCCTTCCACAATAAACAGATCGTGCTTTCTTTGCAACCTTTGGCAAATCTCGACAAAGTCCGGCTCATTCTCCGCCGTCACCACGCCATGACGAATTAGATATGCCAGCCATACCATGGCTCGATTTGCCACAAACTCTCCCTCCATCAATGCACCCCTGACATCATCCAGCGTCATGAGCGTAAACGCCTCGACTTCGTCATTGCCCGGTCGGAGAATCATGTCCTTTCCAATCTCCATCTCGTAGAGGTACGAGATGATGTGCTGGCAGCCAGGATTTCCCTTGCTGGTGATGGACATCTGGTACGAGACGGTGCCGCACGCTGTAATATTGGCCCTCGTGTACTCCTTCGGAATCGATGCTTCAATGGCAATTTTGCGTGCCATACAGTCAACAGGTCGCTCCCCAGACCGAACAACGCCTGCGACAGTGCTGTCGAGCTTTCTGGGCACCGTAGGCTTCGTCGCCGACCGTTTCGGCACCCAGTATCTGGTTTCGTTGCCATCCCGAACGAACCCAATCATGTGACAGCTGTAGCTAACGAAGCCAAAGGGGTCGAGGCCGCTGCGGTCCGTGTCGAGCACATGTTCGCCCTCCGATGACATGACGCGCAAGGCTTCGTCGTAAAACTCCTGCGGGCTCGTCGGTGCGCCCTCAATGACCGCTTGCGACAGCAATTCGCGCATAACCTGCGTGCGCTCCTGGAAGGAGTTCGCCTGTACCATGGTCAGCAGGCGCTGCTCGCTGTTGACTTTCCAGCTTGGCGACAGGTTGAGTCCCTGTAGGATGGAGCTGTGCATGTAACCGAAGGGCTTGGAGTAGCCCTCGATCATAAAGTAGTAGTAATCTCGCATCCATGTTTTGTATGCGGCCGGATTTTGCTGATAGTATGGCCATCTGAAGCATGTTAGCTTAGCTTGTGGGTTCCCGAGGCGTCGCCCACGCTTCTCCCACACAATTACATGCATAAGACTCACGTATCGACCAGTTTCACGAGCTGTAGGCCGCTGAACTGCTTTGGTGCCATCGTTGAGTAAAATCGTCTCATTCCGCTCTGTGACGAGCAAGCAGGTTGCCAGCTGGGGTGCAAAAAAGCTGAGGTGGCAAGTGTAGCGGAGGCAAGTCCAGCCGCCGTCAACACACTCTTGGGAATCCGGCAAGAAGACGTTTCTGGTCCTTAAGTAAAACATATCTCAGGTAACGATGCAATTCATGCCTGGATTATCAGGCAAAAAAGGAGTACAGTAATTCATCGATACCGTACGAAGTATGGTTTAATAATATGCACTGTATACAAAACACTGTACCAGTTCCTCGCTTTAGTATTGGTTCATTTCCAACAAAGCCGTGTTCTTATTCTCCCTACTCTTGAATTCCACTCCAGTAACTACCGTCAGGAGGAGTTGTACAGATGGACAAGGGATACACGAAGGCCACTAGCCGACCTTTAAGATCAGTATCGTGGAACCACAACTGCTGACAGTCTGTCCAGATCCTTGAGGCCCTTTCGCTTTCGGGTCTCAATTGACTCAGTCATCGTCATCATCCTCCTCCTCCCCAGAGCTGCCTCGCTCAAACCCAGACGGCACCCAAGATTCTGTCCTCGTCGCCTTTATTTTTTCCGCCCTCGTTCTATCGACCCATTCCTGTACATTGCTCAGTGCCATCTGAGCTGAATGTTTGTGCGCCACCAGAAACGACATGATTTCAGCAGGGCTAAATTCGGACTCAGGCACCTTGGCGACAAAGTCCCTGCCCAATCGTTCGACCGTCTCGTTGGCTTTGGATCGCTCTTTTTTCTCGAGAACGTCATCCTCTGACTGCTTATATATAATGTAAAAGAGTTCTGTAGCCATGTCTTTGTCGGCGAGGCGAAACTGCACCTTCTTGTCCACGCGGCCAGGGCGGATCAGTGCACTGTCCAGCTTCTCGAGGTAGTTCGTGGTCATGATTAGCACCCGACCCTCAGGCGAAGCAACTCCATCGATCGCATTTAAGAGGACTGACAAAGACACCTTTCCCCGGGATGCCATTCCGTACTTTCGCGAGACATCGCCTTTGGCTCGAGATTGCGCCGCACTGACGGCGTCAATATCTTCCAAAAGAACGACACACTTCTCGGGAAGTTTCTTGAAAGCTTGCTGCAGATCATCCTCGCTGATATTCGAAAGACAAATATTGTAAATGTCCAGGTGAAAACAACCAGCGATGGAAAAACTCAGACTGGATTTCCCAGTTCCGGATGGCCCGTACAATAGGTAGCCTCTTCGATAAGGAATTCTGCGCCTGGAATACCACTGTCGACTTTCAGGATCGAGGAAGCTCTCAACATCTTCCAACAACTCCTTTTTTTCTTTTTTGCTCATGATGACCGTCGATAAGGGCCTGACATCTCTCGCCGTCGACCGCTGCCAACCACGATTTCCGTACTCGAACATCGCTGTTTTGTTCTGGATGAGCCTCAGATATTCCTCCCGGCACTCTCTGAAGAGCTCCCTTAGAATCGCTGAAGACCATCCTAGACAAGAGACTGAGACATTCTCTTCTGTCGAGAACTGGTTCTCCTTCTCCCAATACCGGAACAAGAGCGGCTGGTTCTTGTACCAGAACACAACGCTTCCATTCCACGGCGAGAACGATAAGGACTTGGCGGCATTTAGAGGGGATTTGGAGGTATTCGGAGGAAATAAGGCGTACTCCAGACGTCGACGTTGGACGGTGATAAGAAAGGACCGTGCTCTGTCGGCGAAATTTCGAGACAATGTCCAGTTAGAAAGCATATCATATGCCTCGTCGTTACTGGGCACGTGGAGCGTTGTAGCTGCTTATTGTTAGAGGCCATCTTGTTGATGGGTTGAAAGAGGGGATCACTAACTGAAATAAGACCCCACCCAGTTCCCTAGTGTCCTCAAGAGTCTAGAGATGCGCCCGCCAACGAACATGAGCAGGCCACAGATGCAGAGCAGGTGGGTATAGCTGTTCATGTTGCCAGCCAGAAGTTGTTGGAGCGCTGTAGAGATCTCAGCGAAGCCGGGAAAGAAGACGTCCATAATTGATATCTGGTGGGAGGGGATAGGTTGAATTGGTGATGTGCTGGCATCGTTGTACACGGCCATGATTTTAATTTGAAGTGCCGTGGGTAAGCAACACAGCGAGGATCGTAACGATAAAGTGCTTGCGTGGAAGTTGAAGTTTGGATGAATTGTAAGTTGAGACTTTTTTTTCTTTTTTTTAGACCTTGTGTAGATTGGCAAGAGAAGGGGACAAACCAGAACTGGGCACTGGTAAGGAAATGGCCTTTATATAGAAACGACCAAGGACTTATGTTCGTGAAAATACCTTGTAGAGGGCCTCGATCTTCATGTTGATGCAGGCCGTCTCCTCTTATTACGCTCAACCAAACTTGTCGCATACCTCATTTATGTGGCAGAGTCTACTTGCTTGGAAGGGGTGTACTTTTCCAACCGCGCAACCCTTTTGAATCCGCTCTTTTTAGATTCAGCGCAATGATTGCGCTGATTGACTTCGCGACAAACCCGGTACATACGTGCGCAATGATTGCGCTCCCTGCACCACCCTTCCCTTCGCTTAATCTTCTGTAGAAAGCACAGAACAGAGAAGGCGGAGGGGGAGCACTTGCACAAGTTTTTAAAATTCGAACAATTCTCTTTTCAGCCTCTCTTCCTTTTCTTTTTTTTTTTCGAGTACACACTTTCATGCAATAGGACCATGTACCTTTGCATCACTTATTCGTACTTGTACCCGACGTATCCTACTACGGCCCGTATAAATACTCGTATGTATACTTGAACCAAACAACCTTGTTCGCAGGGCCAATTCTTGGCACCACAGTTGCGCTAGGCTTCCTTCGTCATTAAAGTCTAGCCTATCCTAGGAACGGTATAGGTCGTGGGCTGGTCCGCAAGCCGCCCACCACCTTTGCAGCCTCGAGGCCGCTATTGTCCAATCATGTCGAATTATTGAGCGACTGGTGAAGAGGCTAACCTTAAACCGTCGTTATCCAATTAGAATTCGTCCTCCGCCCACCGGTGTATGCACTTTACTTGATGCGTAAATCATGTCATCGCTGGCGTGTCGCTGTATATCCCAGCCAGTTAGTGCATAGCGGACCTGTCTGTGGCTGCTCTGTCATTGAGGAGGTGAATGCAGGAGGATGTCTAATGTCGGCTCCCGTCCAAGAGGATGGCCGATCAGCCGGATGGCATCTCATAGGGTGCACGTTCGCGAATCCACTGAGCGGGGAAGTCGGCTACCTAGCTTGCGTTGATCAGCTACGAGGGTGGGAAGGTGTAATACCTACCATCGCTCTATACGATATGTTCATGTGCTGACAAAATGTTAGGACGCGAAAACAGGCGACGAATAAGGTTGACAACTAAGTAGCGGGAAGCAGGGGAGTCCAGATTGGTGTCCGGTTCCTACCTTTGACCATTTTCTTTTCCTTGTGTCTGTTGTTGCCCTTATTTTCTCTTCTCTTCTCTCTTCTTTCTTCTCATCAAAACCAGTTCCTTGCTGGTTTCTTCACAGAAACGCTCGAATGCCCTGTTCGTCGACAGCGATCCGCCGATAATCAGACGGACTGAGGCTTGTCTTGCCGCCCTTGATAATAGCCTCTCACCTTTATCTTTCTATCCATTCATTTCCTGCACTTACATATTCTCTCTCGCACTCTTCCAGCTCGTAAACACTTCATCCTCCATTAAAGATGGACGAATTAGACACTGCATTTACCAATCTTCACCTTCGCTTGGACCCTCAACTACGATTGCTCTTCTGCACTTTATGCTCTTGTCCGTCATTCCCAATCACGCCTACCTACAAGCTCTATACCGACCATTTCCGTCGTCGTCATAAAGGCTTCACCAAAGGATCTAGATCGGAGTTCGGAACGGCCTTGGCTGGGTATGACCTTCCAGATCCGGCCAAACTGGAACCTCGCGAGAATGGCTCTGAACTTTTGGAATGCTTGCCAGTGCTTCATCAATGGACTGGACAGGGGACGGGGCCAATTCAACGATTTCACTATCGCGGAAAGCCGTGGCTTGTGAATGTGAAATCTGACGAAAGCCATAGCCAAGCTGGCCGGGAGACACCAGTCCAACCCAAGTTCCACCACAAACACATTGTATTGGCTCCGATACACAACAAACAAAAAGATTCAGAGCCACCGCATCATCTCGATACCCCTAACAATAATATCATTGTTGCTTCTTCCTCGTCTTTGTACGAGAACACTACACGACCAGACATCATCCTAACGGTGCAGCGACTGGCAAACGGTAATCTTGACCACGACGACGTCGCACTGTTCCTTAGACATCTGATGGAGGGGCATCAAAGCACCACTGTCTGTCAAAGTCTCATACCTTTGAAAGAGCTATCGAATGAGGAGAGTTGGAAGCCGTTTTCTACAACCAGTTTCAGATTCAACATCGTGCCTGTCTATGACAGTGACAAGGACCGTTGGTTTATCACGATTGTTCACCATGGCGCAGCCAACCACGCCATCACATTCGACTATCTCAACCGCACGCACGACGACAGCTTTGCCCTCATTCGAGAGTACTACCGAGGCCAGGGGATCGACATACCGACACACTGCCATGTCAAGAGCTTGCCCTTTCAAGAGAACGTGAAAGATGGCCGCGTCTCCATTTTAGGCCACATCAAACAGTTCTTACAAGACCCGGACAACGCCCTTCGTTCCATTTTATTAGGCGAACAGTTCCCGTGGTCAGCCAACCGAAACCAACTATGGAACGAGATCATGTGTTTAGTTGTTCCTACGTTTTACAGCGCCCGTACGTCTCATATCGCTCGTCATGCCAATGAATGCCACACTTCATCTAACAACAAGAAAGGAGCTGCAATTTTAGCGACCACCACAAAGGATTCCCAAGGAGAGCCATTCAATGCTCTTTATTCACGATTTTCAGATTTGTTTATCGCCTTACGCAACTTACAGCGTCAGCACCCGAATGAATTCGATATGCTTTTAGAGCAGCTTCCTCGCATTACCATTCAAGCCATCCCTGATTCGACCGACCATACGCCTTCTCAGATAGATCCGAGGTAAGTGCCTATCTTCCTTACCCGCTGATGACCAAACTGAATTCAATTATGTAACCCCACCGTTATCTTAGCCTTTCTCCTCTAACGACTGAGGAAGCACCAAGTGGTGAGATATATACTCTACCTTCGAAACAGTCTCTCACGTCATACGCCACCCGGTCATCGGACTCATCACCAGCCCAGCTAAGGATAGAACATGCTAGGCGGCATGATCGCAATGCCCAGGTGTCTGACGGTACGGCCTGCTCTCCGTCACCTCTTGTGGCTTCCGATTATTTTGGACATCGCCAGAGTGGATCGCGGAAAAGATATCTTATATCGAACCATCCAACATCGGAAGCAAAACGACAGCAAATGCAGGCCAGCTCGCAGCAGATTGAAGTCAATCAAGTACGAAGAAATAACGATAACGTGTCTGCTGCCCCTGACCAATCTCTATCAAGGATACATTCTCTTCTCAACTTGCAGCCGACATCCATAACCCCGTTTGCGCATCTCAGACACCACAGCACAAATGCTGCTAAGGAGAGACTATACCAGAACTATGAATTCGGGACACACGAATGCAGTTTGAACAGTACATTGCCTCATCTCAGCTCCTTTCTGCTACAGAACGAGTTCAGTCAAGGTGCAAATTTTGAAGCGGCAGCAACCGACGTAATTACGGTGGTTGACACTGAGCTTGCTCTTACTTCGACCAGCGGGCTCGGCCCTGAGGAGGCTGCTGATGTCGGTCTCGATACGGCGTTTGCTAGCATAGGTATTATGGTGGAAACTGCTCGTCCTATGTCAGTCTACACGCTAACAATAACACTACTAAGTCGAAAGCATCGAATGCTTGCAAAGGAGAATGTCCGACAAAGACTCCTTGGCTCTTGAGCAGAGATTATTTGAGGCCTATCGGCCAGCGGAGTCGTTGCTTCGTTCTGTTCCTTACGATGAGAGTGAGTATTGTTGTATATTTTGTTTGTGCCTTTTTCTAGCCAATTGACGCGCTGTCTAGTTTCTGGCCGTGAATTATCGCAAGCGCAGGGGATGGATCGAGACACAGTTGTGGCAACCAGTGGCGTACCCAGTACAGGATCGGAAAAGGAGGCGCCACGTACCGGAATACAATACGGAGACGTGTTTAGCCTTGATCGCCGCTCAGTAGAAGAGGCCTTTTCTCATGACAGCAGCTGTTTTGGAGACATTTTCGTCACGAATCCTTTTCTTGAGTTCCAAACACGCGACTGCCAAGGAGACAAATGGACGTCCTTTATTACGATTTGGGTCACACCAGAGATGGGCGAATGGATAAGTAAACGGGGACAACAAATAATCGTTGGCAATACATCATAGACAAGACACGCTTATAGCTATTATGTTACAGCAAAAAAAGCGTTTACTTCGTCCAGCCCGCCAAGTTCGTCCGCTTCCCCGCGTTGCACCCGTTCCGTTACGAGCTCGCGTGCGAGGCTGATAAACAAGTCCACGTCGTGCTCAATGTCCTCGTTCGTCGCGTCCGGGTGGGCACGCTCTTCATGCACGACGCGGGCCCAGCGGCCGATGTCCCGCCACGAGAGGACGTGGCCGCCGAGAGCCAGCGTCTGGCCCTGGCGAAGGCGGAAAACAAAATGGACCGTGCCCGGTGGGAAATAGACGGTCTGGCCTGGACGTAAGACGACGTAGCGCCACGCCGCGCTTACGTAGTTGGAAGGCTCCGCAAGCCATGCCGCACGCTCCTCGTCGGATGGATGGGCCATCCAACCGAAGCCGAAGTGCCCTTCTTGCACCGTGATCCACGTGGCCAGGCCGTGGCTGTCCATATGCGGCGCCGTGCAATGCCCGCCCTCGGACAGCAGAGCCCACTCGAGCAAGTCCCGCCACTGGGCGTACTCGGCCGCCTGGGTTACGGGGCGCTCGGCGGTCTTGTTTAAACGTTGAAAAAGGCGATTTCGCATAGTGGTGAGCATAGAGCACGCGTCGCCGCCGAGGAACGCCGGCACTATGTTCGACTGTAATGGGTTTGCGAGGTCGAGCAGGTTCCACGGGTCCTTCGTGTCCTCGGCCGCGTAGAACCGCGCGCGGATCTCGCGTAGTGTTTTCTTCGCAAACGAGCGGCTGGTCTTCGGCCGTGAGGGGATTTGGACGGCCGCCGTATGCGCGTCGGGCCCGAGACGACACAAAAACAGGTCGATGGGCCGGACGCCGTCGGTCGGCCAAGAATACGTTTGTTGGCCTTCGACTATGATTGGCGTCGCCACCGCACTCGCGGCGAGTGCGGCTGCGGCCTCGGCACCGGTCAAGAGCAGGGCTTCGGCAGGGCGGCCGGCCGTGTCCGCGAATGTAGGTTGGCGGGCATGAGAAAGTACTGTCCGGACCAGCCGCGCATTTACCGCCCCGTGCGAGTCTGCAGCGGTCGGCGAGTCGCGCGCGGCCTCGTCAAGCTCCTTAATTACAGTTTTCCGAAATGCCTCATCGTCGTCAGGGTTGTATTGTGGCGGGCGCCCCGTAACGATACCGGGCGTAAACACCGCAGGTGGTCGGTCGAGCAGTGTTAAGGGCGAGACGGCAGTAGCGGTGACCTTCGCCGAGGCATGCTGCCAGGCGGCCCAATGTTTGCCACAAAGAAGCTTAGGATCTATTTGTAAAGCGGCGGCGGCCTCCGTGTATCGACCCCGGTCGAGCTGAGCAAGGCGTGCGTCTGATACGCGCGGGCAGCACCGTGCCGCCACGAGGCGCGTCAATGCCGTAGGCTCGGGTGGCGTCACTGCGGGAGCCTGTAACATAGGCGTAGTGTAGTTGCGGCGTGGCCGCGGTTTGGTAGCTCGTCTCTCAACGGGGTACACTACCGGCGTAGCTGGCGGCAGTCGGATTCGGGAAAGACGGTCGTTGGCCATCGGATTGAGCAGGGGCGGTGCGTTAAGAGACGAGGACTGTAACGGCCGTTTCGTCGGCAGCGGTGTCCGCGGGACCCCGCACGCCGGTTGGGCTTTAGTAGTAAGGGCGGCCTTACTAGCTTGGCAGGCTGTGTCCGCTTGGTCGGCCTCGTTCGTTTGGGTGTCTTGGCTGGCCTCGGTCGCCTGGTTGTCTCGGCCGGCTTCATTCGTTTGTTTGTTATAGTTGGCATCATCGGCTTGGCTGTCCTGGCTGACCTGGCTCGTTTGGCTGGCCTGGCCGGTCTCATTGGCCGCTGGCATGTCGGCCGCTAACTCTTGCACTCGTTGTGTCGAACCGTCTACCCAAAGCTGTGGTAGGGATGGCAGTGTTTTCACGGCGTACATGCTGCGGACAACAAGGCCGTGTACATCCATCCCCAGCCCGTGTAAGGCCGCACCCGGGTTGCCACCGGCGTCGTTGAAGAAGGCGAGCATTTGCTTTTCGCGCTTTGGGTCAGGTTGGACCAGCTGCTCCAGATCTTGGTGGAGCACCGGGAACGGACTGTCTTGGATCTGCGACCGTAGGTTTTGTTGGAAGCGGAATAGTATAATGAGGTTCAGGCGGGCAGCAGCGTGTGGCCAGTAGGGTGCAGCATACGCAGCGGTCCGCAGTTTCCGGCAGAACCGAAGTGGCCGGGCAAGGATGTTGTAATGTTGCAGCCACAGTGTCCCCCATTGGTCAGCGATGGCCTTTAGGCAGGCAAATCGTGTTCGTTCGGCGGCAGCTTGTTTTGCAAACCGATGCCACTCGTCGTTTTCGCCGTTGTCGCCATCGCCGCCGTCGTGGGTCAGCCGCTTTCGCTTCCCTGTCCCTTCGTTGAGTGGGTCGATCTGGTCTTTGATTTGCCGGTAGGCTAGGCAGTTGTTGTGAAAAATGTTTTCGTACACCGCGAACGACGTGTCGAGAGCCGCCTGGTGCTGTAACAAGCGATCGCGTTGTTGAATGCACAGCGACAGCTGCTCCGTAGAAGGCGTGCTGGTGAGCCGTTGTTGGAACGCGACGACGTCTTTTTTGTCAACCGCAGAGACGATAAAGTCTCTTTGGACGGCCCAGTCGACTATAGCGTGGTCGTCGACCGGGCTGGTTTCGGCGGCGACGGTCATGTCGTTGAGCCGGACGACGAGTTGGGATGAAGAGGGCATGGCGATGGCGCGGCTGTTTGTTGTCAGGACGTTGTTCGTTTTGTACGGTTACTGAGGGTGTCCTTTGTCGTCAAGCACTTGTCACGTGTTCGTGAGGACCCACTTTGCTGTGGCCTTCGGGCCATGATCGAGTGGGGCGTGTGCACGTTCTGGGGCGCAGGATGAGTCATCTATGTTTGTCTGACGGATGTTGCTGCTGTAGAGCACGCAGTGGGAGCATACGACTTCTGATTGGTAGATATACAGATAAAGTGGACCCTCTGGACCATTAGGGTGCGAGGGTGAAGGAACCTTGACCACTGGACTAACTAGCAAAAGGAGAACTCCAGCACTAGAAGTGCCAGGTAGGTCTGAAGTAGGTAGGTCCAACAGAGGGCCACTGCCACCAAAGAATAATACAACTAAGCCGCTTTCAACATTCTCAGTATACCCTGCATTTTACAGCGGAGTATGTATCATATATCATGTGATACTCACGAGGCACAGAACTAGGAGATGAGGCTTTTATGGATTTATGTACAATTCTACTACGGACAGCATAATTTATCCTCACGTTTTGACCATAGTGCTGTTTGACAATGTCTGTTAAAGTAGCAGTATCGCCATGTGAGGGTTGAAAAAGTGGTTCTGATCCGTGAGAGTTCGACAAAGTCACGGTACGGCGTAATACAAGGTAAGGATGAGGAGAACGTGGAGAGTGGGATGCTGGTCGCAGCTATTGTTAAATATGGCACCGCTTCGGCAGCTTTGCACGCGGCAGATAACAAGAGGCCAAGGTCAGGCCAGGCAAGCAGTCAAGGGAAGAGAGGGGATTCTTCAGAGAAAGTGTATTTAAGATTGCTTTTACATTTAGAAAACGAAGGTTTTTTTTTTCTTAAAAAAATAAATTAAAAAAAGGAAGTTTTCCACGGGTATCTCCGCACCCTCCTCGGCGCCTACCGATCCACTCCCGCCCACCTTCTCCACTCCGAAGCCAGTATACCGCTCTTAGACCTCGATTTGAGGTATAGGCGGGCCGTCTTCTTGTCCCGCACGGACTACCAGGCCATGGCCCGAACCATCCGGCACGCCGTCTTCCCCCCGGTACACCACTCCACTTACAGCCCACCGGCCCTGCCGCCACCACCCCGACCGGAAGAGGCAGACCGGGCCACCGTCCTTAACCGTTGGAAGGCCCGGTGGCAACGAGCCAATAAAAGCCGCTCCCTCACGCCCGCAGCGCAAACGCCGTGCTGGACCGCACAAGCCGTGCGGCGTCGCCACCTCCACCTCACGAAAGCTGAAAGCAGCCTCCTCACGCAAATCCGCACCGGCCACATCGGCCAACGTGCTTACCTTTTTAGAAGGCAGGCCGTAGACTCGCCGGCGTGCCGATGCGGCGCCGGGGACGAGACCGCGGCCCACATTCTCCTTTCATGCACAGAAACACAGCCTCGGCCGACGGACTGGCCCTGCACCCTCGCCGACCTGCACCACTGGCCTTACCGCCAGACCACTCCTCCGCTGGCTTATCCGGAGTGATTAGGCTTCCGGAGTACAGCCTGGCGAAAGAGCTCGAACAATCGCCGGCGCCGGCTTAATCCTCCGGCCCCGGGACTCTCTGGCGCCGACGGCATACACACACGCTCCCTTACCGCCACTCCTCACCTCCCTTTCCTATTTTCATTCATTTTATCGTACTGCACCATCAAGCGATAGCCATTGCAGGCCGCTGCACACTACTGTGAATTAGAAAGTTTACACACGTAGATCTGTGGTAGTTTTTCCCCCAGGAGGGTTCTGCCTAGCTAGACGCCAATAGCCAGGACTGGCTGAGAAAGGATAATAATAATAATAATAATTAAAAAAGGAAATAATAAGAAAAAGCGTGATGCATATACAAGAAATTTTTTCCCCTATTTACAGTGAACGGTTAGCCCGTGGCGCTCTCGAAGTGCGTGGCAAACGTGTGTTAGTTTTATTTAAATTGGGGCTGCGTACTGGCAGACATGGTACGAAACGATGCTCTGTTTATTCTATGGAGCTTGCTTATAATGAAAAGTAGCCCTTTGGCGGCAGTTTCTTTTGCGCTACTCTGTGTCTTCCCAGGACTCGCTTGCCTCCGACTGCGATGCTGCTGCGGTGGTCGACTCTGCCGTACGTCTCTTCCTGAGCCGCTTTTGATTCTTGGATGACCCATCTCCACCTGATTGGGAGAGTGGATCCACTGTCTGCCTAGGACGCTTCGTGCTGACTGGATCGCTTCTTTCGAGACCTCCAGCGATGTTTTGAGAGACGGATGTTTTGGACTGGAGTGCTTTGGACTAGAGTGCTTTGGCGTTTGCCGCCTGAATAAATCCATCTCTGTGCCGTTTTGCGATGTCCCTGGCATTTCTAAATGTTGTGGCGCCTTGTATGTAAGTGTCGCGAGTGTCTGTCATGCCGAATGTCCTCAATTGGGTCATATGGTACTCGGGTCGTCCTCCTTCACTCGTCGGCGCCGTGGGGTGATGGGCGTATAACTGAAGTGTGCCAGTGCCACCATGATAGGTCGAGCTGAAAGTGTACGCTTGGCCGTCGTATTGCAGCTCCCCTTCTCCGTAGTTCTGCAAGCTATGCATAGCACGGGACCCAGCAGCTCCATCATAGCGAGCTTGTCGTGTGGCCACAGCTGCACTACCGTCTGGCCCTTTCACCTCGATGAAGAAGTTTGGTGCCAAGGGCTTGTCTTGCATGGTCGATGGTATGATGTGATGGCTGAGCTCACCGCGAACTGACTGGGACAACTCCTCAGGGTGTACACCGTAGTAGATGTCTGGTACGGCCGGAGCGATCGTCCCGTCCGTGAGAGGCTCGAGGTTCCCAAACACTGTGTTTCGCGAGGACGCGTCCGTAGGCTTGTGGGGCCCGAGAATGGTTGGGATGACATTGGCTATAACATCGTCTTCGTCTTTGGCCCGAGCATTGCTCTCTTGAAATGACTCGAATGCACTTTCCGAGAACTTGGACGGCGAGAGCGATGGTCTAGGAACTGTTAAGGCAGTTCGGACTTCTGTCAAATCTGGCTTTTGCGAGGAGTATATAGGGTAAACGCCATGGTCGGTTAAATGTAAATCGAAGTCGCGGTTATACGGCGTCGACTTCTTGGTCTTGGTCGTTTTAGTCGTTGCCGAGGTAGGGAGGGTAGAGGCTAGATCGATAGACTTCGTCGTTTGACTCTTTGAAGACTGACTCGCACTCATGGCGAGAGAAGACTGGGGGGTTGTTACTGGTTGCGGATACTAAATAGGTTTGGTCAGTGTTAGTAAACGAAAGTCCTATGTTTGAAGTCTTCTTACCCCGCGAAGATCAGTGAGATCTGGACCGCCGAGTCTAGCAAACCGAGCGAGGCTTCTAGTAGGCAAAGTATGCACAAGTTGTCCAGCTCGGCCTCTTGGGCAAGGCAAAGGTGGCGAAGGACGTTGCTGAAGACGGATACGGCGATCGTGCTCTTCCAACGCCTTGCGCGTGAGACTGATCTCGGAAAGTCTGTCCCAGAACTCGGGAGGATATTTCCAGGATGCCCAAGCCTCGAGTTCAGTCTCGCTTCGTGTTTTCGTCTTTTTTACTGGAGGTTCAGCGTCGGATCGTGACCGTTCATCGACGTGCTGTCGTTTTAACGGTGATCTTGCCATGAGATTATCGTGCTAAAAGAGTGTTCGAGTGCGCATTCAGAGAAACAGGAGGGAGGTGGGAGGGAATAGTCTCGTCGAAGGTCGAAGCGTGAAGTCCAGTTGCGACTATTTGCTTCCCGCGTTTTGGTTGGGGCTTTCGGAGTCGAGTCGAGGACATCTTATTGGCGGGGATTAATTTAGCGGGTCGGCGACTTATTTCTCCGAGACTTGCCAGCCAACCGTTTGCCGCCGGAAACCCTGCCTAATGCGACATGGGTTTCCCATTTCCTGTTTCAAGGGAACCCCAGGACGACGAGGACGACGAGGACGACGAGGACGAGATGATGGTGTAACAAGGGGCGGGAGAACAGTCGTTAGGACAACCCAGAACGACCGGATCCGATAGAAGAGGGAATGGAACGAGATGGAAGGAGAAAATGGATGACAAGAGAAAAAGTAGGGCTGAAATGGGTGGAAGGAAATCGCAGAGAACGACAGAGGTTGGGACAAAACGGGAGAATGGAGGGAAACAGGACAGTAATGGAGAAAGTCGTGGTCACAATGCAGGTGTTGTAGTGAATAGGTTGAGGAAGAAATGATACAAAGCAAGAGAGTAGACGGTGCGGGAAAGAACGAAGAAAACAAATGCAAAATCTACTCGTAGAAGGAGCCTTGCCAGGTTTGCACACAGGGAAAGAGGGAATGGGGTCCTTTTCGGCACAGGTGCAAAAAAAGGCGACGCACCCGCCGCGACCAGACTGAGGTCGGATTGGTGGCCAAATCGGGCAAGAAGCCGCTCTCCGTCAGCCAATATTTTTATTTCTGCCGTATTCTCTCTCCAGTGTGTATTTCGTACGCAGTACACAGTAGTCTGCCTCTCATTCCGCCCATGACTTTGGTTTTTTGGGGAAAGCGCACCTGGATGAGTGAAACAGCGGTCACCGGACGCGGGGCACGTGCCCTGAGTGGCTGCTGAGGCAGGCGCAGCGCTGTGAACCAATACTGAAAACGCTATGCATGCATCATGGGAGCACAAGAAGGGTGGCTCGACATGCCGAGATGTGCAACTTTTTGGTGTTGGGTGTGTTGTCGGCGTTCCGCCCAACCAGGCAGAACGACAAATGTGCAATTCCTGACGCTTTTCCTCTCGTTTTCTTGAAGGAAACTGTGCTCAGCTGCGGCTCTGCCTTTTCCGCCTGGTTGTTGTCCCTGCTGAACTTGTCCTCTCTTTACTGCCCCTCTGTCTGCCTTCCACCCGTCGACAATGTCTTCCTTGACGGTTGCCATTCTGTTCTTTCGTTGGAGAGTGAATTCATTCTACATACTACCGCAGATTGTGAATTAAAACATGCAGAACGTACTTTGTTCTCTGTAGAGTCTCTCATTTCATTTCCGCTATCTGTTTGTAGAAACAGTAATATACCCTGTTCTCGGCAGAGGTGCATGGTGTATTTGTTTGTATGAAACAGACCTGCCCTGCGGGCTCACTCACGGAAAGTAACACCTTCCTCACCCCTGTGGCGCAGTGGTTGCGCTGGGCGTTCCTTGAGTGGTAGCGGGTTCAACTCCCGCCAGGGTTTTCTTAACATGCGAATTTTTCTGGCCAATAAATTCGTAGCCCGGCCTGTTGACGAGTGTGCTGTCGCCCCTCGCAGCAGGATAAGTCGGGCTTCTCTGTCCAGGTCCAAGTGGGAGAAAAAGTGGTACTAATGACGAGAATTTCGGAAGGATAGAAATAGGGGGCTATTTGCTACGGCATACCATGTATCTCGCTGAATTTCGCACACAACATATATATAGTGAGTTCTGTGACAGTTCATTCCCCAGAGGGTTCTGTCTAGCTAGACGCCAATAACCAGGACTGGTTGAGGAAGGCGAATAATAATATACAACACCTTCCTCACTGCCCCACCTCTGAGTCGGCCACCAACTCCGCCAGCTGAGGATCCATGTCTGCCACATTGCCTGCCAGCAGACTGGCCTTCCATTCGGCAAACGATGTCCTCTGTTCGTGCCCGCCCACCATCTCCTCCAACGCCCCCTTCAAGCCGCGGATCAACCTGTCAAACTCGTCTGCACTTTGCGGCAGTCCACCACCAAGGAAAAAGAGGAAACGCTGCCACGCCCGCCCGTTGTGGGCCAGGACAGCCAGGTCAGCCCGCCCGCCACGCTTCTCCATCAGCTCTGCAAACCGCACCTCGTCGGCCGACAGCGCGTTCTTCCCGTCAAAAAAGTCACCGACGGGCCAGAGCATACAGGGCGTACTAAATGCATAGGGCTTGGCCTCGGCAGATGCCCATTCCCAGTCAATGATGCCGGTGATGGTGTAGAGTTCATCGACGAGGATGTGGTCGCCCTTGTCGTCGTAGTGCTTGATGTAAAAGGGGCCGTCGTGCTCGGTGAGGCGTTCCATCATGTGCAGCCGCCACAGAAAGGCAAGGTAGTTGTCGAGGCGTAGCTGATTGTCTGCACCCCCACACTCCCCGCTGGCGAGCATGTGCATGTGGTGGTGGAGGATGGCTGTGTAGGACTCGATGAGCGTCGTGTACGGACCAAGTGCGGATGTGCGCGTTACAAAGCACGGCAGCTGCACAAACGGGCCCACCAGGGCGGTGCCCTCGTCGTCGGCCAGTGATAGACAGCCCGTCTGGGGCAGCGGGTGCTTCTCCAGCTCGACGTAGATATCGACCAGCTGCTCCAATACGCGGTCTTTCTGGGTAACCGTGGCAGTGTACCAGTCGAGTGGCTTTCCAGGCATCTTCTCCATCAGCAGATATGGAGTACCAACAGGGTTTTGGGCCGTAGATGCAAAGGCATACACGCGCGGTGTAGGAACGTTTGTCTTGGCAAGGAAACGGAGAGTGGCCACCTCGCTCTCGAGGACGCGGGTCTGGACTTCCGCTGGCGGCATCAATGGATCCAACAACCGCATTCGGGCCAGCCACACCACGCCGTCGGCAAAGACAATGTCCAGGTGAGCATTTTGGCCACCGGACTGGCGCGAAACGAGGTCAAGACGGGCGACGTCGGACATGTCGTCTGAGAGGGCAGGCAGCGTGCACGCCATACCATCTCGAGCTTGGGATGCAGCAGCTTGGAGGGCATTGACGTCGATTTTAGACAACAGTTGTGCTAAGTACTGTTTCTTTGCTGCATCATACGCTGCAAAATAGGCGTCTGGGTTGTTTTCCTATCAGTGTAAGCGTGTGACAGTGGCAGGCCTCCACCAAAACGAGTGACTTACACGCGTCGGACAGCTGTGACTTGCGGCGCTGAAATGACTGGAACAGAGGTGTTGTGCACAAAGCATACAGCTGCCATGCTGCCGTTCTGCTGCGTTGACACAGTCAACAAACGTGCAGCGTCGAAGTGAGGTCCGGGACGCCATCTTGAGTGGGAAGATGGGAAAAGCTCTTGAACGACAGGTGGAGGGCTGAAATGAGGATGGGAAGAAGAACTTCTTTGCGGGGTGGTTGAGATAAAAGTCACGTCCTTTTGAATTCAACGTGGTTTGGGTGACGTGGGTGAGAAAAACAGTTCCATGTCCCCAGTCGAAATGTTGTGAATGCCGACAACAAACAAATGAGCGGCGGGGTGATCCAAGCTGAGATCGGAAGGCGATACGCGCTCCTGTTCGTCAGTGAGACACGGTGTGTTGTTACTTCGGAGGGGGACTCAGCGAGGCAAAGTACGCTAATGCAAGAACCAAACAAACCCAGCCAGGGCTCGCATTTTAGGCGCCGACTTTTGCAGACACAAGTTCACATCGCAGTGATCCAATGAAGGCCTCTGATATGATGTTTCTTCGCCATTTTCTTCTTCTGTTTTGTCTTTTTTCGCGCGACATGTGAATGCAGAATATGACACCATGTGCAAACTTTGTCCCTATCTTCTGCTTTTGATTCTAGGCAGCCATATGCACCATCATCGAAGGCCCATTCTGGGGGCCAAGTATCGAACCTTTGGAAAATGAGCGACCCGTTGAAGCGGCCAAGCGCGTTGATACGATGGGCCATTTCCCGACATCGCCAGCTTCACATCCGACTCACAAAGTTGCAACTGTCTGCGCCTTGCATGGTCATGGCCCGTTATCATGACCATTTGCCGCCGATTCGACAAACTGAACCTTCTCAAGTTCTGCCTTGTTTGCCCATGGCCTCTCAAGATGGCCGTTGCGAAAAGAGGCAGCCGTCGAAGAGAGCAGCCAAGACAGCAATTTCGAAATATAAACATACCGCCTCTTTCCCTCTTTCTGCTTGATATGTTTTCCCATCACTCATCACCACAACAATCTTCTTCCTCACTATCATCTACGTTCACACTTTTACTCTACACATTCCCTGTCCTCAACAACCAACCCATCAAACACCATGCAGGACAAAGTCATCGTGACTCCGCCCTTCGTGGACACGGTCGCTGCGAAGTGTGCCGCCGCTGGTTGCAACAACTGGTCCGTGTCTGGCAAGAACCACTGCTCTGTTCGTAAGTTCGATCCCCATGCCCTCCCAAGGTCCTTGTCACCATGCGCCATTGAACAATGGCCAGTTACTGCCGGATCGACATATTGACAGCATACACTAGACGGTGGCTAGAAGTGGGATGCCATCGCAATGTCGACTGGGACTGTTCTTCACGAGCAAACCGTTGACATCGTGTGCAGTGAATATCATGAGCCGGAGGATTTCTGGGGTCGCGTTGTTCTCGTTGTCGTGGTTCACAGTTTCCCGCCAAATTGATGGACCCGGTTTTTCTCTTCTCACCAGCGATTCGCCGTCCGTGTGGAACTTATGAAAGAGTCTCACTGCGGCACTGACTTTGCAGTAGATAGATATAAGAATATAGCTCATGACTCAACTGAATCGTTACTTACAACTGAACTCCTTGAATCTCTTTTTCTTTGCGAAGGATCTGATCCAGTTTGGCTTCCTCCTCTACGTATGTATACGTGGAAGCAGCAACAATACATTGTCTATCTCCAAGTATCGTATGCTCATAGTCCATTTCACCAACTCAAACATATTTACGGAATGACAAAATACTCATATTACAGCACATCATATTAAAATCGCCACCTTGAACTATGTTCAAATAAAAAAAGCTCGCCCGCCCTGCCGCCGGCCACTTACACCTACTTGACCCCTGCATTCCTTCTCTTGCCCGCACTGCCGCCGCCGGCATGCCCGCCGCCGCGCCCAGCGGGCGCGGCGCACCCGCACCACCACTCTCGACAACAGTCGCGAAGCGCGCGCGTCCTCCGACAGCCGACAGCTCGACTCTGGCCAGCAGCCCACTGCACCGCCCTACAAGCGACGTTATCGTCGACTCTGACGGCCCGCAACGGTCCCCGACCAAACGCAGCCGCACGGCCGCCGAGGCGCCAGCTGCACCCACCACTCCCACGACCCGAACTCCGGCCGCCAGCACGCGCACCGTCCCGCCTGCCGCCGCTCCACTTGCCACCACTGTCCCCGAAGACGTCGTCAAGATCTGCGGTATCCCGGACGGCCACACAGACGCCCTTACCAGAGCTATGCAAATACTACAACACAGTCGAAAGATAAGGGCAAGGTGCAAGATACCGGCAGCGATAACCCTTCCCGAGGAATTATCGAAGTGTTAAGAATGATTTAATTGGGTTACCAAGTTGATCAGTAGCCACAGTCTAGTACCAATACTTAGACGGCTTGTCTACTTACCTGCCTTCTGCCTGTGCTACATTTTCCTACCACTTATTCTCTTCATTATGCTACTTGCCGATGCCTCACCTCTACGATTTAAAGACAAAGCACAGCGCCAAGCGCTATCAGGCTTGGGACGCGTCTTCGTTGCCACCAATAAAATCATATTATCATCGTCTCCATCTTCTTAAATCTGCCTTACCAGATTACAACAAAAGCAAGCCCTTACAGGGCCTTTTCGATATGGAGGCCTCTTGCACCGCTGCATGGTTGATGAAATGTAATTCCTAGTACTTTTCTTATGAAGCCCCTTGTACGCGGATTCTATTCCTGTCGACGACACAGCCTCCGTTATGCTAAGAGGCAGTGTGTCTCGGCTATTGTCGGAAAAAAGAGTTCGTGCTTAGAAGAGGTC
Organism: Niveomyces insectorum RCEF 264; assembly: GCA_001636815.1. Lineage (NCBI taxonomy): Eukaryota > Fungi > Ascomycota > Sordariomycetes > Hypocreales > Cordycipitaceae > Niveomyces > Niveomyces insectorum. The sequence goes on along the minus strand of AZHD01000005.1, from coordinate 90,781 downwards.
GCTCGTAATATGGTGTGATCAGTGCCTTCTAGCTCTCTGGGGATTAGGCAACTGACTGTTTGTAAAATCTACTAGAACCTGATAATTTCAGAAAGGGGATAGAGAGACCCAAGAAGACTGGCAGGGAGGCCAGGAAAAGGGCCGCGAGGATCATGTGGCGAATACACGGCCATACTAGCCACGGGCCGTTTTTCTCCCATTTGGCTCTCAACGTAGCCTAAAAGCCAGACCCTAAAACAATCACCCGAGGGCCAAAAATTTGACACCTTGAACATTCATCGTGTACTTATAGCACTTCTTCTTACATGGAAAGCTAAATTTGTGCCACAGCTTTTTTGGGCAGGTCTATTTTCGGGCCTCTTGGTCCTGTTTGTAGCCTCTGATGTTGTTTAGGTAATATGTCTATTATATTAGGGGTGTCGTACCCAGTTCAAGCACCAACCTTGCGCTACCCTAGTAAGAAGGGAAAGGACCGGATCTGGCCCTCTCTGCTAGGTATGTAAGAGATCCGGCTATGATGCCAAAAACCTGGCCCCTTTGGACAGCAATGCAGACGCCTGGCTTGGTTCAATAATACCTGTTGCTTCTTGGCTTATGAACAGGGATTAACATCTAATTAAAAGGAAAAGAAAAGCATTTATTTTTATTAAAACGATTTCATTCAGCTTTTTAAAGGCTATAACCTATATCTCTCCACTCAAAGACTACATTTAAATTATGGCACCAGTGCCTCTTCTATCCTCTGGGAAAACACAAACTCAGAAAAGAAAGCGAGACAGAACGAACGAAAATTTCTCTAAAAGTATACGGAGTCTGATGATAAAAATGGATGAGATCAGAAGAAAATACGGTGCGGATGTCTACTTCTGCACGAAATACAAAAGATACCTGGAGTACAGTTCCTCCCCGGCTTTCAGACCACAACCTGAAGACATAGTGAGTTGATCCTAACCACTTGACTGTTTTCTATTACTTACTCGTTTCTAAGAATACATGCTATCCTCCAGCGGTCCAAAAAACACCGAGAGATTTTGAGAAGATAAACTTGGGTGAAAGGTCGAGTATAGATAAAGCTTAGATTAGTTGGAGATTTAGAAAAGAAAGCAGGCTAGTGACTGCTACTTGTAAACAATAAAGCGTAGTGAAAGTGTAAAAGCACAACTCGAGAACCAATAAAAGATAGCAATCCACTATACTCTTAAGGCCTCACCCCACCCGTCTAGGTCGAAGTGCAATACTATGAACCTATTTTACGTAGTTCTAAAAGTGATCCAAAGTAACCAACTTGACTCCTTCCTCCTTACACTTGGGATAATCGTAGAAGATCAGGCGCCTACGCTCCATCTCCTACATCTCCTCAAGATGCTACCGGTCAAAGTGGTCGTATATTACGGACGGCCGATAGTAAGAGAAGACCCTCTCCTCGTACGTTTGTCGTTCGTCCCCAACGTAGCGTAGACATTGCGTCTTCGATATAAGTAGAGGGAATGGGTCCGGTCGTAGCAATTCTTCCTCTTTAATTTGAGCCATGGTCTACGGCCTTCGGCGAATCCGGCGCGATTTCGCTGTCTCCCGCTTCTAGCAAAGTATAGATATAAGCTCGCCAGCCTTGATGCGGTAGCGGGTAAGCTTATCACCGCTGAGATGGTCCGGCTGATCGAAGAAGAGCTCGGCCAGCCGGGCGCGCTCGGGAATACTACGCGCGATCACTGGCTTACGGTACTCTTCGTCCGCCTCGCCCCTAGCCTGTCTCTCAATGTCCTAGGTCGGCCGGTTGTAGAAATAGTATTCGTAGTACTCTTTTTGAACGGTTTGGACGCGTCGTGCCTGGCTACTTCGGATTCTCCTCGTAAGGTCCCGCACCTACTGCTCGTACTTCCGGCCCCGGATCCGGTACCGGCCTTTCTTTAGCTTTGTTCTTACTTCTTAGAGGCGAACGATCTCTGGATCGGGCGGTAGGTCCCTCCAGACTTCGTCCGGGACCATGTCGCTGCTGGCGCGAGGATTACGTATGGCACTCATGTAGGAAAGCATCCTAATCAGCGCGTCTTCGTACGGCTCGTCCAAAACGGCGTTCTGTAGGTGGAACGTAACCTTCTCGTTGATGTACGCGCTATTGAAGGTCGCCCACTGCGGATTGTACCGCATTATCTGGTCGCGCGTGGCATCCGGCGCCTTGCCTACAGTAGAATTGTAAGTAGAAGAATGGTACGATAAGGTATAGAGAGACATACCGTTAGCTGCGTTGCCGGCGCCTCGACGCTACACTTTAGATTCTATCGACTTTTCAAAGCCAGCGTCTAGTGATTACGTAGCCATACTGTCCCGTAGCACGGTATACTGGAGAGGCTCGCTCTTAGATAGAACCGAGCCGTCCAGGCGCCGAAGGATAGGCCTTTTCAACCACTCTTTCTTCCAACGAAGAGGGGTATAGTTACGCGGTCCTACGTTTCTAACTTCGAACACGCGTTGAATAGTCGTAAGGCTAGGCGCGTTAAATGCCTAGTCGTCTATAGCAAGACTGATAATTATAGTAATAAGATAGAAGATTAGCTTCTTGGCTAGGGTGAAAAAGAAAATGGTTCTATTCAGACATTAGTATAGGACTATAAGGCATACAAGCACAGGCGATTTAGAAAAAAGGACGAACGGTTTTGGCTTGTAATCTACTCCTTTATGGTGGATCAGCTTAACCGCCATAGCTAGCACATCCTCTCCCGTAATCGGGTAGCGTACAACCATTAGCAAGACATCTTCATAACAGAGAGCCTTGGGACGTTGGCGGTCGGTGGTTTCTTACAAGAGCAGTTTTTCCAGCAGCCTAGAAGTCTCGTCGAGCGGCTCATCGCCGTCTACTCCGTACAACTCGGAAAGCTCTTGGGGGGCTGCTGTCTTAGTTCTATTAACATTCTTGCTGCTAGAGTTTACCGAGACATGGCGCAATACAGTACCTTGTTCTTCTAGCGGACAACAACAGATTGCGGCCTAAAGAGCTCCTCGAATGAGCCATCCTTGGGCTTTTGTTTCTTATTACCCACAATCTTAGCTGGCCGCGCTCCCGTGCAAGCAAGGAAAAGGTAGCACCCCGACAATTGTACGCGCTGTCGCTCTGTGCGAAACGTGCCAGTGTCGTAGGCGATGTTAAACGTTAGGAGAGCCAGCAGATCACCCGAGTCTCGTACGTCTTTTCGTTCGCATTGGGGGCGCGAAGAGCGAAATGAGCCACTAGTGGACCATCGTGCCACTTTAGGCGTTGTCAGCAGCTGCTTCTATTCGAAGATATGGGCAGTCAGTATACCTTCTTGATCTCCCGACTGTCGTTCCGATCCATGTATTGGCCAGTCACACTAGTATACAGCTGCTTGTACTGACGAAAATACTCCTAGGACGAGCCCCACGAGGCGATCTTGTAAGTCTCACACATGTGGTGAAGAAAATCCATTGCCATCGCTCGGTTAGCTGTCCTGATCGTCTCTCTCCAAGGCCCCAGCCTTGCAAATTGGCAATACCTAAGAATTTGTTAGACAGGATAAATAGAAAGAGAAAAAAAAAGAGAAAACGAAAGTTGTGTGTCACCTCTGCCATTTCCGTAAGATACCGGTAAGGTTAATCTTCGTACGATCAGCAAAATCTGGCTGGAGAAAGTGAATATCTTCTAGCTGCCCTCGAAGAGCAGCGCGCTGCACAGCCGTTAACGGCTTTCGTTGTTTGGAAACGCGCGCTCGAGAATCTCGCTCTGTGAATTATTTGATAAAGTCTGCGTGCTGGCTTTTGCATTTCTGCTTGGAGGAGGTCGGCGCCATTCTGAGGAAGCAAACTAACACAAACTTGTGTTGAGCGGGAGGGAGCGAAGATGGAATTGAAAGAGAAAGAAAGAGAGAAGAGGAAGATGGAAGGAGAGAAGAAAGAGAGAAGAAAGATGGAAGGGATGAAGAAAGAGAGTAAAGAGAAGAAGGAAAAAGAAAGAGAAGAGAGGGGCTTATATATGTAGAAAAGTTTGATGAAACCCGCAAACCTTCCGGAAGTCCTGTTGAGGGCCGTGTTTATGTCTCCCTGCTATTTTCAGTCTGTGGGTCTCCAATCTTGCTGCAAAGCCAAGTTGTTCAACATACGGCGAGCTCACAGAGCGCCAAATGACGAGAGAGCCAGTCTGTCACTGCCCAGTCTGTTGCCACTTGAGATTCACAAGATGCGCCAGCATTGAAAGAAACTTAGAGATAGAAGACAACTTGGGCTTTTGCGAAATGAACCGCCGCAAGGACTGGTTGGAAGGAATCGGTACTGCTGCAAGTATATGCTACTTCTAAGTGACGAATCCCCCACTGCAACGGCCGCCAAAAATGGCGGTCCGTGCCAGTGAAAAGTGGCGGCCAGAACAGCGCTTTCTTGCTTTAACGTGTAAAACAGTGATAAGGTGTAACGGCTGAACAATAATCAATACGTCTAAGAAGTGGGTGATTGTATGTAATAAGAGTATAGGAATACAAGTTCATGTAGTTATATATTTCAGATAATCGGTAGCGACTAAGTCTTCTATCTAGGTTACTGGGAGGAAGCCTTAGTCTTATATATCTAGTAAGCTTTATATAGCTTTATACGTAAACTTTATTCCTATATGAAGTTTGGATTCTGTCTTCTAATTAGTTAGTCTTGATTGGTCCTTTGTCCTGTGCTCTAAAAGGGTTACCTTTTAGCCACACCAGCACCCTCGCCTAGCGTCGGTCGTATTATTTATCCTCCGTACCCGTTAAGGGGTCGGTTGTATTATCCTAACCTGTTGATGAAGCCGTAGGGGCTATGTTCGTAACATATAAACAGTAAAAACTATAAAGAGCTATACCTTACGAAGACTTTACAACACTTGCTAGGACTCGTTTACGGCCTCCTCCTCTAAAGAGCGTTTCCACGTATCAAGTCCCTCGTTATAGACGAGGCCGTATGCTTAAAGCTATATACTTATAACCGTGCACGTACTTGCTGTGGCACAGACGGTGCATAGGCGTACACACCTGTGCAGGCCTGTGCAGGGCCTGCTTAGCGCCTGTGCCAGGCGCCAGGCTGTGCTTGGCCTGTGCTTGGCCCCCAAAGTCGGGTCGCGATTTACAGGGACGTCAGAGAGTGATTTCGGCGCATATAACAAGAAGTGACAAGAAGAGCCGCGACGATGCTCTATGCTTCGTCCGGTGACATAGTGTACGTAAATAAAGAAGATAAATACCGAAGTTGGGGAGTGTGAAGAAAAGGGGCAAGTGTAAAGGAGAGAAAGAAGACGATAAAAAAAAGGAGAGGAAGATAAAAAGATTCCTGGGGTATCGGTCTTATATATTGCCTCTACTCTCTGCTTCCCGTCGTCGCTTCTCCTCCGGACGATCGATCCGAACTGGGACAGGCGCGACGCGCCCCACGAGAGTTTCTTTACAGGGATCGTAAATCATGGTTCCAAGAATCATTTCTCCAAAGCAACCATCCATAAGACCACACTACTGCCACGACTGGTTTTCGCGTAAAGCAACCGTTGACGCTCTGTACATCTGTAGCTGGAGTTGGCCGGCGGGTTGACGTAGGTGTCGTTCTTAAAGAAGATTCAAAAAATAAGGTGAAGACGAGATGAAGACGCGGTATTTTCGACGATGCGACACGGTGGTAGGTGAGGGCAATAAAAGAAAGTTACATTCTCATGGGGAGGAAACGAAGTCGAGGTAGGTAGATGCAACTGCCGTAGAATAGGCGAGAAAGAGGAAAAGACTACGGGCTTCTATGATTTTCTTTACTCTGGGACACGGCCATTTTGTTTAAGTTTACGAAACCCGGTTTATTTTCGCGGCAAAGGCTTTTCTTGGAATTTGTATTTATTTCTTGAAAGCCGTGAAACTGATTCCTTATTTGCGAAATATCCCTCCCACTTTTTCTATTTTTCTTTCCTGTACCGGCATACCGTATGTGGGCTTATTTTCTTGTCAATTTACTCTTTTGTAATTTGTTGGAATCAAAATTAGGAAGGTGGCACGCATAGCAGGTGATGTAGTGTACAAGAAGCAGCATACAAAAGAAAGCAAAGAAGGCTTAGTCACACCGTATGTATTTGGCAATTTGCAATCTACTTCCGTCCTTGTCGCTCAACTACCTTTATCTTCTTAAACTTGGGACTGAGAGTACAGTCGAACATACATCGCCGCCTTTATTTTCTACCTCTCAGCGTTTCCTCCTTCTCGCCAAAACCGAGTCAAAGAACTTCTCTCGGTCCGTTCCAATCTCTGGCCACTACCACGGACAGCGGTATACGTTGGTGCAGTATAGAAGCTAGAGGACCGGCCTCACATTGGCCATAAACGCTGAGAGACCGCAGGCCGTCTGTTTGCTGCTGAAGGTCGGCAGCTGGAAGTTGGCCAGAGAGTGACAAGCCGTTCGGACCGGCCGATGATCCAGCCATCGTCTGTGCTCGTCTTACTATTATACCGGGACGTAAACGAAACGACGTTAGTGTGTGCGCGACGAAGAAGGTTGCCACTGAAAGTCACAAATGTATCGGGTGAAGCACCTTGATCCCAGCCATGTTGATGGCCGTATTCGTATCATCGTCCGTGTAGTCGGTTAAGAACAGACGATACCCTGGTTTTGTGGATAAAATGTCACCCGCTAAGGACGGCGATTCCGTGGTCTCAAGAGGAAATGGTGATAACGATCTGGAAACCGTATATTGTGCTGGAGAGGGTTCAGAAACGCGACCAGAACTCATATCTCCCTCTCGCGAAATAGTGTATGTAACACGGGACTTCAAAACGGTGGCCACGCATTTTGCTTGGTCAGCCGTGTAATGCTGCAGAAAAAGGTGAGCTGTGTTGGAGAAAGGCTTACCTTCGATAAAAGCCAAATGTCTTTCAATTGCGGTCTTATTCGCGCGTTGTACGACCACGTACAATTCTTAGTACCGTACTGTTTAATTTATTAGCCATGTAATGTTTGTTGTAGAAAAATGGGCTGTAATGGATTGGAGGCTTGCCTCGAATGAACTTATATTCCTTTGCAGTTTCGACTTGAGTTGCGAATGGGTTCTCGGTATGATATTCTCGTACACTCCGGCGATCATCTTCTTCTAAAACCACACGCTTTTTTCTCTTTTTCGTTTCTTTAGAGATGGATTCAGAGGCCTGTTGCTCCTGCTGGCCGTGGTGACTCGTGGCACTGCGTGCGTCAAAAGGTAGGATCCGCAAGTCGGGGTTGTAACTACCGCTTCCGGCGGACGGCGTCCAGGTGGCGGGGGCGGCGTCGCCCGTCAACAAGCTTAGGTGAGCGCCTGTGTGCATCCAGCTAGGCATGCTGGAGTGGCTGAAGCCGAAAGGCTGTTTACCGGACACTGAGGGTGTTAGGGCTTATCCGTCTCGCTCGTCTTTTTATTATTCCTCTCTTATCTATACATACTCTGTTGAGAGTTCACCTGTCCGGGCCCGGAGGAGTGACTAGCGAAGGCAGTGAAGGTTGGAACTGTTGATGATTGGTGGCCAACAGAAAAGGGCGATGTCGTGTGGGTGTCAAGTGGTAGCTGGTCCGCCGGAAAGAAGGACGTTAAGTTACGGTCGTCACCGGAAGTATCATATTACGGCATCCAGGTGGTAGAGAGAGTTATGGCGCTGGGTGCGTTAGGCAAGGCCGGGCTCGTATATGGCTTTAGGTAGGACCAGTCGATGCTAGGGTAGAGGCCGAGGATAGATGTATCTGTCTTATCTGTCTCTATTGACGAAAAGCCTGTCATGGTCGGCAGCACCGGGTCGAATGGGCATATTGCCACGGGTGTTGACATTTGGTGGCACTGACCAGAGTCTAGTGAATGGTATTAGCAAAATGCGTCTCCGAAAGACAGAGAAGTAGAGAGGGAAAGCTAGATACAGGATGCAAGGAGAGCGCGGCTTCTGGGCGTTCCATTTTGTCTTTGGGAGTATAGTTGTTCCCCCGCTCCTACCCAGCGCTTTAAATGCTCTTTCTCGTCGGTCTTGTCAAAGGTTGGTAGGCGCGTCAAGAGGTTGTCACCGTCGCGTATAATCTTAGGTTGTAGCGTACGGATGGTGGAGAGCGGTGCGGCCGGGGATACGTAGGGCGAGAAGGACGTAGACGAGCTAGGGGAATCGTCTACGTTCCCGGGGATGCTGTTGTAAGTGGGCTGCCTTACGGAGGGCATGACTGGTGCTGGAGCCGGAGCTGAAACAGTTGCTGCTGCTAATTCTGCCCTTGGGTAGTGGCCTGCTGTAGACCTTTTGCGGGTGCTTTCCGCCGGGTTGAATATGTACTCTTTCTCTTGACGAATGCAGTTTAAACAACGGCTGCCGGCGGGCTGTGGGATGTAGCGAATCTTGCGCTGACGGCAGAAGCCTATGTCGTTAGTTTCTTCCCCCCTTAACTATCTCTTCTAACCGAGCACCCCGAAAACCTACCACATGCTGTTGACGTTCTGTGATAACCGAGCGATCTTCAATTTTTTTTCGAGGGCAACATTGTCGGCCTGGGCATCGTTTGCCGTTGAGGAGCCACTGACTAGGGTGGATAAGGCTCTCGGGTCCTGGCCGTCAAGGGACATGTTGGTAGGACATAAAGCTGGCAAGTGTGACGGTGGTGGAGTGTACAATGGAAGAGAAGGGGGCGTAGAAGTAGATCGGTCAAACAATGAGGAGAGAGGCGAAGTTGGGGAATAGGTGGCGGAAAGGAGAGATTGTGGGTACAATAAGTGTGGTGGTCCTGAAAGTAACGAGGGTGTTATGAATATGATTTGATAACTGCGAGAAGAGCTATGATGGTATACTAGGGGGGAAATAAATATAATAAAAAAATAAAGATAAAGAGAGAGAAAAAAGTATAAAAAGAGGATAAGAAGTAAAAGAAAATAAATAATGTAAGATTAAAAGGAAAGTAAAAAAGAAAAAAGAAATAAAAACGAATAGAAAGAAATCGATAATATTTTTATATTTATCGTATTAAAATATCGTCTTTATTATTCTATATATTTAAATACTTCGTCGCTATATTTAGTACTTAAAGGAATATATAAAACGTAAAAGAAAAAGACGAAAAGAAAACCGACTTAAACGTAAGCCTTTAAAATATATTTCCGTCTTCGAATACCTTTACCGTTTTAAAGACTAATAACTTAACGTAGCTACCTTTCTTTTTTATCTTTTAGCGTCTCCTTATTCTTAAACTATATCGAATCTTCTTTACTAAATTAAAAAACTCCTCTCTATCTATTTCCGTTTCTTACTACTACTACGGACCTTTTTTCTCTCCTCAACTTCTCGATCTTATTAATTTTCCCTCGTAACTCTTTAGCCGGCTCCTCGTTTATAACATAGCTACATTATAGCTCCAATTCCGTAAAACGTATCGACTGTCTACTATCCAACAGTCTATCACCGAGCAGGGCGCGTGGATTGTTCCGGCCGGCTGTATAAGAAGATCGCCATATTCGAGAAGAATCCCGACAGGTGGGCTCTTTGGGTCTGAGTCCGACTCCGCCCACCTTCGGACCTCTTCGAGACTGAGGTTCGGCCACAAAATAAATAATTTCACTCCTTCTTTATTGGAAGCCGTTGTAATAAATCGTTTAAGCTGCCTGCTAGCCGGTTCCTAGTCCTGGCGTCGCAGCTCAGGCGTTGTGCCAGCTGTCAGCCCCACCCGTCACAGAATGACTAATCAAGGGGTCGAGAAACGGGCCAAACTTCTTGTTTTCTTTTTATGTCGCGAACGCGTCGGTGGCCTTACTGACAGCGTTCAACGACCCCATCATGCTTTCCTTTTACCACATTCTCATCATTCTGCCAGGGTCTTATCGAAATGGCGTCCGCCACTCTTACGATTACCTACGACGGCCGTGAAGCCGAACGCGTTTACGCAAGAAGTCACTTGCATTGGCAAAAGGCGCTTGCTAGGGCCGAGTCGCTTCCTGGCACTGCCGCATCAGCAAGTCTAAATGTCAAGTGCGTTCTCTATCGAACGCCGTGCCTCCCCTCTTCGATACCCAGCGAAATCGACAGAATCAGCGGCTTTACGAGGTGGCGGAGCATGAGTAAGCGATGCCGCCGACAGACGAAACAAGAGTCCGAGGAATCCTTTTATCTCCGACAATCCCACCGGATCATATGCACGGTATCACCGTCACAGGGATTTGCCAACTGGGACGGCACACCGCACAACGGAGTGGCTCTGCTCGCACTGGGCTGGGCCTATGTCTTCAGTGCCAGCCTTGCAGAGAGGCAAAGCCTTTCCATGGAGTATGGCATGATGCGGCACGACAAGAGCCCATCGCCATCACGAGCAATGGTCTGCCTCGATTACGCCACGCCGGATGAGCGAATGTGGTGGAAAGCCGTCACTGCGCAGGGCGTCGGGTGGTCGATCGCGGGCGACCAGGGATCACCATGGGGCGTCCATATTCAGGATATCGGGCTCGTTATAGCCGATGCGAGCGATGACGGCGACAGCGACGGCAGCGACAATGTTCCGCTGCCACCACCCACGGCACGACAGGCTGCTCATTACCTAGCCAGGTTGTGCGCTATCTATCGACTCGAACGCCAATGCTCAGCAGCACTTGCGGCCGTGCTGACGTTCCCATTACATACCTCCAAACACTTTCGCCAATCTGCCACGATAAGTTTGCCTCAGCCCCGGCTGCCGGTCAGAGTCGACACATTCGACGTGAGCCTGACAGATTGCTCCCTGCCAGACGAATTCGAACACCTCGGCTATTACATGGCGCTGAGTCTCTCGCCCCGGATCCTGGGGCCGTCCATGTGGAGCATCTTCTGGGAGCCGGATGTGCCCTGCAATCTGGCGGGCGCTTGGGTACAGCCCGCCTTCTCGGTTCTCAAGCCCATCCTCACCGATGCCGCCGACTTGGAGCTGCTCGCAAAAGTGCTTTCGTTCACACGTGCCGCGCCGTTGTGGCTCGGTGTTGCCCTCTGCGGCCATTGTCGGGTGGTCCAGAGCATTTTGCCTTATCTCACAACCCTTCAGCCGTATCCGCATACCATACCAAACATGACCGCTGCAGCGTGGACGGGTCTGCCGAGTTCCTTCCTCCACGCCTATCCGTCAACGCGATATGTTCGGGGTAGCATGGTGCCCCGCGCCCAGGTCTGGCGGCTGCGACACGACTTCCACACCGAATACCCCGAGGATGAGGGATTCCGCCACCTTCCGCCACATGGATGGCCGCCTTTCGGAGAGATGCGTAAGGAGGACGTGGAGCTGGAAATTCGGGGGCATCTAGCATGCGAGCACCGGTGGGCATACCAGTCTTGGACTTGGCTGCTGGGGAGGAGAGACAATGTCGTGGATAAAGGCTTTATTAAAACATTCAAGCCAACGCAAGTCACGCGAGTCTGCGCTGCTCTAGATGCTGGCCAAGAACAACAGCAGCAGGGGCGGCGCCGCATCCCCAAATCGGAATTGGAGAACATTTGCAAATTGTCAAAGAAGGTCACAGAATCAATCTTTCAGTGGTGTTGCACCCAGGTAGAACGCGGCTTTGGCGACACCGTCGTACAACGGTTACCCGCTCAACGCAGGACAGAAGAGCCACACAGCCCCGAGTCGAGGCATACAAACGACGACTTTATCACCTCTATTAATGATTGGCTGAAGGGAGTGAACACAGATGGTCTGGCATAATAAAAGGAAATGAAAATGCAACGGGCCTTTTAGAATAGGTTGTAAATATATAATTACCTCCGCTTATTATGTTTATCTTTCCCTTTCCCTTTCTCTTTCCCTTTCCCCTTTCGCTGCGAACCTCCTTCATCAGTGAGTTGAAAAGTGTAAAACTGGTAAGTCGGGCTCAGAGTATACATCCAACAAAACGAATCCCCACCCTCAACTGGTATGCTCGACTCTACCCAGCTTTCTCGACCAACCTCAAACTGCTGTCCATCTGGTGCTGTAAAGCATACTTGTCCACGTTTCGATAGGAAGGTGTCAACATAAATTGCTGGAGAGCCAACGTCCGTATCTTGAATTTGTGTCTGGCTTAAAGCTTTGGCCAGACTGGCGACCGCGACCTCTTGTTGATATTTCTCCACGTTCCATTGAAGAGGGTCGATCGAATCCTCTGACAGGGTTCTCCCGTGCTCCGGGGCGCCCGATTTTTCTTGATCTATCTTTCTGGTTTCAGTTTCCCTTCTCTCCGAGGCGTTGCTTGGTCCGGATGTACCCGGACCAAAGGCCGTGACAGCATCGTCTTGAATAAATATTGTGTCGGCTTCTGGCCACGGAATCCCCATCTCATCGGCGGTGGGGATATATTCTGGGTCGCCGGGCGTAGATCCAAAAAAATCGTCTGGAGCCCCCCCTGGATGCATCAGGCAGCGAAAGCAGTCGATATAACTTTGTCCGTGGGCTGCAGTCGTGCAACGAGCCCATTCAAATTCACAACGTCTCCATTTCCCCCGTTTCTTGTCCCTGCTCTTGCATTTTCCGAAAGTGTGCTGGCCGTTGGCACACCCGCACCGCCGACAAAAGCCGGGCCGATCCGAGTATGAAGTCATGATAGGTTTTTCTCTGCAAGTAGATAACTATTAGTTTAAGAATATAATGAAGCTGAAAAGCTAGAAGCGTACATTCGAAAAGAGAGAGATCGACTTTTAGCTCGTATTGCGGAATACTGACGCCGGCCCTTATTAAGAAGAGACTTATATTCTTCGGTATGCCGGTATATTGGTTTTTGAGGACGATGGCCGTCGTGCTAGTTGCTTTTGTAGTCACGGATGTTTATTATGGCAAGTCAATGTTGTAGAGCCTAGGCAGCGAGATGCGAAAACCGACATTGATTAAGAATGAAATCTCTTTTTGCGACCCTCCTAGGGCAGCCATATATGAATGTCTGTGTCACAGCACAGCTAGCATGCATACATCGTTTAAATCTGGTATCAACTTGGGGACGTTTGCTTTATGAAAATGCAGAAAATGCGCTGCAGCCTAATAGGTGCAGAAGGATGGGACTATCAGACTCGGCCATTGGTCGAGGATAGAGGCCTCCATTTCGTGCATAAACCACTGATATTTCCGGGGACTTAATCCTATAAACCACCAGCGGTATAGTTCGTAGAGGCTGGTGCGATGGCATACGCAAAACAAATCCCAATCTACTCGTAGACGACTGTGGCGCCTAACGTGCGGTGGCTGTTCCGCACTTTATTGATCCCGGCCATTTAAGCAAGCCGTCGACACGCCTAGGCCTCAGGGGCTCCGTTAGAACAAGAGTTTCTGTACCTTTTGCTTTCGCCGGATAGAATTTTTTATCATTCCCACCTATGGAGGAGCTTTTGTGGTACTGCCATGTGACCATGAGTAAAGGCCTCTGGTCGGTTCAAGAGACAAATGGCGGCATCTTGGGCAGCAATGCTGGAGCAATTTCGAGCCAGCGCCTTCTCGAATCGCTAAGGCGGGCACAACTAGAAGAACTGCGATTGGCAGGCCGCCACCACACCACCTCACCAGTGTGGATGGCCAGGCTCCTCGAATGTGAAACGGGCCGAAATGTGTACCCGCGAATTACAGAAAACGGAAACATAAACAGAAATACAGCTTACAGCATTCAGCATACGAACACGAATAAGAAGGGTGCGAGAAAGATTGGGAATAACGTATTGAAAGTAACACTGCCGCGTAACAGGAACATATTAAGATTGAACATACATAGGTTATTGATAAACGAAGATACCAGCCTTCCCTTTCTTCGAGATCAGGCCTCTAATACAATTGATAGGAAAATGAATTAAGTTGCCTATTCTCTAATCTGGACACGGAAATTTTCCAGCCTCTCAAGCTTGTTCAATACTGCCGTTCGGGTGGCTATCGTCAAGGTTGTATCGCAGGTTATCGTATGTAACCTCGTCCAACTGGTTTTCGTTGTTGTAAATATGTATAACGGTTTTTAATAAATAGAACACCGTAGAGATAAGGTATAGCCAATTATATTAATAGTGTTCGGAGATAAACGAAAGACCGATGCTAGCAACGATTATCGCTATGTACGCCGTTATCGAAACGATATAAAAAATAGCGATAGCTCGTTTATTTTTATTAAGCTACCCTTAGCACGTTCCCTTTCTTCTTCCGGTATAGCCACTCAAGCTAACCAACCGCTCGCATCATTTTAGGCCTAGCTAACCGGCTCCTACCCCTTACAAACAAAGCCATACAGTCGATCGGATTTCACAATAGAGAGGTCTACGCCGTCTCGTCCTCTCCGAATAGCGAGCTCGTAGCATCCGCTTATCCTAATGTAATCAAAGTGTAGGATACTAGTTCGCGGACGCTCTTTCGCGAACTGGACGGCAATATAGAAGTTGCGTTCGCGCTATGCTATGAGCGGCTGGCGTTCGGAGGCCCCGAAAATACTACGATGCTTATTAATACCACTTTATAGTTAGTTTTAATTATATACGGTGGCTATAATATATTCGTCTTAGTAGTCGCGTTCTTATAAGACGGCTATTTAGCGTTTACGTTAGTCGACGGAATTATTATAATTTAAGATTCTAAGAATGGAAAGCTATTATAGAAAGTCGAAGTAGTTAACGACGTATTCGTTATAGTACTTACGTTTTTACTAAGCGTTAACGGCCGCTTAATATTTATACTATAAAACGGTACTATTTGAATTTATGACCTTTCGAAGAACGTTAAATCGTAGTAGCGACTCTCGGGCTACGGCGTATTCGATATAGTATTCGCTTTCTCGCTAGATGGCCTCGTAGTAGGTCTCTAGAGTCTAGACGAGCTTAGCGTTCTCGGTAGCTAGGCGATTGATAGTATCTAGCTGATAGAAGACGTAAAATTCTTCGACGTATCGTACGAGCGTATCTATAGAATAGTCTTCGACTACTAGCGTACGGTATCTACTTGCGTCGGCCGAGTCTACTATCTAAAAGGAAGCCTCGCGGTAAGCGATAGACTATATAGAGCCGATAAAATAGCCCGTAATTATATAGAGTACTTAAATACGCGCTTATTCGACGATAGGGCTTAAAGGCTTTAAATTAGAACGAAAACGAAGCGAGGCTTGATTTTGGGACCAACGATTTATACGGCCTCGAATCGGGCCCTATACTAAAATAAATGCTACGCTAATACTGTTGGTTTATACTATTTTAGTCGTCGCGGATAACTTAAAAACGGCTCCAAATTTAGGGGTAGTATAGACCAAGCCGGGTTTTAAAGATCCCGGTTAAGCTACGTCTAAATTTGACGTAATAGTATTTTAGCACCGTACTATATCTATTTTCTACTATATAACTTTACGGTTTTTATTTTACGACCGCCGCGTATAGTCGATATAGAAGAACTATAGTAAAGGCTAAAAAGTAAGATACGGAAGTAGTAAGTGTTTAGAATAAGCTCTATAGCCGTATAAAGGTATAAAGTCCTTATTTTCGGCCCCTCTTCTATTTATATTCCGTACGTAGGTTATAACCTTCCGACGGTCGTAAGTAACTATATTCAAACATGGCCGATAAGTATAGTATCGAGAGGTACAACAAAATGTTAAAACGCAATCCAAACGGCCTGCTAAGTAAATATTATAAATATAGCAAGCTGCGCGGCGTCGAGCTATACATTTATATCGAATTCACCGAACGCGGCCAGTTCATTTCGTACGAGACACCGTATTTTTCGTCCTAGGACAATATCACTACAAAGGTTCGTATCCCCCTAGGCCTCTTTATCTTCGTAGTCTAATCTTATCTAGAAGAGAGAGCCCTCGTCCTAGAACTACCTGCCAGACTGTCTTCCAGTCGGGGTCTAGAAGAAGCTCGTCGGTACTGCTTCCCAGTCCGTACCTAGCCGGGCATCGCAGAGACTTATACAGCGCCTAGCGGTAGGTATCCAAGCTACAGCGATGCGTACAGTGAGAGCTTCCCCTCTTGGTGAACTCTCTAGCCTTCCTATGTTTGACTTTATAGCCCTCGAGAGCGGTAGAGGGACCATCTCGAGTACACTAGCAAATATAGGGAGCTTTACGAGTTTATGACGGAAGAGGCTTTGGCTCTCTGTAATGAACATCTCGGATATATTTCTAGAATAAAGAGATTAAGATATAATAAACCTCCGGCCACGCCGGAAATCGTAAAACTGGGCCGACGTAGTACTATGTCTATTCTACATCTTCAAAAGCCGCTACACTGATCCCCTTACCAGGAGCTGCTACACTAATCACCCTTGACTCTGTTTTCGGGAGGCCACTTGCGCGCTAGCTGCTACACTGATCCCCTGATCCCGTTTCTAGGAGGCCACCTGGGTAAAAGGTTAGAAACTAAATTTTTTTGGCGCATTCTGGGTCGTCGCAGTTCTTCAAGGGCGCATTTAAAATAGAAGAAAACGTGGCCGGAGAAAGGAAGCAGAGAATAGCTCTCCGTAACGGCCCATTGCTTGTGCTTTACACCGCCCGTTACGTCGAACGCGGGCAGCGTTACAAAGAAGTAGGCAAAGCGACGGCACCCACCGTCGTCGTCGGTAGTGTTGGTTCGCCTAACGCGAGCTGCTGTAAAAAGACTTCGGCGCCGATTTATTTTAGTATAGAGTATGGCCGGAAAATGTTAAGAAGAAACGGGAGTAAGAGAAACTAATTAAAGTAAGCGAAAAGGGAGTGTAAGGGTAATATAACGTTAAAGAATATTTTAGTTTTATATTATTATAATTCTCTATAAATAAATGAATAAAACTTTATTCTGCTCGGAGGTACTAAGCCTAAAGGGCTCTTCTATATACTAATTATATACTTAACTACTTATCTAATATAATATCCTCTTATTCGATTATAATTTTTCTTTTTTTTATCGTTTTTCGCTTCCCCTTTAATCCTCTCCTTTATTTAGTTTATTTACTAAGTATATCGACTTTTTAAAGATCCTCCTTTAAGTATTTAAAGTCCTATACGCGGTACCTAAAGCCAGGTCGACTACCGATAGGTTAATAAAGTTATTATTAAAAGTTATTAACAATATTTTTAATAGAAGTTATTAGTAATAATATTATTATTTTACTCTTTTATTTTATTTTATTCTTTATCTTACTTTCGAAACGTAGTCTAGTCTCCCTATCTCTAAGGTAAATTTGATTATTATACGTATTACCTTTATATCTAATTTCCAATCGTTTTAGTTAGTCGCCTCCTTACCTCCGAGAAAGAAAGAGAGGTTATCTACTTTCGATTCTCTTTACTTTAGGAGTTTTTGTCTTTAGACCAGCCATTACGGGTAGTGGAAGAGAAAGTGTTTGATAGTCTTTCTTACGTATCTATACGCGTAGGTCTCCGTTTCTACTGCTCCGATCTGGTATAGATATCCGTTGACGTGTACTATACCCGTCCTTAGCTAAGTTAAGACGCGTACTTCCTTCCGTTTAAGGTTATCGTATAAGATGTAGGTATATTTATTAAATAAGACTTTATCGACCTTCTTTGAGTAATCTCTTACCCCTTTTAGGATCTTTTATTACGTACTTTATATTTATTTAATTTAATTTAAAGTTTATTTCGTCCGGAGGTATTAAGTCTAAAGGGTTCGTCTATACTCTATTTACGTAATATCGATTTAATTATATAACTATATCGCTTACTCTTTATTTTACGTTTATTTTTTAACTACCTTTATTAATATACTCTCTTCTTTTATATCGATTAAGTAAGTCGACCTTTTAAAGATCTTTCTCTAAGTATTTAGAATCTTATAACTAGTACCTAAAGCCGGGTTGACTATTCGTTATATTAGTATTATTAGTAGGGGGGGGGGGGGAGTGTTATCGATATAGTGTAATAGGTTTTGGTGGGGCA